>JAGMVL010002110.1:0-600000 GCA_019202695.1 Populus x sibirica | reverse complement strand
GAATCATAATTGCAAAACCAAAGAACTAGACCAATCGAGAAATTAATTAATTCAAATGTTGAACAAGAAAGTAGACGTACATGGAACCTCCAATTAGCTCATTATGTGAAATGTAAGAATCGCAAAGAAAAAGAAAAAAAAAGGAATTTTGGAAACGCCTCCTTTGATACTTCATTTCTCAAGAAAGAATTCCCATGGAAACGAAACCAAGCCCAAAAATCAACCCCAATGCTACATTCCTTCCACCAGCTGAGTTCTTACCAGGTGATGGTTCTGCAGCCGTATCTGATGAATTGGACTTGCCTGATGATGACCCCTTAGTTGCCGGTGCTGGAGGTGAAGCAGATGGTGGCTTAACACCAAACAACTCCTCAGGCAACAACACTTTGTCGACTGGATAAACTGCCAGAGGAAAATCTTGCCTTAAAGCGTTGTTGACTTGAACCTCCACAAGCCCTGTTGACACATTGACTTGGTTGCTTTGACCTGTAAAGTTAAGACCCCAAACACCTTCTTGGCCAGAGGCCTGGGTGGGAACAGGGTTACTAACCAACAAGAGATTGCTCAAAGAATAGAATTTAGGCAACATGTGGTACTGAAGAAGTTGAACTTGTTGTTGTTGGCTGAGGCCATTTAAAGCACCAGATTTAAGATTGTTGAAGGCATTGTCAGTTGGGGCAAAAATAGTCATGCCCTCAGAAGAGCTGTTGATCTGATTTTCAATTTGGTTAAATGTTTGAGTCTTGTTCAAAAGGCTAATGAATGTGACGAACTGACCACCCTTTACAAGAACTGCGGTGAAGTTGACCGGTCCGGAGGGCGCCGGAGCAGGTGCTGCTGGGGCTTGAGCTTGAGCATGGAGCGAGAGGGAGAGGAAGAGTGAAAGGAGAACGAGAGAGAGGGGAGAGGTAGCCATTGTGGTGTTTTGGCAGTGGTGTGAGGGTAGAGAGGATTGGCATGGCTTTTATGGGATATGATATGGGGTGTGACTTTGTTGGAATGAGCTGGCTATGGACGTGAAACCAAGACAAATCCCACAATTGAATCAAAGACTATTCCTACTCGTCAATAGGAAATGTCACACCTTCCAAAAACAAATAAAAAATAAAATAAAAGATAACGAAGATTTATTAGAGAATTTTTTCCTTCTCTTCTTAAAAATAAAATAAAAGAAGAGACGGAAAAATAAAAACCATTATTATAATGATTAATATTTTGTGAGGAGGAGCACACAGAAACACTATTTTTTGTAGTTTTTTTTTTTGTTAATGAATAATTTCTCGCATGGCATTACAAAATGCAATTTATGAGTTGTTCGTAAATATATAAAATGGGATTACAAAAATTAATTAAAGAAAAAAGAACTAAAACAAAGGATTAAAATATGACTGTGTTTACTCATTTCATTTTCTTTCGTAAGAAAAAACAAATCAAATCACAGAAACAAACAACAGCTAGTTTGTGTTAGAACATATCAAACCTTGAGCTCCATGTTTGCCTGTTTGTTTAATCATCGATCGACAGTGGGTGAGGTTTTCGACTGAATATGATCCAGTTTAGATTTTTTTAATAAAATTAAGTTGTTTGGAACAAACAAAGGTTCTGGCAGCCTGGCATGACATGGCATGTAGGAATACGATGCTGTAACAAAAACTACTATATGCTACCAAATTCCAATTGGGTGCTGAAATGTTTGATCGAACATGATTGTGTTAGCAATGAAGCTTTCAAAACGGTCCCATTGTCTACATGCAGCCCTGTCCTAACTAGCATGTAACGACTGATTATGTGCTTGGCATGACTTGTTCTGAGTTTTTTGAGATTATAAAATTATCAATAAAAAATGTAGCATATTAAAAATATTTTAACAATTATATTTCTGTTTTATTAAAAATATATTTGTTTTTTTTTGGGTTTATAGACCACGCCAAATATATATATAACTGCAACAACTTTTCCATTAATTGCATTGCCAAATTAGCATAAACAAATACAAAATGGAATCTCCATTTTGAAAGTAAAAGTGGATTGCACATCGATCGTAATTAATATTTAGTATATATGTAATCGTGAAGATGATCAGTCAACAGCTAAGCAATATTGTTCGATCGGTTGGCAAGTCATTTTCCAATGCAATTGCTGAACCTGAAAGAGGAAAATGGCCATATTCTAATAAATGATTAGTCAAACTATGAACGACAAGATTCAAATCTTACTTCATTTCTTATGAAACTAAAACAAAAGCTTGTCCTAATTCAGCCTTTTTTTTTCTCATTAAATTCTACTAGCTTGCCCCAGAATATTGACAATAACAAAGTACAAGAAATAAAAGTTTGGGAATAAAGTGTTTACTCTCCATGTAGTCTCAAGTTCGAGCCCTATGGTTGCTAATATGATGATCACTGGAGACTTACATGGTCCTTAACTTCAGGGCCCGTGAGATTAGTCAAGGTGCGCGCAAACTGAGCCGAACACCCATATTAATAAAAAAAAAAGAAATAAAAGCTAAATACAATCCCCTTCTTGGTGATTGAAGGAAAAACCATTCATTTGAAAAAATAAAACAAGTATTTTTTATTAATTTATAGAAGTTAAAAGTATTTTGAGTTTGATTTGCATGTCAAGACGGTTTGTTTTATATTTTAGTTTTGAAAGACATTTCAAGAAAGAAAGTATTGTTTTATATATATGTAAGGTTTGATATGATCCAAAAGTTATGTTAATTTTTATTAAACATGTTGTTTGACTTTTACGTGACCAAATTTTTTTTTTTTAAGGCTTGGGCATAACCACTTAGTTCATAGATTTGTTTTCTAGTCTTTTCACATGGTTGAATTACAAGCGATACATATTCAACTATTTAGATCCTTTAGGGTTCTTCCGGATCGACCAATGACATAGATGTCATGTTTAATGATCAAATAATGGTAATAAAAATTTAAATATGGAGCTAAGGTATATATGGGGGTAGGATTTAAAAGTCGAGCAGAGAGCAATTTATGTGCTCAGGCTACTATTTAAATTCTTTAAGAACAAATATATTTTACTAACGAATTATTCTTTTTTTATATATGCTTTTTTTACCAATTTTTTTTTTAATAGTAGCATGTTTTTTTAATTAAAAATAATTAAACTTAAATTTAAGGCCTAAACATTAAATCCTAAAACTAAATCGATTAAAAAAAAGTAAATGAAGAATTTTTGAAAATGAACTTCTATATGCAAATTTGAAAAAAAAAAAAAACCTTATTATTTGTTTTTGGTTTTTACTTCGGTTCTTCTTTTTGCAATTGTTTTATGTACTACAAAAAATTTGGGAATAAATTTCTACACCAGAATAAATTTGGGAATAAATTTTCTAGACCAGAATAGAAAATGGGCATGGCAAAAAATATGAACTTGTATGCCTTGGGCCTCAACAAGACAAAGTCTTCAAAGCCCTTAAACCACTAACTCTATAACTATATACTCTGGGATTGTGGTTCATATCAGATTGCAGTGGATTCTTGAATTGTCTTTCAAGCCCTTAAACAGAAATATAAGGCTTGAAATCTTCTTTATAGCATCTTTGCCAAACAAGCCTCAAAGATAAAATAAAAAAATAAAAAAATAAAAAAAACAACTTTCTTTGATAATTTTTTGTCAAGCCGAACTTTTAAGGTTCTCTAAAAGCTCAGCCAGCCACGCGGGATGGTTTCTTTACAATGGTCCAAAAACTAACACCAACCTAAAACAAGCAGCCTAAGATTTTTGCTACCAAAAAGGCCATGAATGCCCTCCTTCATTTCTTGGAAGATCAAAACAGCTGATGCAATGAGTTTGCCATGACTTATGCCCAGAAACCAAAAATCCGAAAAAAACAACAACCACAGCTGACTTAGGATTTTGGCATCCAGATCCTGCATTACCTAAAAAGAAAAACAAAGAATGCTTCATTTCCCTTATTTTTTATACAGCCGAAATGCACCATCAGGAATGCTTCTTCCCTCTTTCTTTTAACAAAGCAAGAACATCATGTTACACCTCTGAACTAAAAGTTACAGACCTACTGATTCAGCTTATATATATGAAACCCAAAAAAAGGCACTTATAACTTTAGGCAATCAACAACACAGCAAAGCATAGAGTATTCACATAAAAAGGAAACCATAAGTTTATTTAAAATCCCTCACAGAAGCAGAGGTAATGATACCCACCACTACGATGCTGCGCTCTCCTGCCTCGCGATGATGGTGCAGAGGAGGAGGCCAGTCGGTGCTGTTGCTACTGATAAACTGATCTGTGGAAGCTGGTGCAGTGCTGGAGGATGACAGTTAGTGTTGTCTGTTGATGGATGAGAACTACTACCTGCAGGGTCTGTGCCGAAGCTGCGCTGTTCTGCTGCTGAAGGAATACTGCTGGGCGTTGCTGCTGTTTATTGTGCAGGACATGTTTTTTAACATAAAAAAATCCCAAATGAAATTCATTGATACATATAATTAAATAAATTAAAAACTATTTATCCAATAAAAAATAAAAAAATATCAAGCTAAATCTCTACTAAGCCAAAATAAATTAGTTAAATATATAATCTGGGTCATGAATTTAATTGGATTCAATAATTTTTTTTATAATTTTTTTTATCGAAGATAGACACCAATAAAATTAAAAACCATTAAAATATTAAAATGATTGAAAAAAAAATCAAAACAAAACAAATTGCATTATCCAATTAATAATCAACCAAACCAAATATCAAGTTATAAAATTATAAAAAACAAACGCAATTTTAATGGATAAAAAAACAAAAAGGCCAATCTTTTAGATAAAAAAAACCCAGAGCTCTTGGGATTTTATAAAAGGCCCAAACACGTCAGACTAGAGCAACCAGCGTGCTTGAACCTTATTTATTTATTTATTTTATTTTTTAAGGGGTATAGGACAAGTTATCCGCCCCTTATTGAATTGAAAACAAATAAAGACGACATGCCGCTTACCTTGTAAGGTAGACAGCATGTAGCCTCTACCGCCCAGATTCTAGCGTTGGCTTGATGAGAAAGTATCCCTTCCCCCATTGTCTTCTTCCCTAAAATAAAATAAAAGAATGCCTAAGAACCCATTTTTAATTGGATCTCAAACCTTGATGTTGGAGAATAGATCTTGTCCATTTATTGAAGTCAAGGACAAAATTTTGTCCTGCTTTGCAACTAACAAAAGGATGACTAGGGATGCTTTTGCAGGCAGAACAGTGTTGAATAATGTATTGGTAAAGAATTTACTGTTGTTTTTTGTGCCATTATAGCTGGAGTTTTTGGCTTGTAATGAAGCTCAAATACTAGGGTATAAGTAGGTATAAGATTTGTATGGTATTGTGAAGGAATGAGATAAACGTTCGGGTTGAAAAATGGGTATTTAGGCCTCCTTTTCTTTTGTTTAAGGGAAGAAAACAATGAATAGTAAAATTATAGTCGTTTTCAACTGGTCCTGAACCTTTAGAACTTTGAAATAGAGCTCCTAATCAACTTTAATTATTTTGGATTTCTTGTAATTTCACCCTTAGCCTTTTTTAATTGTGCTTTCAAATTTCAGCACTTTTTACAAAGTGATTCTTGGTTTTAGATGTTTTCAATGTAATCCTTAGTTAAACTTTATACTTCAAATTTCTTCCAATCAAGTTCCAAATCGCAGTAAATTAGTCTTTTAAAGTTTAAACTGTGTCCATAATCTTTTAATCTTACGAATTGATTTGAATTAGGTCTTCAAACTTGATTTTTCTTCAATTGAGTTCTTGATTGAATCCACAAAACTCATTAAAAGTTTAATTAAGTCCTTGAACTTAATTAATTCTTTCAATTTTTTCCCCAATTGACTTTCAAACTAAAGTTTTCTTCAATTGAGTCCTTAAATAAGTCAACTAAACCTATAAGAAATTTAATTAAGTCCTTAGACTTAATTTTTAAAGTTTGAAATGTGTCCCTAATCTTTCAATCTTACGAATTGATTTGAATTAGGTCTCCGAACTTGATTTTTCTTCAATTGAGTTCTTGATTGAATCCACAAAACTCATTAAAAGTTTAATTAAGTTCTTGAACTTAATTAATTCTTTCAATTTTTTTTCAATTGACTTTCAAACTAATTTTTTTTTTAATTAAGTACTTAAATAAGTCAACTAAATCTATTAGAAACCTATTTCCGTCCATGTCTTCTCTGCACTTGCTTTCCCAAATACCCCCTCTTTTTTTTCTTCTATGTTTTGCATTATTTATTCTTAGATCTTTTTCTTGAATATGCATATAATTTATATTTAATTTAATACGAGAAAGATCGATGATAGACGATATTCTTAGATATGGCAAATTTCAATAACCAAGGACAAAAAATATGGCAAAGAAACAGCCACGTCTATAAAGAGAGAAAAAAAATGCATTGGACGTTCACCTAGAACTCTAGAAGGTCTTAGAATTAGGACACCAAAGCAAAAAAAAATAAAAATTCCACATGTCAAGTAAAAACCTGCAACAAAAAATTACAAATATGCCGTCATCTTCACAAATCCACCCAAATTTCAAATGAACACATGTCCAGACCCAAAAACCTACACCTAATTTCCAAGCCATATATACAAATCCAAAATCCCACATATAATTTCCAAATTGCCATTTCTACAGTAAAAGTGATTTTCCTTTCAGTATTATGGCTCGTGCCCCGCGCGATATCGTAAATCAATTATTTTTTACATTTAAAAAAAAATCAAGATCTAAAAGTGATTTTCCTTCTAGTTACTACAAGGAGCAGCCTTAGATTGGATAAACAACCAAAACAACCAGCAGCCAACCTTGGTACAACCACATTTATTTAATACCAAATCCTACAACACCCATATCAAGCCCTGCAACACCCATGTTAGAGCCTGCAACACCCAAATCCTGCAACACCCACATCAAATCATGCAATACTCAATAATTTTAAAAAATCAAAGGCCACAAATATTGCAACAGTCAACAATCTAAAAAAATCAAAGCCTCACCAAGAACCCAAGCCAAGCCAAGCCAAGCCAAGCCAAGCCAAAACCCATTTAAACTCATCAGCTCAGCTACCACAGACGTTTCTTCTCCTGAGAAGAGCCACCGATGCAAAAAAAAACAGCTCAAAGATGTTAAAGCTACACACAGTACCACTAAAACTCGCACAGTCGAGCTACACTAACAAAGAAAGGCTCACACTACCTCAAGAAAGGAGCATGTAAGCAAATCTCTAGATAGCCTCGCATTGCACCAGAAGACCATGAAGAAGCAAATCAGAACATTGATGGTTCTGGGCTGGGAGATAGAAGGGCTGCACAGTAGTGCTTGCAAAGTGGATCTAAAACTACGAACGCATTGTTTGGTTGATCTCTAAGGCGTTCTCTGGTGCAAGAAAAAAGAGATAGGAAAGTTGTAACCTGTCGAAAAAAGACAGGGAGCTTGCCACGTAGCCACCAAAACTAACGAAAGAAAAAAGGCTTTGAATCCACAGTAAAAATAGAACAGTAATTCACAATGATCCTAGACACTATCTATGGGGATTCCCTAAGCAGTTTTAGTTGTTTTTTAATTTAACTTACGTTTTACCGTAAGTCAAATATTTTTTTAAAAAAAATATGTATATACAAATATTCTCTCGAACAATAGTTTATATATATATTTTTTAAAATTAAATTTCATAAATTATTTTAAATTTGCTTTCTATTAAATTATAGAGGTCTCAAAGAAATATCATGGTATTGAATAATTAATGCTTGATTTCATGAAAACAAATTCAATTTTATTATTTGCAAAACATTAAAAATGAGTGACCATAATTGACAATGAGGAAAAAATGCAGTCTTTTTTTTTTATGTATAGTCACCTTATTTTCAAAAAAAAATTGCATTCAATTTTTTTCAATTTTGTTTTGGTCCTTTTAGTTTGATATCATTTTGTTCATGTTTGAGTACATGAGTTTGAGATATAACGCATCGTTTGCCTCTCTTTTTTTTAATTTAAAAAAGAGCATGTCATCACCTTAATTAATTAAATAAAAAAAAGCCTAGATGCTCGAGTCAGCTAGGTTAGCATGTGTGCTTAGCCTTATTTTGGCCAGATAGGCTCACACACTTGAACTTTCTTTTGTTTTTTCCCCTTGAATTTATATTTCATTTCTTTATAATTGATTAATTTCAAATATATTGGGTATATTATTTTATGAATTTGTTAAATTAAGTAAGAGTATATTTTAGATATTATTTTATTAAATAACATTCAATTTTTACTCAATGTTTTAATAAGATTGTAACAATATTTTATAATGTTAGCAAGTGTTCTTTTTATATAATCTATCATAATTGTTTGTTTTGAAAAAAATATTTAGTTGCTTTTCTATGAACATCTATTTTTATTATCATATAATCAAATAAAAATTAATTATAAAAAATAAAGTTATTAAACTAATTCGGGTTCATGCCTATATTGTGAGTTTTACTAGTTAATCCATGTTGACCCATATTAATCTAAGATATCATCATCTCAATATTAAAAAAAACTATATAGTCTTGAAATTATTTTTTAAAATCAAACTAAGTCATTTAGGTTAAAGCAAGTTGACTAGATCAAATTAGTTCAATCTCTACATAGTTTAAGTTGAAACCTAGGTTAAGTAAGGAGTTTGATCTGAAGGTCATAAAGTTAATTAATTGAGCTGATTTTAATGATATTGTCAAATAGCTTTTTGTAACAATGCATAAGGGTTGTATTATTTTTATATTTTTTCATAATTGAAACTTACTTTTGGAATAATAATTGAGTGGTGTCTAAGAAACAAATATTCTAGTAAAGATTTTCTAAGAAACTTTGATCATATTATTGAGATCAAGGGATTTTATTTAGACATATATTTTTTTATATTTATTTTAAATCATCCAATTTGTTTTGATATGTCTTTTTATTGCTTTTGATTTTTATTAAATAAATAACATAGAAAAGAAAGTTTTTTTTTTTTATTAAGATTAAAGATATTAATAATAAAAAAGGAAGACTTATACTAGCATATTTGTTTATTTCAATATCATTTAAATTATTATTTTTTTTACAAAAAAAATTAGGTGTCATGTAATTAAGTTAAAAAATTAAAGTGCTCCTTATAGTACAAGAACGGATATCTTAATTTGCATCTGCTTCACGATTTCTTGACCTAGTTTTTAGTTAACATTAATTTTTTTTTCTAATATTTGTTGGCGAATATAATTATCAATCTATTTTATTAAATATATGCATCAAATTCCAAGTTTTAAGTTCATAATTAAAATCTTTCTTATTTTTTATTATTAGAAAACACTTTATCAACACTAACATATTTTTTTATGTTAAATAAAAATTTTAGTCTTACTACGCGGAAAAATTATCTATTATAAAGACTAATTTATTTAATATGATTTTGCAACAAGGCAATATGTTGAGTACATGACACTCTAGAGACATTATTTCATATGATTTTGCAACAAGACAATATTAATTGCAGACCTCCGGTGTTTCATAGATTATGATACATGGGCGATCAAGAGCTAGCTTATCAAGGATAAACTTCAATGAGAGATCTTAAACCCAGAACTGGATTGATCTTATAGTTACTGAAGCCAGCATCAGTGAATAGTTTAGCCCATTCTTTCTCGTTTCTTTCTTTTCCTGTGACCAAGATCATCATCAGCATATCAAAGAAGAGCTGTGTCTCAGTTGAACCTTCTACCTCTTTATTGTTCCCCACCACCATATCTATGATAATCAGCTTTCCTCCTTCTCGGCCCTTAATTGCCTCCTTGCATTGCTTGAGTATTTTCACGCATTCTTCGTCATTCCAGTCATGAAGAATCCACTGATTGTCATCAATAACGAAATAAAAACATGTTAGAAGTATTAATAGTCTAAACTGAAATAAACCAATAATTTTATTTTTTTAAGTTTTGGTGTTATATATGCTTAGTAATACTGTTCTGATCAGTTAAAAAAAGTCATTTCACCTTCAGCAGAATTGCATCTGCTTGAGGAATTGCCTCGAACATGTCTCCACCAAGATATTTCAAGTTTTCACTTCCCTCCAAACCAGCTACCACATGTGGGAGATCAAAGACTGTGCAATCCAAATGCTGGAATTCTTTAGCTATTGCCTTGGCCGCAGTTCCAGTGCCACCCCCAACATCAACCAACGAATTTAACCCTTCGAAAACTCCCTTGCACTCATTTACCAACACACTCGAAACCAATCGAGCATCACTTGCCATAGCTTCATTAAATAAATGATTGAGCTTTGTTTCATGGCCAGCATATTCCCAACATGTCCTTTGATGGGCCGTATAGAACGAGGAAGGGGCATCATTTTGGAACCAAACGCTTACATAATGCCATGGTTGTGTTAAAATTGGATCAAGCATGGCTAGCAAGAATGGTGTTACACTCAAAGGGTTGTCTTTGATAAGGAGTTGAGAAGCATTGGTGAGAACATAGCCTTCTCCTTCAGTCTCTCCACTATTATTTTGTGTCGCAAAGAAACCAGAATGGACCAGTATGCGCATGAGGCGATAGACTCCAGGGGCTTTGGATGGGTGAATGGGCAAGACAGCGACAAGTTCAGAAAGGGTCATGGGTTTTCCATGATCATGGATAACATCCGGTATGCCTAGTTGAATAGCACATTTTAGAGACATTGAGTTTACGAAGTTGAAGATGTGATTCCAAACATGAGCTTGAGCTTGAAGTAGCTCAGCACCATGCAGGTTTCCTTCAGCCACATGCATTTTCACTAGACTGTCTCAAGATTTTTAAGGTTTGATATATACTATGAACTTGTATGATCGACATTGGAATGCTTAGACTATATATAGAAGAGGATGTGACACTATTCAACAAAAGTATGATAAAAAAAAGAAGAAAAAACTGGATTCGTTTCGTCTCCGCTTTCTTCTCAATATGACGTGTTTTCATCGTTCCTCAATGTCCTCGTCAGTTAATAATAGTATCCAATCATACTCCAAAACGTAGACCTTGGCATTCAATGTTTTAAATTTTAAATAAAAATTGAAGAAGCGTATTCACTAATCTATGCAAGCTTATCATATGATTTCAGCACGGTAACCAAAGAGTAAAATTAAATAAGAATTGGACTAAATATGCACGTCATTTTATATAAAATTGCATTACTTTACATTATTTGGAACATGATTTACATGAGGCAACAGGTGGTAATTACTTTTAGCTGCAGATAACGACCACGTCCCTTTCCTCTCCTTGGCATAATAGTCGTGGTAAATAGGAAGCCGAGGGCTATTGATGAAGTCGTGAAAAAAATTCATATAAAAATTAAGCTTTTCTTAACCATGTCAATAGATTCGATCGGTGGTTGTTTAATTAGTCTTAAAAATTCAAGTTAAAAACTTAAAACAAAACATGTATCATCAAGTATTATTATTTCAAAGAAACTGATTAAAGTGATAAGCAAAAGAATCTTTGAATGAACGTGAAGCATGAGATTTGACTAATCTTTGCTATCTACATTTATTTTATAAAATGTAACTTGAATATAATGAGATCTTTAAGATGTTGTGGATGTATCAGATGTGATTAGATTAGTCGGGATCACTGTTTTAGTTATGGACATCTTTATTGCATCATTTTACTTTATTTTTTTTAGGTTTTTTAAGTTTTTTTTTTTGTGATTTTAACCCTCATAATTTTTTTATATATAGTGCTTTTGAATTTTTTGTTTGTTTTATATTTATATTTTATTTTTATTTTTCTTTCTATAAAATTATTATATTTTTATTTAATTTTTACTTTATTAACAAATTTCATCATTTGAGATGTTTTGGAATATTGTGAAGATATATTTTTATAATATTGACAAGCGTTCATGTTTTACATTAAATCGTTATTTTTTTTCTGCTGTTTTTATTATTGATATCTTATTTTTTAATGATATTATTAAATTAATAAAATTTATTAAACTCAATCAAACCTATTAACTGGATATTATATTTTTTATTTTTTAAAAATAAATTTTTATTTTTAATAATTTTTTATTAAAAAAATAATTAACGCGCGGCATGATAAACCTGCCACCTAACTAGCGTTTATAAGAAATCAAGTCAATAGATTTACAAATCTTCTTGCCAAGTCATGCTTTCATGTGTATCTATTAAATTATTATATATAAATATTTATATTTGTTTGTTTTTATGTTTTAAAAATATTAATTTTTTTATAATGTTTTTTTTACTAATTATTTTTTGGTGTTTTTAGATCGTTTTGACGTGCTTATGTCAAAAATAATTTTTAAAAAATAAAAAATATATTATTATTATATATTTCTAAATAAAAAAACACTTTAAAAAGTAATAATTATCACGATTCTAAACACTACTCACGTCAAATAAAAAAAAAACCATTTCTAAATTAATTCTGAAATTTGATACCTGCATCATTAAATCCTGCATGATCAAACAAAGGGAAAAGAAAGCAGAGAATATTAATTTTTCCAATCTGCAATCCCCTTCGTAGGAAAACTCTTAACCAAATTTCAATAACCAAGGACAAAAAATATGGCAAAGAAACAGCCACGTCTATAAAGAGAGAAAAAAAAAATGCATTGGACGTTCACCTAGAACTCTAGAAGGTCTTAGAATTAGGACACCAAAGCAAAAAAAAATAAAAATTCCACATGTCAAGTAAAAACCTGCAACAAAAAATTACAAAAATGCCGTCATCTTCACAAATCCACCCAAATTTCAAATGAACACATGTCCAAACCCAAAAACCTACACCTAATTTCCAAGCCATATATACAAATCCAAAATCCCACATATAATTTCCAAATTGCCATTTCTACAGCGAAAGTGATTTTCCTTTCAGTATTGTAGGTAGATACGTGCCCCGCGCGATTTCTTGGGTCAATTATTTTTTGCATTTCAAAAAGCATCAAGATCTAAAAGTGTTAGATTTTTTTTGCAAAGTTATACCCAAGAGTCTTAGGTTTGGTTGCAACGCCTGACCCAAGAGTAATATTTATAATATTAATAATAACATTAAACTTTGGTTAACCCTTAGCATAAAAGTGTCTGGATTTGCAATACCGGACCAATAGCATTGAACGTGGGTCCGCTGCAAGGTCGTGTCATAAAAGTATGATAATTAAATAGATTAGTAAAAAAAAAAAAAAAAGAAAAAAACCAACAGGAAGAAAAAAACTAATGAAGAAAAAGAAAAAAATATATGAATTAACTGGGTTAACCCTTCAAACGAGGTTAACCCGTCATACCTTGAATTCACATCGTGAAAGTTTGATAATTAAAAAGGAAAAAATAAATTAATGGGTTAACCCAAAATTAACTGTGCTAATTCGTCAAACCAGGTTAGCCTGTTAAATCCGGAATTCGTATCATGAAAGTTTGATAACTAAATCGAAAAAAATTTAACATTAACAATTTAAATTAAACAAAAAAAATTAATTAAAAAGAAAAAAATAAAAGGCATCAGCCTTTTTACTGTGGACTGTACTGTGCAGTCCACAGTCAAAGGTATAAAAACAACAAAAAAAATAAAAACTAAAGGCATCAGCTAAGAACTACTTAGAAAAAATTTAATATTAATAAACTAAATTAATTAAAAAGAAAAAATAAAAGAAAAAAAAACCTCTAAGAAGAAAAAAAAACTAACTAGAAAGAAATTTAACATTAACAAACTAAACTAAACGAAAAAAAATAATTAAAAATAAAAAAAAGCAAGAAAAAAAATTACAGAGTTAACTCGTCAAATTAGGTTAACCCGTTAAACCCGGGATCCGTGTCATGAATGTCTGGTAACTAAATAAAAAAAGGTGAAAATTAACAAACTGGACTAAACAAAAAAAATTAATTAAAAAGAATAAAAAACCGGGTTAACTCGTCAAACCATGTTAACCCATTAAATCTAAGATATGTGTCATGAAAGTCTGATAACTAAATAAAAAAAATTTAACATTAACAAACTAAATTAAACAAAAAATATTTATGAAAATAAAAAAACAAAAAAAATTGACGGGTCAACCCATAATTAACTGGGTTCACCTGTGAAACCAGGTTAACCCGTGAAACTCGGGATATGTGTCATGAAAGTCTGATAACTAAATAGAAAAAAAACTAACATTAACAAACTAAACTAAACAAAAAAATTTATTAAAAAGCAAAAAAAAATTATGGGTTAACTTGTCAAACCAGGTTAACCCGTTAAATCCGGAAAACGTGTCATGAAAGTCTGATAACTAAATAAAAAAATTTAACATTAATCAACTAAATTAAACAAAAAAAATTGTTAAAAGAAAAAAAACAAAGAAAGAAGCAAAAAAATAATCCCATAAGGCATAAAAAAACACTAAAAAAAAATAAGACAACTTAAAAAAAAAAAAACCTAAAGCATTAGTGTTTCTTGTGGACTGCATTGTGCAGTCCATAGTAAAACACTGATCCCTTTTAGTATATGTTACAATATCTATTTGGCTTACGTTTCGCCACAGGTTAAATATCTTTTTTTAAAAAAAAGTGTATATACAAATATTCTCGATAACAATAGTTTGTATTTTGTATTTTGTTTTTTATTTGAAATTGAGTTTTGTAAGTTGTTTCAAATTTGCTATCTATTAGATTATAGAGGTGTCAAAGAAATATCATGGTATTGAATAATTAAGGCCATGTTTGTTTATCGGAAAGTGATTTCTGGGAAACCATTTTCCAGACTTTCCTGTGTTTGTTTGCCATTAAAAAAGTTGGTTAACGGAAAACACTTTCCAGTCAAAGAAAAATTTGACTTGGTTTCTAGGAAAGTGTTTTCCTAAAAAATTTGGGCGGAAAACACTTTCCGGAAGTTGTGAAAAATTTAGAAATGTCATATTATTTGCTTGATTATATCAAATTTGGTCCTCAAACTTTTGATTGTTATATATATATATATATATATATATATATATATTTATTTATTTATTTTGAATATTTATTTTTCAATTTCATCTCTTAAAATTTAATTTTTATATTAACTTTGGTCCTCATTTTTATAATTGTTATTTTCTTTTTCCCTATCATTTTTTATCGAAATTTTTTATCTATCAAATTTGATCCTTATTCTTTTGATTGTTACTTATTTTATTTGAAATAATTTATGAAATGTTAATTATTATTATTATTTAATTTCTTCATCTTTTATTTTTTTTATTTTTTAGATTTGATCTCTATTATTTTGATTATTATTTATTTTATTTGAGATAATTTATGAAATTATTTTTTTTCAATTTCATTCTCATTCAACTTTTTAATTTGTAAGATTTGTTCCTTATTATTTTAATAAATTTGAGAAAAATAAAATATTAATAAGTTATTTTTCAGCTCATTTTTCATGACATAACCAAACACTAGAAAATATTTTCCAACTTATTTTCCATTACACTACCAAACATCAGAAAATAATTCACTTTTCCGAAATTCACTTTCCAGAAGAAAACTACTTTCCAGCAAACAAATGGGGCCTAATGCTTGATTTCATGAAATCGAATTCAATTTTATTATTTGCAAAACATTAAAAATGAGTGACCATAATTGACAATGAGGAAAAAATGCAGCCCTTTTTATTTTATGTTATGTATAGTCACCTTAGTTTCAAAAACTTTGTGTTCAAATTTTTTCAATTTTGTGAAATATTATCTAAACATAACTTTGAAAGTCGTAACAATCTATGAGATTACTCAACTTTGTAATAAGTAATTATTTTTTTATGTAAGAGAAATAACTTACTTGATCCTTGATATGATTACTGAACAACAGAAAAGGAAACCCCTAATGAAACACAAGGGTTGGAACAACCCGCAGCTTGCTTATCGTAACACAAGGGAAATTAAGTAACTCATAGGGGCAGCTAAGTAGATGCTTAAAAGGCAACTATTGCTTTCCTCATCAAGGGAATACTTCAATGATAGACCTTAAACCCAGTATGGGAGTTATCTTGTAGTTACTAAAACCAGCATCAGAGAATAGTTTAGCCCATTCTTTCTCATTTCTTTCTTGGCCAGTGACCAAAATCATCATGAGCATATCGAAGAATATTTGTGTTTCAATTGATTCGTCTTCTCCTTTCTGGTTCTCCATCATCATGTCTATGATCATCACCTTCCCTCCTTCCCTGTCCTTGATTGCTTCCTTGCATTTCTTAAGTATCTTAACACATTCTTCATCATTCCAGTCATGTAGAATCCACTGTTTTCATCCATCACAAAGAAAATACAAGAGCTAAAATAGTTTAAAGAATATACTACCAGACTTAAATAAATAAATAAATATATATATATACACACACGATTGATGATAAATGATATTGTCTATGGAAAATAATATTATAGGAATATAATTTTACCTTCAGTTTCATGGTTCTTAAAATGCATTTGTTATGGCTAATAATTAAATTTTTTAGTAATAGTGACCAAAATATTATATTTATGTCGCAATGATCATTTGATAAGTACTTCAAGCAAATTGTACTTTGTTATATAAGATTTAAATATAAGCGTTGTTATATGGTCTAACTAGTTTAGCTTGTAAAGTTAATTAATATAAGATCAAGAGATCTGGGGACAAATCTTGCTTGTGTCAAAGATAAAAGGGATAATTATGCATAGAAAAATGATTCATTAACAGCGCAAAAATGCTCGGTTAATGAGTAGTGAGGGAATTTGGTTTAAATATTGACACCTAATTTTATAATCAGATAAAACTAGAAGTTCATACCTTTAGTACAATTCCATCTGCAGGAGGAATAGCCTCAAACATGTCTCCGCCAACATATTTCAAGTTTTCACTGCCTTGTAAATCAGCTACCACATGTGGGAGATCGAATACAGTGCAATCCAAATGTGGGAATGCTTTGGCTAAGGACTTGGCCACGGTTCCCGTGCCCCCTCCAACATCCACCAATGAACCCAACCCTTCAAACACCTCCTTGCACTCATTAATTAACACTCTCGTAACCAAGCGAGCATCACTAGCCATGGCATCATTAAAGAAATGGTTAAGCATTGGTTCATGGCCGCCATAGTCCCAAAATGTCCTCCCATGAGCCGTGTCAAATGGAGTAGGATCATCATTTGTTAACCAAGTGCTCACAAAATGCCATGGCTTTGTTAAAATTGGGTCAAGCATGGCTTGCAAGAATGGTGTTACACTAAAGGGATTGTCCTTGAGGAGAAGCTGGGATGCATTGGTGAGAACATAACCCTCTTCTTGATCATCTTCGCTAACCTTTTGTTTCTCAAAGAAACCAGAATGGATCAACAAGCGCATGAGGCGAGGGACACAACGAGCTTTGCTAGGGTGGACAGGTAGGGCGGCAATGAGCTCAGGGAGGGTCACAGGCTTGCTGTGTTTGTTGATGATATCGGGTATGCCTAGATCAATTGCACATTTTAGAGACATTGAGTTTATGAAGTTGAATATGTGATTCCATACATGAGCTTGAGCTTTAAGTAGCTCAGGATCATGCTTTCCATCGGCCAAATTGATCATCTTGATGTTGCCTAATGCTTTTTAGTATTTACTTTCTCTTATGAATTGGATTGAACTTATAGTGCTGTGCGTGTATATGGAGGGATGGAGCATGGAGAAATAGACATGAGAAAATCGTGGGATGCCATACTCGTATAATTGAGGTGCCATCAGCATCGAGGAATGTGGACAGAAACCATAATAGCAAGTTCCTTTATTTAATAGATACACTTTTTTTATATATAATAATTTAATGGATACACTTGATAGCGTGACTTGGCAAGAAGATTTGCAAATCTATTGATTGAATTTCTTATAAAAGCTAGTTAGGTGGCAGGTGTATCAGGTGTATCACGCCGTGGATTGATTTTTTTTTATATTAAATTATTAAAAATAAATAATTATTTTTTTAAAAATAAAAAATATAATATTCAGGTAATAATTTCGAGTGAGTTTAATAAATTCTATTAATTTAACAATATTATTAGAAAATAAAATATCAACAATAAACACAGTAGAAAAAAAAAACAATGAATATCAACAATAAACACAGTAGAAAAAAAAAACAATGATTCAATGCAAAAAATAAACACTTACCAATGTTATGAAAATATATCTTTACAATATTCTAAAAATATCTCAATGATCTTATTTGTTAATAAAGTAAAAATTAAATAAGAATATGATTGTTTCATAGAAAGAAAAATAAAAAAAATATGAATATAAGAAAAAAAAATTATTGTTAACTTTTTAAACCATGACTAAGACCGAAAGTACTATATATAAAAAAATCGTGAGGGTTAAAATCACAAAACAAAAATTCAAAAAATAAATACAATAAAAATAATGAATGTTAAAATTGCAATAAAAATAAATCAAAAGGCAACAACAAATCTTGAAATTTGAGAGTTAAATTGAAAAGAATAAAAATATTAATAAAATGATAAAAATCAAAAGAATAAAGACAAAAAACTAAAACAATACACTATAAATTTGAATAAAAGGATGAGATGAAAAACAATGAAAAAAAGTTATAAATTTATAAAACAAATTCTAGACGTGTGGGCCTAAGAAACGCCTGCACACCTAAATCAATTTTTATTTTTATTTTTATTTTATACAAGAGGCAGACATCCGTAGTCCTCCCTTTACTTTTTTATATAGTAAGATACAACATTTAATGATCGAACCACAACCTCACATTACAACAATTATACATCCATAAAGAATCTGAAGCCTTCTATTGAAAAAAGAAAAAGAAAAAGAAGAAGGGTTCAAATTCTAGGCCCTTAAGACCGAGCCTGGCTAGCATGATTTCAAGATTGATAAGGTTCCAAGTTTCAAATGGGGGTCGACTAAAATTAAAAAAAAAATTAATTGAAATTAATCTTTTATAATTTTGAATAGTTTTAATGTGTTGATGTTAAAAATAATTTTTTTTAAATAAAAAATATTATTTTAATATATTTCTAAACAAAAACAACTTTAAAAAATAATAATTACTATATTTTTAAACAGCCAGTTCAACAAGAGTAGGATATATTAATGATCACAAGGGAACAAAAAGAAGAAAAAGAGAAAGAAGAAACTATCTTCATCACTTTTTTTTTAATTATCTATCACCAGCCCGTTTGCTTGTAGTTTAATTATATTTTTATTTGCAGTAAAATAAAGTTAATTATATCATCATCATATTTAAATTCTAAAACAACTGCTCGCACTTTATTACGAGACAATAAAAGATAGATAAGCTCACAATTTATTCATAGTAATGGTTTTTTTTTTCTTGTATATATATGAGGTGCAAAATCCTTGGTCACTACAATAAGAAAAGAAATAATGAGTATTTATAAATATGATATATATTTCACGATTACAAAGGTCAAAAAGTAAGTAATTAAGATTATTAATTTCGTAGAAATGAGCGATTTGTGTGGAATACTTTCGTTTCCTAATCTTTCTGTGAATGGACCCAAGAAATGAAAGAATTATCGTTTCTAATGAGATTCATCATAGTCACTAGTTTAATATATGTAATGGTGACTCGAAAGCTCACTTCCAAGCAAAGTTATTAAACATGGTTAAAGTTAAAAGATTCGATCGCATGTTTAATGGGTTAATTTAAGTTTATTATCATCATTTCAATATTAAAAAAAAAGAAACGAAGGTGTACCATGACTTATATTGATGAAGGAAAAGCTTGTGCCATGAAGACTTGGAAGTACAAAGCAGTGGATGCCTCTGGAAACCTTGAAATATTAATGGAGATGAGGTATTCTGATCAAAATTACAGTGCCTAGCTGATGTTGTAATGATTTGTAGCTCTTGTAATAAATGAGCCAATCTTCTGTTGCCATTAACTTCATGGATATATACATACATTTAATGCCCCAGTTTATTACGACTTCAGAACTAATTTTCTCCTACTCTGTCACAGGCCGTGAAGAACAGGGATGAAGAATTAGCAAGACAAATTCAGGTTCTCAAACAGAAGCTTGAAGAGGTGGGACAACTTGCTAGAGGACGAGGGATCGGTGGGTCTTTCCATTCAGGCATGGCCATGCTACTGAAGATGGAAATGGAAAACCAGCCTGGTCACTGCAAAAATCAAGTAGAAAAATAAGTTCACTGGAAGAACTGACCTCACTAATTTACTCTGTATCCTTGCTCCTAGCTAGGGAAAGTAATTTTCTCGTTCCCATATACTATTTATGTTGGCTGAATCACCGTTCCTTGAGAATAAACCCAGCTTCTGTGCCAATAGGTTTCTCAAGTTTTCTGTTTGCTTCTGCAGAATCCTGACAGTATTTGAGAGCTGAAAACTCTGTACAAAGGCTTCAATTAGCTGATGCGGCAAGACACCAGGAGCTTACAAATTGAGAGTTTGACAGAGCTTTATAAACTTCTTGAAGGGTCCCCCCCCCCCCCCCCCCCCCCCCTCATATACTAGTGGATTTAGTTTCCATTTCTGTGTGGAAACCAGTGACATATATTTTGTGCTTAGACGTTCTTCCTATTCTGCTTCTGTTGTAATTTTTCAAATATATACGTTGGGTCTTAAATGGAAATACCATCAAGTAAGGCTTGGGTCACGGGTTTTGATTAAATCATCTGGGTTCATCTTTTTTTTTTATATATATAAATCAAAACGATATCGTTTTGATAAAAAATAAAAAAAATCAACGAGCTGTTATCGGGTTTTTAATCGGGTCAACCAACTTGGTCAATAGGGTTAGCCGAGTTTTTAACTACCCTTATTTTTCCATAAACCCGGCCAGGTTTCAGCCCTGGATCAGCCGGTTCCTAGATCAACTCGCCAGGCTGGACCGAGTTTTAAAACTATAGCTTTTTAAGGTTTAGAAGTGTTTAAATAAATCTAAAAACTTATCTAAATAAATTTATAAAACAAAAAAAAATATAAAAAAAACATTAAAAATTCTAAACAAACTGAAAAATCAAAATTAAAAAGAAAAAAATAACAAAACTAGCATGGGCAACGTCTTCTTAGCCTAATGTAGAGGTCCTCAGGTAACTCATTTATAAAATTAGACATATAAAATCTTTTGACAAAATTTAAGCGTTGCCCAACAAAATTTAAACATCATCCAACAGTCAGATAAAATATTAAATATTAATCGAGATATATAAAAAGCTACCTAAATATCCATATAAAATAAAATAAAAATCAAATATTATAAATCTTTTCATCAATACGATCACCGCAAGCATGGCTAGCTGCATTGCCAAAAAGGAATGGTGGGCCTTGAGGATGGTGATACTCACCATGTTTTACATTGCCATCATTTCTGAAATAATATTCCGAGAAAAAGGAAGATGGTTTCCTATGTCAATTTTGCCTTCCAGCAATATGAAAATGATTTGGCTGATATTGAAGCTCCACCCAACAAGCTAGCAAGGCAGCAGCCACAAGTTACTGAGGTCAGCTAATTGATACAATCACTATTATTACAAAATGAAGGAAAATGGGTACAAAATATTGATTTTGAGCTAATTATATAGTTTATCAAAATTAATTAGTCAGTCTTTGTAGTATTAAAAATAATTAAATAGTTATTTGACCATGCTTAATTTAGTAGTATTTTGTTTTTGCATAAAATGCTTTATTCTAATAAGTTTTTCCATCCCATAAACTGCTTTTTCCCATTGTTACTAAACCCGATCCGGAGTTGACCCGGTCAAAAAACCGGGTCACAGGTTTTCCCGGGTCGCCTTGGTTTTGCTGGGTTGTTGTCCTGGCTGGTCTTTTATTAAACCCAGACTGGTCCAACCACCGGGTCGACCGGTCTCGGATCGACCCGTCGGGCCGGGCCGAGTTTAATAACCAGGCTTTTTTCACCTTCTCTATTTTTTTAAATAAAAAATAAAAATAAATTGAAAAAAGGACATGAAATAGACTAAAAAGAATTAAATTATAAATGAATTTAAAAACATAAATATTAAATATATAGTTTTTAAAATCATAAGAACTAATTAATTGATTATATTAAATTATAATGAATAAGTTATAATTAACTCATTGTTAATTAGAGAACCAAAAGTAACAGTTTTTAAGGAAGACAATTTCATAGGGACTTATTAATGAATATATATAAAAAAACATATATGTATATTTAGACTTATTAATGAATGTAATAAAATATTTATTTTCTCTTTAATTATATATTTATTTAATTTACATATATCAGAATGCGTTAAATCAAGAATATCATCATTTTTTATAACTCTTGAAAAAGTTTTCTTAATCATTTTAGCTTGAACGTAAACTTCACATTTGTGTTTGTTTTCCATGATTGGAAGAAATCATTACATGTTGAGCCAAAAAGTTTAAGGTTCTATCATTAATATATATGTCATAATTTATTATGCCTTAAAGTAAATGAATCAATAAAGTAAGAAAAAACAATTTGTTCATATTATTAGTGTAACTAAATTTTAACTTTTCATTCACAATAGTATACCTTTCTAACATACATACACAAAATCAACTTTTCAGCATAGTTTTCAAACCCGTCCCGATAACCAACTCGGTCCAAGAATCGGGTTCTAGGTTTTGACCGGGTCATCCGGATCAATTATTTTAATAAAAAAAATCAACGGGTTGCAACCAGATTTTTGACCGAGTCTTGCCGGATCAACCGGATCATACCGGGTTTTTTCTTCATCTATTTTTTCTTCAACCCGGCCCAGTTCCAGTCCTAGGTCGGCCGGGTCTCGGATCGACCCGCCGGGCCGGGTTTCAAAACTATGCTTTTCAGTCTCTTGATTATTTTTTACGGGATCTTTTAAAATAAAAATAAAAATTAGGGACATACACAACATTGAATAATGTTAATTTATCATAAATGAGCTATTTTTAATAAAATTAATAATCTAGGTTTCTTTTATAAATAATGATTTAGTTTTTAGTAATTTTAAAATAATTTTCATTTCTTTCATTGCTTTAAATCTATACACATACAATCTTAATTTTGATATATAAATTCTACTGTTGTTTTTTTAAAGATTTTTGTATTTCTACCTTTAAATATAAATGATGAACATGACATTATTTAAAATTTTTATTGAAAGTAAAAAAATTTAATCTCATCAAATTATTTTTAAATAATTTTGTTGAATCAAATTCTAAAAGTTTAGGGAGTGGGGTTTTTTTCAATTAGTTAATTCATAAATGAAATTTCAAAAGGTAACATTGATAAAATCCAAGAAATCGGATTCACTCAAAACTTCATCATCAAATTAAATTGAAATTTACCTAAAATAAAACTTCATTTTGCTGTAAATTATTACATTTATTGTTTTATTTGGATCGTGATTTGTACGAATAGTATCAATAAAATTAAAAATTCTAAAAAAGTATGAAAGAAAATATTGGAGCTAGCAGATTAAATAAAATCAAATATATTATAATAAATAAATAAAATAAAATAATATTAGTAGTATAATTTGACCGTATATCCGTGCTGCCTCTGGGTACAGAAATACAAATACGATCACTATATTTCCTTTTCAGGGAACTGAAAGAAGAGGTATGTTACGTATGTATGTATTAAAGCAACGAACTTTTTGCTTTTGCAGTTTGGTGAGCGTGAGGTCTTCTTCTCTTCCATACCAAAGCCATAGCACAACACACTCAGCACTGCAACCTCTTCTTTTCTCCAATCTCTAACCCATTGAAAAACCTCTGCTGCTGCAATAATTTTTTTTAGGTTTAAATTTCCTGTCTTTCTCCCTCTCTCTGTTTTTTTTTCCATTGTTTTAGTTTTGTTTATGCTTAATGTTTTTGTTTAACTACGTTTCTGTGATGATTTCCGTACATTGGCTTGTGGGATTTTGTTTTTATAACGTTTAAGACCCAAAGTCATCAATTTTGGGTTGTGATTTGTGTGATACTGTTATTGTAAGAGGCAAAGAATTCGACTTTATTGAGATTTTTTTTTAATGTTTAGTTTGATTTTGGTGCTAATTATATTAGTGCTTTGAGGATTGAAATAAGTGGTAAAAAGGGTATCTTTAGATCAATTGAATCAAGGGTTACTTAGTTTGTTTTGTGCCCTGGATTTTGTCTCCAGGGAAGCTTGTACTCTGTCCTGCTTCAGATATTTATGAACCTTATTTTGGATGCTTGATGTTGAAGTTTTGATTTTTGGATTGAAAGTTGACTGTTTGATTCTGGTTTGTTTTAGGGTTTTGAAGAGGGAGAGGGTCAATGCAGAAAGGTGGAAAGAGTAAATGTGCATCTACGTCGCACCATCTGTTGATGGATAATGCAAAAAACCGGCTAAATGATCTTGAAGAAAGATTCTTTAACATTCAGACTGCAAGGAAAGAGGGAAGAAATAATGATGTTGCTTTGCTGGAGGAGCAGGTGTGTCAAAGCCTTCGTGAGTGGAAAGCAGAGCTTGATGTGCCATCACCTACAAATTCTTTGCTTGTTAGTATCTTCCATTTATTAATAGTAATTTGATGCTGTTGATAATGAAATATTTGTATTGTCTGTCTGTGTAGAGTTGTCTCTTAGTAATTTAGATGAGTTGATTTGTGATGGGTATTTTGTAGGATATCAGTCTGGGATCCTTTTCAGAGGATATAGGCCGCTTGTTGCAATTGTACGAGGAGGAAGACGATGCCACAAGTCCATTAACAATGCAGTCAGTTTTGAAGCCAGAAACACAGCCTGAGCCCAATTTTCAAAACCTTAATCTCGGCAATTTAACAACATTTCAAGATGTAAGATCCTATTTGGGGATTATTATAATGTTTTTCTGACCAGTCAGTTGTAGAGTATAGCATGCTTTACAGTTCATACCATCTTGGTTCTTTATAGGACACACACTTTCAGTGATTTAAATGCTACATCATGATAACATGTAAGAGTAAGAATTGGAATTTTTAGTCATGCACTGTATTTTTTATTTGGTTTACGGACATGGAAATTGGAAAAAGAAAAAAAATAATGTTAGCTCCTTGCATGAGGAAAGTCTTATACCGAAAGATTATGGTCCACTTGTTTTTTTTTTTTTTCCTTACTGAGTATGCATCCATTCTCTTATCATTTAACTTTGAAGCTTGATACCATGACTGACATTCAGGGAGTAGATTGTCTTTTCACAGGTCATCCATACCTGCATGTTATAACTATTACTTCAATTTTCTGAAGAAAAAAAAAGAAGCTAGCGTATTGCTTGAAGCTAATTTAGTGAAGCAAATGTCTGAGAAGCAGGTTTCGTGTTACTAGCCTTGTGGTTTGTTCAAGTCCATGCACATCTCAAATTTAAAACTGTAAGACCAATAGATGACACTATCCCTGTCCTGATTTGATTTTGGAAGACACATGTCTAAGACTATGAAAATAAAGATTTGGATTGGCAGTGTTTTTTAAATGCAAAATTCATAACATTCAAGCCAATTTTGTTAATGATTTGAGCTTTTACTGGGATTCTTTTTTATCATTTATATGTCCATGTGTTGTTTCAATGATCAGCTAAAGTAGTCATTTACTGTTTTTCACATGGTATGCCTTTTCTTTTTCCCCTCTTTAAGATTTCCTAGTGCCCTGAATTGTGGTCTTTCATGGCATAGAGATATAATGAGTGGTGGCTGATGAGCATAAAACATGTGCATTTCAGGAATATCTGGTGAATAGTCATAGTCAGGAGCTTGGTTTTCAAGGGTTTCATCAACCCAACGGCTCCTCAGGTTTGCAAAATGTAGCAGTTAGTGACCCCGATATAACTACCTTATTGGATTGTCATCAGTTCACTTTAGATGAAGAATTTGACCCTGGGCATTTTGTTGGCACTAATGACACCAAAGAGTGTGGAATAAATTCTGAGAGTAACAATCTACAGTATATCAGCCCTCCACCTTCTGCTTTTATGGGGCCTAAATGTGCTTTATGGGACTGCACCAGGCCTGCTCAAGGAGCTGAATGGTGCGAGGACTACTGTAGCAGCTTTCATGCAACCCTGGCCTTAAATGAAGGCCCCCCTGGTATGACTCCAGTTTTGCGGCCCAGAGGCATCAATTTGAAGGATAATTTACTATTTGATGCTCTTACTGCAAAGATGCAGGGTAAGAATGTCGGTATTCCTCAATGTGAAGGTGCTGCTGTCATGAAGTCCCCATGGAATGCTGCTGGTAAGTCTACATGCATGCCTTCCCCCTTTCTCTCCTTGTTTAAATTTCAAGTTCAATTGCTTGCGACCTTGCAAATTAGTTCTCCATCATGCTTGCTTGCATTCAGCAATTGTGAATAATTTATTATGATATGTTATAAGATTCATCTATAGATCAGATCCCCCCATGGTATGCTAATTATGTTTCTTCAGGTGACTTAATATGGTAGAGAAAGTTGTTAGTATTTATTTTGGCTGATGCCTCTGGTTTCCATGTTGCAGAGCTATTTGATCTTTCATTACTTGAGGGTGAAACAATTAGGGAGTGGCTCTTTTTTGATAAGCCTAGAAGAGCATTCGACAGTGGAAATAGGAAGCAGAGGTCATTGCCAGACTACAGTGGGCGTGGATGGCATGAATCAAGAAAGCAGGTGATGAAGGAGCTTGGGGGGAAGAAGAAGTCCTATTATATGGACCCACAACCTCCAGGTTGTCACGAGTGGCATTTATATGAATATGAGATCAACAACTGCGATGCTTGTGCATTATATAGGTTAGAATTCAAACTTGCTGATGGGAAGAAGACCCCCAAAGGAAAAGTTTCAAAGGATTCACTAGCTGATCTGCAGAAGAAGATGGGAAGACTCACTGCTGTTGTAACTGCAGATAATAGTCCCTCTGATAAGGGAAAGACGAACACTTCTGGCACTGGCCATGGGCCATGATTTCATAAAATCATTTTCTAAATAGCTTTGGTGTAATCCATGGAACATAGTTGCGGAATCTTGCCTGAATATGGAAACTAACAGAAGTCTATAACAAAGTATTTCTGATGATTCTTTTACGAGGAACTGCAGATGATTTTATAAAGAAGTTAGTTTACTCGCTCCTTTAGTAAATATCTTGGCAGTACTTCTCTTTCCAGTTTGCAATGGAAGACACCAACCTTTTTCTGTTGATTTGAAGAGCCGTCTCCGTTTACTGGATGAAATGCTGGCAGATATTTATTGTACAGAGTAGTCGACTAAACCTCCATCAGTTAAGTTGGAGACAAAGGTCAAAACTGAAGAGGACTTCTTTAAGTGTAAAGTATATGGTACCCATTTTAGTATTTGTGTTCCCTGCTACTGTTAAGTCTATATATTGTGATGCTAACAAACCATATGTGAAGTCAATATGGAAGCGCATCATTTTTACTTTAGAATGTGGTGAAGACAGAATGCAAAACTTCCTTCAGCTCTTGAGTAATGTTTTTGGATGTGTCTGACTGTCTGGTATTTTTCAACTTTGGTGTCCAGTCCTTGTATTATTTTTTACGCGGTCCTCGATCTCTGGCTTCTTGTACTTAAGTAATGGTTGTTTTTTCGATTTTCACATGCTCATACTCGTACTCATAGTCTCATATGCATGGCATGCTTTCTTTGCCGAATCTTAGATTGTCGTGGAGCATGGACACAGGTTCCTGATGCTTGTGACCATCTTCCACATTCTGCAACCAATAAAAGATTGATCATTGTCCAAGTGTCCAAAGGTTGGATTAAACAATCACACCCTTTTGATTTCATTACTTAAACCAGGAAATTATGGATGGGCTTAAGCACTCATCAAAATTGTAACATTTGGAAGTACTTGAAGATGGTCATTGAAACTTTGTTATAGACTGCTAATGTAAGAGGATTCTAGACTCTTGCTGCTCAAGAACCGTCTCAGTTTTGCACGGTAGGTTCTGACGTCTCTGCTAAACTCACTCTCTTCCTCCATTACATAGTTCTTACAGCCTTGAAGACAGTTTCCTTGGTGAACAACCCATCTTCTCGTTTCTCCACTTCCACTCCCACCTTCAAATGCAAGCTCATCATTCTTGCTTGGAATATATGGTCCCCTACAAGTGGTATTAGAACCAGTTGACATTTTTTTTATCAATGCCTCAGACAAGGAACCTGGTCCACAATGATCCAACTGATGGATGCCTCAGAATCAACTGCTGTTGAACCCATCCTCCATGGACTATACCTCTTCCACAGATCCTCTCTTGAAAACCTTCAGACAAAGCAAGTTAAATTGACTCATAAGCCGCAGGTGGTTTAAGTGCTGCCAAGAATGGCATGCCAGTGAACTCCAAACCTAGGGGCAACTCTTCAAACTGATCCTTCTCCAAAGTGCATTCACTTCCGAATGCGCAGTATATCACAGAATTGGCCTTGAATTCTCCAAGCCACGTAGACCACTTCTCTTCTAAAGTTGAGGTGTTTGGCTCTGGTATAACTGGTCCTGAAAACAACACAGGCTTGTCAAACTGGTTTCCAACATAATCAGCGTAGGGTCCTTCAATTTCTCTGCTTGTCCTGAATCCAATTGCGTGATCACAGAACACGACATCACTACCAAACTTAACTCTTCTTGCAATATAGCCTTCTTCCTCGTGAGCTTTGAGTTTGATCGGAGAGTCTGGAAAGCCTAATGGTGGCTGCATAAGGTCAGCTTGAGTTAACTTGTTACCACTTGGTTGTCTTGCCGGAGACATAATATATCCAATAGTTACCGAGCTAACAACGCAGTAGTAAATAGACTTAACACCTAAGCGACGAGCCAGTCTTGGCATCCAGTAGGTGAAATTAAAGAAGACAACATCGGGTTTTAAATTGCGAAGTAAGACTTCAATATCACTCTCAGTACGGTCCACGGCAGTCATGATAAGGTGCAAGAAGGGAAAGGTACATCTGCGGTTGTTTCAGCACCTGGGGGGAGGCTATCCACATGGGAAGCAGTAATTGGAATGAAGGTAATGATGTCAGGATGGAGGTTGAATTACTGTAACTTAGACAGAGTTTTGGTGGGGAGAAGAAAGGAGATTTTGTGGCCTTGCTTTGCTAGTTTGTTTGCAAGTCGAAGAAATGGGGTAAGGTGACCAAAGGCAAACCAAGGGTACATTGCTATGTGGGATGCAGGTGTTGCAGCCATTTATTGATTTCAGAGTTTCCTCCTGCTAAAATCCTGGCTAGAATTGGAACTGCTGAAAGCAGAACATTAATGATGACAATGAGTGAATAATCAAGAAATCATATTCCTGGATAGCTTGGAAGAAATATATATGACTTACCAACTTGAGAAGTAGCAGAGATGCAGAGATTTCTTCGTCTGCATACAAAAATGAAACAAAAAAAATCATATATATATATATATATATAATTTCTATCTCTATTGTCTCTCTTCTCATGTTATGTCATTCTTATATGGAATAATTATATATATATATATATATATATATATATATATATATATATATATATATATATATATATTTCTATCTCTATTGTCTCTCTTCTCATGTTATGTCATTCTTATATGGAATAATTATTAGTAATTATTTCTTAAATGCTTTAAAATTTCTCACTAATTTCTAATATATAATGATTTAAACCTTCACAAGGATTCCTTTTTATTTTTGTTGTCATTAATACTTGCATGTGTAAATTTAATGAAATTGAATACACATATTTCTATGTGTAGAGTATTCATTGATCACTGTCATTCATACGGTACCGTTTTCTTTTCTTTCTCTAAGAGCTCTAGCACGAAACTTCTTTCAAATAAACATATGCATGCATGCTTTCTTTGCAAATACAATACCAAGATTAGATCGTTATCTTGGAACTAATAAAGATGGAACGTTGTTAGCATAAATAAATAGTTGTCAAAATTAATTGCCAAAGTTTTTGAGAGACGGTAAGATAGATTCATATTTTTTTTAGTGACGATAAAAAAAAAAAATTTAGTTGAGGTGCACGTAAGTTAGTCCGAACATTTACGTTAATTAAAAAAAAAATTGAATTTCAAAGTTGATCACTAAAAATTAATCAATCAAAAACTTAATTATGAACATATAAGAGATGAAGTTTGGGATAGGAATAACAAGTTAGACTTGATTACAGATCAAATTTAGTAGAAGTCTGAACTTGTATAAAATGGAGTATATATAATGCAAGATCTTCTGAATGGGAGGGATAAGTAACAAACTAGGAAGCTAAGGATTTAATATAATGCAAGATCTCTGGGGGTGTTTTAGAGTGTGGTAGTGATTGTTTTTTAAAGTGTTTTTAGTTCGGCCATCAAAATAATATTATTTTTTTTTAAAAAAATCATTTTTGACATCAGTACATTAAAATAATCCAAAAACATAAAAAAATAATTTTAATAAAAAAATATTAAATTTTTAGAAAATACGGTGTTGTTATCCATTTTTGGAGCCCCACATAAAAAAATAAAGAAAAGAAAAAATATTAAAAAATTAAAAAAAATATTGGAAGAAAATAAATAAATATACAAGTAAAAAGAATATATCAGAACACTCAGGAAATTGCTGAAAAATAGTTGAGGAGGATCCAAATATGCAAGATTGAAAAATTTAACAGTGTATTTTTTACTGATAAAGGTCCTATTAGCAAAGAAAATTCAATTTGAGGAGGAAAATTCAAAATTGAATGTTTAAGGACTCAATTGAAATTTTTCAATGTACATTTAATTGAATTTAGTAAGGGCTTAATTGTAAGAAAAAATAATTTTTGAAGTCAATTTAGACTTTAATTGGAAGAAATGAAAGTCTAGGGGTTGAATTGTAATTTTTAAGAGTTAATTTAATTAAATCAGGAGCTTAATTGCATAAATATTGAAGTTTGATGGGCAATTAAGAATTTAATTGAAGAAATCTAAAACCAAGTACCAAACTGGAAAAAATGCGTTAATATAGAGATTGTAAATGACCAAATCAGGGGCCAACTTGAAGAAAATAAAAGTTTGTTTGTCAATTGAAAGTCAAATATATAAATTTAGAATCAATGATCAAAATGAAAAAGACGGTCAACTTAGGGATTGACAATTGAGATTGATAAGGGTAAAATTGTGTGAAATTAAAAGTTTGGAGGCAATTATAGGTGTAATTAAAAAAAATTGGGAGAATAGGGACTCAATCAAAATTTTTTAATCCCAAATTAAAAACCCTAAACAACGTGTCATTCAGACTTAACAAAGAGAATGTGAGTGACATGTTTTTCGATAGACTAGCCTCTATTTTGATAATTTTAGTTAATTGAGTTGACAACTTCAAACGAATGAATGTGAAGCTATATACTTTCAAATTGCATACGGTTAGATCTAAATAAAAGATGTGATTCTCCTCTTCTAACTTTATATGTTTCAGGTGACGATGACATCAGAATTCTTTGTCATTTTTATTTTATTTTTTTTTACTAATAAAAAATAAGAATTTCTTTTCATTTCCATTCATATTATTTTCGATAATCCTAATATAGAAAGATGATCGCCACAATATCATTCACGTGTGATACGTTGTTTCAACTACTTATTTATGATAAACACACACTTCATTAAGGCCTTGCAGCTTTTTCCAGTCGATATTCCTCTTCTTTCCCGATTTCGCCCACCAAAATCTACTCATTAGACCATCAACCTTCGCACAGAAGCTTTTCGGGAATTTAGAGCAGGACATCATATAGTTATTGTGACTTAGTTCTCATAAATCTGAAACAGTGATAATTGATTTGGTTAATAGATAGTTTTAGGTGCAGATGAGCACCATTACAGCAATTTGGGAGGTATCCCTCGGTTTCTTATTAAGACTGAAGCAAATAAGCTGAAGGAAACAACGAAACTTCTGCTTAAGATAGAAAATGATCCAAGGCACTAGTGTTTAACTGAAGACCATGAATTCGCGTCTATCCAGTTAAATGCTATGGGGCCCAAAAAGGCATCAGGAATGCCGAGGGAACTGACCAATGCAAGTGCATGTGGTCGCAATTCTCCGCAGAGTTTTGTTACTTCTTTCCTCACAGCAGCAGCATTGTCTGTCGATAAGTACCCATACCGGAGAAACGCAGCATCTTCTTCCAAACAGATTAGGGCATACATAGATCTCAACAGTCCCAAGACATTCTGCAAAGGAAGCAAATCCAAAAATTAAGCAACTAGATAAGGTTCTCCCTTCTCTAACATTTGATATATTGCATACCAAGCATTTTAAGGATGTCCCTTATAGGTCAAAATTTCTTGGGGAAAGAAATGAAGATTACCAGTAGAATTTCTGATGCAATCAGGAAAGCATAAAAATCTATTCCAAGTTTCTACTCATACTACGACTTACAGTTCTTTTTATTTTTCCTGGTGAATCAGAGATAGATTTTATCAAGGCATGTTACAGGAACTTGTAAGATAGAAACTTGTTCAGGCTGCAGTTCGTTTTTGCCCGACTCCTCTAGGGATTATGCCTTCTAATTGTGTTAGGACATCACAAAATGGCTTAAAAGTCTTACAAACTACATCACCAGGTTTATGCGTAGATAAATACGAGAATAGTTTCTACATTGCTTACCTTCAAGGAACCAGCAGATACATTTGCCTCAGCATCAATGAAGGTCTGCAGAATAGCTCTGTCTGAGAAAGCTCTGCCCAAGTCTTCGGCAAGTTGATAACTCTGGTGCGGATAAGTAAAGCAAAAGCCCATCAACAACAACAATCGGAATGAGAGAAGGGGAACAAGAACCCAGGAACTCTATTGCCAGAAAATTATCCCTACCAGAATAAATGCATGCTCTTTACTTTCACCCTTTGATTGATAAAGTGACACTTCTGCAGCAAAACGGTTCAGAAGATCTCGCTCCCTCAAGCAGAAAGCATTCATCTGATGCGCACAACTGGTGAAGCTGCGTTTGAAATATATTGAGAAAGGTGTGCTTGCAAACTTGACAATATATTACCTGGAATTGGCTGCTCCTGAGGGTACTACTTGTGAGATTAGATGGAATTACTGGGACAGGTCCATTCATGTGTTCTAATCCCAAACCCTTGAAAGGTTTATTTTTCTTCTTTGCTGCTGCATATTCTGAAAGGAGTGCCTTGCTGACCTGAAACAAGAATTCACTGCTTGAAACAGAAATCTTAAAAGTAGTGCGAGTAAATTTAATTCCATTTAAATTAAACACGTCAAGTTTTTGGATGTTCTAAAATGAGGAACAGAAGAATCAAGTCAACATAAAGACAAGCTCAAAATCGTTGTCAAAACTCAAAACCTTGCAGTCATCATCGAATAAATTTCACTCAAATGAAGGCAGTACATTGTACCTGCTGCATGAGAACATTATTGTCCCCCTCAAAAGTTGACTGGACATCAAATTCACCTTTCAAGTGACCAATTTTATTTTCAGTCTTCAAGCCTTGTCCTCCACAAGCTTCACGACTGTCACGACCCGAATCCCGGGTCCGTGACCGGCAACGCAGGAGCGGTGGCGGAAGGACACCCCTCCCGCGCTAAGCCTCAAAACGGACATATCAAAAGAATAATTTATTCAAAAATACGCAGCATTTCATAATCTTCAGAAATATTATATTATTCAAAACCGATGAAACCAAAAGATAGTTTAAAACTCTTTATCAAGTAATTAAAACAAAAACAATAATCCATAATACTCATTACATTGTCAAAAATCCAAACTTAATTAAAACAAGGTAATAGTGGAGCGCCTAAGACATCGAATCAAATAGCCTTGAAAGATAAGCAAGGCATACCGACCCAAAACCGAAGAAGCAGGAACACTCAACAAGGTTCACCTGCTATCGAAACTAAGAACCCGAAATAATATTAAGAATGAGGGGTGAGTTCAACCAACTCGTGAGGGAATAATAATTAATATACATTTTAGATAATCTGATATTAATAGTTCGCAAGATCATTTATCTTGATATACATATACATATACACACTAAACATATCATATACATATCATATACATACTAAACGTATCATCATAACGTAGTGGACTACATGTCGAGATCGATGACACCCGAAGGTGACCAGATGACACCCGAAGGTGACCAGATGACACCCGAAGGTGACCAGATGACACTCAAAAGTGACCAGATGACACCCGAAGGTGACCACTGTGGGATGATCAGTCACCACAGGCCGATGCCTCTCTCACCAGCTAGGTATACGGAATACTATGTGCACATAGGCTAACTACTCTCCGTTAGCATGGAGTTACTGACAAGTCCCATATCAAGGCATATTAGATATTCACATAATCATCCAAGAAACGTATATCATATCGAATAGAATTTACTTTGACAGATTGCGAGTGCAAATTCAAGAATAATGAGTACTCGGAAAAATAAGCAACATATTTAATTATTCAAGAAATTAACGAGTTGTACTCATTGTATAATCAGAATACATATTTACTTATCATATATGCATATTAAAGATTATCCCACTCACCCGAAAAATATAGAACTAAAGGAATGTCGACGAAAGACCCGAAAATCCTATTGAGGATCGTTAGGAGAACCTACAACAATATGAAAATATACTCAAAAGCAACTCAAACAAGAGATCCCAATGCATAAAATAAAACCAGGTTTAGTCTCCTAAGTTTATGAACTAAAACGACAATTTTCCAAAACAGGGACCAAAACGTAATTTTACCAAAATTGGACCAATCTGGAAAATACATAACTATACTGAATTTTCACCCATAAACCATCCTTAATTCTGTCTAGAACGAACCAGGGATAGAACTGTAATTTTCATAAAGTTCAGGGACTAAAATGTAAATTCCCAAAATTAAGGGACCAAATTGAAAATATTCCAAATCAATTATCAAGCTCAGATTCATCATCCTTATCCTCATAATAACACTGTCCAGAATCTCAAAATACAATTAGGGGTCAAATTATAATTTTTCCAAAGTTTAGGGACTAAACTGTAATTTCACAAATTGAGGGACCAAATTGAATTTTCGTCATCTTCAACCTCAAACCCAGAATTTCACAGATTACCTACTGTCATCTTCTGATTTATAACACAATTTCACCATTCAAACAAAATCATAACTCAAAATCATCATCTTTACCTCCAATCTCTCAAAATCAACTAATTAACCAATTACCCACAACAATCAACCCATAACCTTCCAATTAATTCATCAATTAAACTTAAAACACAATATTCAAAACCCTAACATTTATCACAACAGAAATTAAGGCTTAAAGAACATACATTTATACATAATCTTACCTTTAAACTTATTTCCTCCAATTCTCTTCTCCTTTCCTTATCTTTCCCTCTTTTCTCTTCTTCTTCTTCCTTCTCCCTTCTCTCTCACGGTTTGCTCTCAAAAACACAGCTCTCCTCTTCTATTTTCTTTTCTATTTATATTTATCAACTCTTTGTTCAATTACTACAATACCCCTTATTCATTTATACTCATTTTTAGCCTTCAAGGGCTTTATTGCCTTTTACCTACTCATTCATTTTTCAAAACATCACAATCTCCCCACCTTATAAAAGTTTCGTCCTCGAAACTTAAATTTAAGAACCAAAGTCTTACCATCATAATCAAATAAATTATTTATAACTTATCTCTAAAATTGTGTTTCTTAAACTATCATTTAGAGTCCACTTCAAAAATCAATAAATAGCACCATGCTTTCGTTGCGCACTCGATATATCCACTTGAAAAAAAAAAAAAAATATCCCATGCATAACTTTTCTTAATTCATATCCCTTAAAATCAAACAACACACCCTTCAATTTCTCTTGAATCAAATTTTCTCAAACAACTTATCCCAAATCATATCTCTTCAAAAATCAACTTGGAAGAAGCTTAGCCGGATGAAAAGTTGTTATAGGGTTTCTAATATTACCTCAAATGATAGTGCTTCTCTTGAAATTGAAGCGAAAACATGTTCAACAAGAAAGAGAAAAAAAAATCAAAGATAACATGGGACTTAAGATACCCTACTTAAACTTGACATCTCGATTCCGATTAATGATCGTGAAAACATAACGAGGAGCAAGTAGCTAAAGAAAACATAGATGCGAGATGATGCCAGGAAAATGAAAAGGCTTCGGATGTAATTTAGGAATCCAAAGATCATGGTATTGAAGAGCTAATCATAAGCAAAATTAAAAAAAGGAAAATGAGAAATCCTCGAAATAGTTGAATCTCTAGGTGCTTGAAGCAACAATAAATGAAGTTGTTATTGGCTAGAATTCTTCGGAAGTCATACAAAAGAAGAGCAAGGAATTTCAGCAACAACTAATAGAAATGTAGAAAATAAGAATGTGGAGTATCTAGAAGATTATCTGAGAAAAACAAAAGACATATCCTTGCAAGAAGATGATCGTAGGAAATATGACATCTCTCAATTGAAGCTTTAATATAATAAAGATATACAAAATCAAAGTCCAAATGAGGTACTATAAGAAGAATGTGGAACTCCTGATGAAACTAAATAACAAATCGAGGATGATTCAAAATTAGTATCCATGACTAATTCTCAAAGTTTGAAGCACTAAAATAAAATGAGAGTACTTCAAGTCAAATTGTCCCGAAAAAGAATTTAGAAGAGCAAAATTAGACATTGGCAATGACATTTCTTTGGATTGCGAGTCTGAAATGATTATTAAGAATATTAAAGATTGTGTGTAAGTGAAAATACCAGCCGATCCATAAAATCGATCTCCACCAAAGATAATAGGAGATACATGTTTGCATAAGGATGAAACCAATGAGCTTGAAAACTCAGGATTTGGGGTTGAACTCAATACAGGCATAAAAAGGATAGTATAAATGAAGTCCAAGTAGAAGAAAGCAAAAGCCCAATAATGCCTCAAAATTACGGACTCCAGAATATGAAACAAGCAAATAGACTTTTGAATCTATTTTAAAAGTTCATGGCCACAAAGACTTCATTGCATCGAAGGAACCGACGTCAAGGAAAATCATCTAGAGGTAGAAATAAGCCGATTTGGTGGCGAAGAGGATCGAGTAAGAAAATAATTGATACAACTGAAATCATACTTATGGTTCGAAGTTAAACGCAATACGTATATGCGGAAGAACTATTCAAATGAATTTGATAAGAAAGAAGGCGTAACACAAGATGAAGATTCAACACTACAACCTCAATGATGCGAAAAAAGAGAGTAAAAGATAAAGAATATCTACCGAAGTAACAAAATAACGAAAGAAAAGAAACATAAGCTTTGAAGAATATTTTTTTTTTTCCAATCTTAGGGTTGAGACGAGTGAAGATGGGTGTCATACCCCAAAGCCGTACCGACACGATCGACATATAATCGAGAGGATCACCATAGACCATGATAACCATGTAAACCCCTTACATACATATCATACATAACCCGAAAGGAAAACATATTTCATAAAATATTTCCAGCCATATATATATCATAGAAAAAGATTATTAGACATATTTTTCAGAATACTTACCAAAGATAACACATATAGATATAAATATGATAAAAAAATCAACTTTAAATAAAATAAATATTATAAGTTGTTCAAATACAAAAAAAATACATACTTACATCCAATATACTCTCACTAACATTATTCGTACATATACATACTTTTAGAGCGCTACGAGTCGAAAATCGACATAGATAGAGTATTTAGATTTATTTGTAACCTTTCACACAAGTTAGTGTTGGTATTCTAACTTGTTTAACTCAAAAATTCATATCAAATTTATATATCAAAATCACTGAAAATTTCATATCAGATTCATATTTCAAAGTCACAAAATGACAAATCGAGATATATAAACGAATCATTTTTATTTTAGATATAATATTATTCTTCTAATAATTCAAAGTACTTTTAAATAGTACTTATAATAATTACTCACTCCATATCACACAAACATATCCACATACACATATTTCATAAATACTTACGAGATATATTTCATACTCATATGTGTATATTATACAAATACTTCCAAAAATATACTTATACCAAATACTCATACTTAAGTATTTCCAAGAAATACTATTACTCAAATACACATATTATACAAATACTTTCAAAGGTATATTTATATCAAATATTCACACACATGAGTATTTTCTCTCACGTATACAAACCTCATACATTATATCCAAGAACACACTTGTATCAAATATAATCACACATGTATGAAAAACACATATATTATATATCGTATATCCAATCATATATTTATATCAAATATTCACATACCTATATATATTTCCTCACATGTATATCAACACAACAATAAAAAGAGTTCAAAACAAAAAGACAAAGAGGAATCACAATTAGACGAGAAGGATCCTAAGCTCCACATATTATGGGGTTTTTTTTTAAAAAAAAAATAAAAACAAGATTACGGTTTCAACAAAACCATATTACGGGGTTTTAACAAAAACAAATTACGCGATTATAACAAACTAGGCAACAAGGTTTTAACAAAACCAAGTTACAAAATTTTTTTTTTTTTAACAAAAACAAATTACAAGATTTTAACAAAACCAGGGTACAGGGTTTTAACAACAATTTTTTTTTTTTTTGAGGTTTTAATAAAACCGGGCTCGATACCACCTTTGTCACGACCAGAATCCCGGTCCGTGACCGGCAACGCAGAGCGGTGGCGGAAGGACACCCCTCCCGCTAAGCCTCAAAACGGACATATCAAAAGAATAATTTATTCAAAAATACGCAGCATTTCATAATCTTCAGAAATATTATATTATTCAAAACTGATGAAACCAAAAGATAGTTTAAAACTCTTTATCAAGAATTAAAACAAAAACAATAATCCATAATACTCATTACATTGTCAAAAATCCAAACTTAATTAAAACAAGGTAATAGTGGAGCGCCTAAGACATCGAATCAAATAGCCTTGAAAGATAAGCAAGGCATACCGACCCAAAACTGAAGAAGCAGGAACACTCAACAAGGTTCACCTGCTATCAGAAACTAAGAACCTGAAATAATATTAAGAATGAGGGGTGAGTTCAACCAACTCGGAGGGAATAATAATTAATATACATTTTAGATAATCTGATATTAATAGTTCGCAAGATCATTTATCTTGATATACATATACATATACACACTAAACATATCATATACATATCATATACATACTAAACGTATCATCATAACGTAGTGGACTACATGTCGAGATCGATGACACCCGAAGGTGACCGGATGACACCCGAAGGTGACCGGATGACACCCGAAGGTGACCAGATGACACTCAAAAGTGACCAGATGACACCCGAAGGTGACCACCGTGGGATGATCAGTCACCACAGTCGATGCCTCTCTCACCAGCTAGGTATACCAGAATACTATGTGCACATAGGCTAACTACTCTCCGTTAGCATGGAGTTACTGACAAGTCCCATATCAAGGCATATTAGATATTCACATAATCATCCAAGAAACGTATATCATATCGAATAGAATTTACTTTGACAGATTACGAGTGCAAATTCAAGAATAATGAGTACTCGGAAAAATAAGCAACATATTTAATTATTCAAGAAATTAACGAGTTGTACTCATTGTATAATCAGAATACATATTTACTTATCATATATGCATATTAAAGATTATCCCACTCACCCGAAAAATATAGAACTAAAGGAATGTCAGACGAAAGACCCGAAAATCCTATTGAGGATCGTTAGGAGAACCTACAACAATATGAAAATATACTCAAAAGCAACTCAAACAAGAGATCCCAATGCATAAAATAAAACCAGGTTTAGTCTCCTAAGTTTATGAACTAAAACGACAATTTTCCAAAACAGGGGACCAAAACGTAATTTTACCAAAATTGGACCAATCTGGAAAATACATAACTATACTGAATTTTCACCCATAAACCATCCTTAATTCTGTCTAGAACGAACCAGGGATAGAACTGTAATTTTCATAAAGTTCGGGGACTAAAATGTAAATTCCCAAAATTAAGGGACCAAATTGAAAATATTCCAAATCAATTATCAAGCTCAGATTCATCATCCTTATCCTCATAATAACACTGTCCAGAATCTCAAAATACAATTAGGGGTCAAATTATAATTTTTCCAAAGTTTAGGGACTAAACTGTAATTTCACAAATTGAGGGACCAAATTGAATTTTCGTCATCTTCAACCTCAAACCCAGAATTTCACAGATTACCTACTGTCATCTTCTGATTTATAACACAATTTCACCATTCAAACAAAATCATAACTCAAAATCATCATCTTTACCTCCAATCTCTCAAAATCAACTAATTAACCAATTACCCACAACAATCAACCCATAACCTTCCAATTAATTCATCAATTAAACTTAAAACACAATATTCAAAACCCTAACATTTATCACAACAGAAATTAAGGCTTAAAGAACATACATTTATACATAATCTTACCTTTAAACTTATTTCCTCCAATTCTCTTCTCCTTTCCTTATCTTTCCCTCTTTTCTCTTCTTCTTCTTCCTTCTCCCTTCTCTCTCACGGTTTGCTCTCAAAAACACAGCTCTCCTCTTCTATTTTCTTTTCTATTTATATTTATCAACTCTTTGTTCAATTACTACAATACCCCTTATTCATTTATACTCATTTTTAGCCTTCAAGGGCTTTATTGCCTTTTACCTACTCATTCATTTTTCAAAACATCACAACGACATTCCTAATGAACATGAATCTAGTGAAATTCAGCAAGGCGTTTAACCATAAACCTAACTTTCATATGTGAATCTAGCTCCTCACCTGGAGGGTTCTCATGTTGTGCCAGGTAAAGATAGCCTTGAAAGCACTTGAAACAACATGAAGGGTTTTGGCTGATCCAGGGGTTCTATTCACATACATCATTTTCAAGTAATTTCCACCGAAAGTCATAGCATACCTTCATGACAAGGATTCATTCCAGGGGAAAGAGAAAGGAACTAAGTCAGAACGAGAGTTCTATTTATTTCAGTTACAAGCAATAAGCAGCTGCATGGCAGAAGAAATTCCAAAACCAAGTTGCATGGCCAGTTCACAGAAGACAGAACTAGCATTGCCAAGGGCGGTGGAGGATTTGTAACAACCGGAGCAACACGATTCACAGAACTAGTATTAAACTTCGAGGTAAAAACAGTGCTTTGATAAAAGATAACATTTTCTCATTTGTCCTGACCACATTCTGCAAAATCATAATCATCATATTGACTTTTCACATAAAAACAGCACACCCTTTATTAGAATTCTTAAAATGCTAAAGCCAGACTCAGCAACAAAAATGACAACGGCTCTACAAAAGAGAATTCTAATAAATCAGCACGATTATTGCACATTAAGAAGGCAGAAGACAATGTCAAACAAGGGCTTGAGAAAATTGTAAATCCCTCAGATGAACACAGCAAACTTGAGAAAAATTGAAACTTCATTATCACAGTGGGTCTTACTCTTTTGAAATTGGATGTACGAAGCACAATTTGACATCCCAAAATAGTGAATAGATTATATTCTGCAGCATGACCGAGTAGCGACTACTTGGATACTTACGACTTAGCAAGAAGAGGCAAGAGCCGTCGTTGATGACTTGGGTAATCAAGCAAAAGGACTTCAGGTCCATTAGGTGTTACAGAGAATGCCCGCCTACTCAAGGAGTACCTAATGGCAGTTGCCAAGCCAACCTGAAAAGAGAAAAATGACATCCATATTAATGGAAAATCAAATTTTGTAGGAACAGCCATTTATGGAGGCCATGTACAAATATGATGCACCACGAATACAGAGCTTTGATAAGTAGGATGAAAACTACTCTTTCTGATAAGGTAATTTTCTGCATTACTTAGAACTCATCTCCCAGGTCATCTGTATGATATAATTTACAACCTTATACCAATTCCTTTTATGAGTAAATAGGTTTACTACTAGTACATCAACCACTTTTTTTAAAAGTAATTGTCTGAACACAGTAGTTCTGTAGACAAATCCAATATGGCTACGAGAGCTGGTGCATAATCCTAAACCTTAAAGTGGAACATGCATTAGCAGTAAACAATATCCTTACAGAAATTTTTGTAGTCTTCAGTAAAAAATTCTGAAAGTAAATACCTAGATAGAAACAAACCATCGTAATTCAATACCTTTGATGAGAAAACTGCACTCGTAGCAATAGTTACACGACCAGATGTCAAAGGGGCCAAGAATGCTGCAAACCTCTGGAAAAGAACACATGACAATTGACTTAACTGGTGTTATTTTCTCACCAATTAAAGAACATGGAACAAACATAAAATAATTACTTGATCCGGATCTTTTATTGCACTCAGATATTGGCCATCTGGTGAAACATCAGCAACCGAATTCAACAAGTTCTCTCTGGGGATTCTCAGATTGTCAAACCTGGAAAAAAAATCTTAATCACGTTCAGCATTTGCTTATAAAACAGTCATCAGCAACAAACAGAAAGAAAAGGTGTTGTTAGTACCAGATTCGACCATTATCAACACCATTCAAACCAATTTTGTGACCGCATTCAGCAATACGGATGTTTGGGCATATGTTTCCATCTGCATCCCTGATCTGGGCTATGAAGGCGTGGACTCCTTGATTCACCCCATCTATGTTGAGCTGAGAAAAGACTATAGTGTGTGTTGCATGCTGAACATCGGTAAAACTGTGTCAGCATAGACAAGATTGCGTAGTAGACAATAAAACAATGAAAGGACTTAACACACAAATTGGTTCACAGAAACCCTTACATTAGCAGCCCCCCAATCCAATACTTCTGAGCTGATTCACAAGGAGTATTGATTACAAACTCTCCTGTCTTCAAATCATAAGTTGTGACTGTTTCAATTCCTCGAACCTAAGAACATCATCCGAGGAAAGATGACAAATAAACACAAGATAGCATAAGTAACTACATAAACCCTAGTAATGACACAGATCAAATGGATTAACAGCTTTCACATACATTACTTCCATGCCCCAACTCCGTCATAGAAAAGCATCCTTTCAGTCCAAAAGTTTCTGTGTCTCTTAGCCACTTGTCATGGTGGCGCTTTGTGCCCATAAACTGGATAGCACCACCCCTGAAATTAATTAACAAAAAGAACTTAAATTCAATGCACAATAATTTCTCTCTTAAATCCTAAACCAGGCCGTGCTAAATTGAACACGAACAGCAAGGTTTATAATTTCTTTTTTCTTCAATATTCCTTCTGAATTGCATCCAATAAAAAAGCTCAACAACTAACAGCAAGGTTTTCCTCCATTTTCAACAGCCAGTTGGAATGCAAAGACAACAAACTGCATTAAATGCAATTTAGGAACCCAGGATTTTTCTTTTCAACGTGAAAAGCCAACTATCCAGATGTAATTTGAAAGCAATGATGTGAACCTCAGTTCCTGATTTCAAGATTCATGATAGTTTTACTGCCTACATTTTCATTCTAAATTCCCAGAAATTAACCAAAAAAAATGTCCAAGAACAAAAAAAAATTATAATCTAAAATAAACAGTTCACTCTTCCCCTGGAACTTCCTCAGCAACCAAATGACAGCATATACCATTATCAATAAGAAACTAACAGTAATCTATTAATTCAAAACCCAAAAATCACACAACAATTGTCAAAAAATAATAAAAGAAAACAGAAATCAATATAGTACCATAAAAAGAAATGAACACCAAGCATGACAGCAAGAGACTGATCAAAATTCTGAATAACGTCAAGAAAAGCCAACTTCTTCAATTCAGCTTCCACCCCTTTTTTCATCAACCATCCATCAAAAACACCTCTTTCAAACAAATACTCAATTCTTTTCATAGTCATTTCTCTTTGCTGCTCCATTGTCTGATTATAATCAGGGAGTACAAACAATCTCCCACCTCTCTCTTTCCCATTAAACACTTTCCCTTGTTTGATAACACCAAACAACCAGTCCCTGTCCTCCAAGTTGTGGAGATCAAGAATTTTTCTCATTTCTTTGGTGTCGAAATCAAGACTTTCAGTTACTTCTGGTGGAGTGTAGCTTAAACAAGAGTTTGATCGAAGACATGAAGTGGGGTCTGAAGGAGATTGGACTAGGTGGTTGTTTAGTATTCTGGTTCTACGTGAAGCCCTGTTGATTGACGATTCTTGTGCCATTTTTTGCCTGGTCTTTCGAGGTTTCTGTGTTCTAGGACAATAATTATTTGCAGAGATTAGGAGAGTATATAGAAGCAATGATGAAGATGTCATATATATACATGAGAGAGCCGTTTGTAATTCAGTTGTTTGGTTTTTTCAGTAAAAACAATTAAAAAAATATGTTAAAATATAGTTTGCCCTCTGTAGATTTTGGAATATTTCACTTCGGGTTCTATTCTTAAGAAAACTCTTAAATCAACCTGAGTTTTCGAACACTTGCGCAAAAGAGGAATGCGTTTTGTAATGAAAATTATACCAAGAGAATTGATAGAGAATCACATGATTATAATTAATCTGAATAATTTTTCCATCTGATAATATTTATTAATACATAAATTATTAAATATATTTTTTATCAACGCAATTTTCATTATACGTGTAACATAAAAAGTATATTTTTATTTTTTAAAATTTATATGTATGAGATCAGAAGCATTTAAGCAAATGAGAGCAAAGTGAGATATTATTAAATATAAAGGGATCAAAGTGTATTTTATATAAAAGTAAGGTCTTTAAGACACTAGTAATTCTTGGCGCGCTAGTTAGGTGTGGAAACAGTGGTCGGTCGTTGGAGATATTGATCATTGGAACCGCGCGTGTAACATTAAAAAAGCCGTTCGTCAGAACTGGGAAGCCTCTCTCTCCATGGAGGCTCTGATAGAGTTTTTAAACCCGGATAAGTACCGGATCATATTTATCTTAATTTTTTTTATAAATTAAAATAATAATTAAAAAAAAATTAATTAATAGATTGCAATCGAATTTTACAGGGTGAATCCTAGTTTTTAGCTGGATCACCTAAATTTTTATATTCTCTTATTTTTTTTAAACTAGACTGAATTTTAATTTTGAATCAACTGAATTATCAACCGATATATAAAGTTGGATTAAGTTTTAAAATGATAGGTTGCCCATGTCGGGTGTAAAGTTTCTAAATATAAAATGTGTTTTAAATGAGTATCTAATCTAGAGATTGATAAGTATTTTTGTTTTTAATATTTTAATTTAAATTTCAATACTATTACCTTTATTTAAAAAAAATTAAATGTATCAAAGTGTATTTTTTAAAATTATTCAAAAAAAAATTAATACATTTTCAGCGTCAAACCAATATATAAAATGTACTAAGAACTTAATTTTTTTTTCATTTAATTTTTTAAATAATAAAGGATGAGAGAGATGAAGCATTGTAGAGGAGCTCAAGATTAGCTCTCAGTGGATTGTTTTTTTTTTTAAAAAAAAATATATAATCTTGGTTTTGTTTAAAGATCTTGGAATCAAACTATCCATTTATAAATTAAATTAAATTGTTTTGTAAGGTTTTGCTTTTAAATTCTGGATCTAAATTCAAATAAACACATTATATGTTATGAAATGAAATGTGGTTGTAGTTGCTTTTCAAAATGTTTTTTATTTAGAAATATATCAAAATAATATTATTTTTTATTTTTTAAAAATTATTTTTGATATCAGCACATCAAAATGATCTAAAAATACTAAAAATATATATTAAATTGAAGTAAAGAAAAAAATTAAAAATTTCAAAATTTTTCAAAAATATTTTTAAAATGCAAAAACAAATAGGGCTTAAATACAATAAATTTAGTGGTAAAGTTTCAAAATTAAATGTTAACCTACTTATGCTCATCTCTATACTCTTTATTTACATAGAGCTACTTTATATCTTTAAATTTAATAATGTTGTTTGGTTATTCAGAAAAAAAGGTTAAAATATACTTTAAACAATAGAGAAAATTAAAACAAAGTATAAACTGAAATAAATATACTTAAAGTATTGAATAGAAAAATAATTCATAAACTAAGAAAATATTCATTTTCTCAAAAATTAACCTCATGCATGCTTCAGGATATCAAAAAACTTTAAACAATAGAGAGCAAAGCGGGATATTACTAAATTTGCAGGGATCAAAGAGTTGTTTACTCAGAAGTATGGGGGCTGTTTGGAGTTTGTAATTCTACTATTTATTCTACAAGCTGTAATTAATATAACATGGAGTTGATTGTTAGAATGTTTATGTATGAGAGGGACCGCTCATGTAACGCCACAATTATTTTTCTGATTTTTCCTATTTTAGATGAGAGTGATAAAGTCCATTATTGCTCAAGATTAGCTTGATTGACTCAAAATGGCAATCTCAATTATATTTGAAATATTTTGAGTAAAAACATTTAACCTAACTGTTCATTCAATTAAATTGTTTGGTTTGGTTTTAAAGTATAGAATTAAATTGAAATAATTAAATCAAGTACACTAAATTTAATGGAAACTTTGGTTTAAAAGTATAGAATTAAATTGAAATAATTAAATCAAGTACACTGAATTTAATGGAAACAGTTTCAAAATTAATTTTCCACCAACTTACATGTAGGAGTGCCTAATGTCTTTATATTCAATTTATTCATGGATTTTAATTCGGTGTTTATAATTTCATACTATCATATATAATTATAAAATATCGGGTCGTTCCAAGACTGAGATTTGATTGGAAAAGATTTCCCTTGAAACATTTTTTAATGCAATATATAATTGCTGAAAAAAAGTGGAAATCACTTTTTCTAAAGAGGGTTAGATATTTTTGGTGTACTAGATGTTTATTTATTTAATTGTATTAACTTTTGTTTTTCTCTATATAAACTTTTGATTTTTTAATTTAATATTTATGTAAGATTTTGTTAAATACATGTCTATATAATCATTAAATTGACACGTAAGCATGCTATTTAATTAGCTACGCTGTATAATTTTAATGAGTGTAAATTTTTATTTTTATTTATTTAAGAATGTAAACTTTATTTGAGTGTCTATTCTTTTGAATATATATCAATTAAGTATTTTAATTTTAATTTTAAAATATAACAAATATCACAAACTCTTCTAAAATATAGTATAACATTATCTAAATAAGATAATTTAGTAATTTCAAGTTTGAAAATCACTTACATAACTGTAACATGAATATTTTCATAAACATAAGTAATCTATTCATATGAAATTATTTTACTAGTCAGTTTAGTACACATATCACCTAACAATTACTTACATATTTGTTTTAAACATCCTTTATACTTCAACTTATAAAAACAAGAAAATAATATATATCGTTAACTTCAGGGCCCGTGGGATTAGTCGTGGTGCGTGCAAGCTGACCCGGACACCCACGTTAATCTAAAAAGAAAGTAAATAATATATATATATATATATATAAACCATGAAGGGTGTCGCTCAATTAGTCAGGTTCTAGGTTTGCTCTTCAAAGGTCATCGGTTCGAGTCTCACAAACCTCAGGGCCACTGAAGGCTTACATGGTCTTTAACTTTAAGACTCGTGTGATTAGTCGAGGTGCACACAAGTTGGCCAGAACACCCACGTTAATCTAAAAAAAAACATAATATATATAGATATTGTTTTAATAAAGTAGCGACTAAGAACATTTAAAAAATAATATTTTTATGCAATATGAATCTCATAATTCATAATTTTTTTTTGTAACATATTTTTTTTGAATAATTTTATTTTTACTCTAACTTCATTAATCAAATATAAATGAATATTAAAAATAAAAAATATCTTTATTAATAATAAATATATTTTAAATAAACAAAATCAGCATTACATTACATGTAACCGACTGACTACACGGTATATAAACTAACAAATTTTTTGACACAGATGAGTTGTTTTGCAATATAAGTTACATGTAAAATGTCTTTGAGTTTGAATTGCTTATGTTGAGAAGACAAAGTAGGCGATCCAGTGTGTGCGATATTTAAACCACAACCATTACTAATATTTAATATCTCAGAACCTTTATAATCGTCAGCCAAGCACAAGTTTCCAATATCTAGCATGATGTTATTAGTTGCTGCTGTGTCAGGATGCCATTGAGGAGGAGGGTATACTGATATATTTGCATTTGCATAACCAGCAAAATCGGTATACTGAGCAGAAGGGAGTAGGCAACAGTGGTGCAGAATTGAAAGATCAATGCGATTCTCGTTAGTGTTTACCGAGGGATTTAGTGATGGAAAAATTTGTTCAGTAAATATCACCACAAAATATTAATGGAAAAATTTCTTTAATGTTTCTGTTTATATTTATCAATTTTCTGACAGTGGATGTTCTGTTGTAAGGCCAGTTGAGACGCTGGGATTCATAATTTCTCGTACATGTAGCTGCTGTGTGATTTTTTTCAGCCACAAAACTGGCATGGAACGCACTTTCTGTCGAAACGATTGTTCATATTGGTATAGTTACGCCCTCCTAGGTAATGTGCAGAGATGGAATCACCAGAATAATGGCTGCCAGCAGAATAGTTCATAAAAGAGTAACTACCAGCATTAGAGGACTGCTGAGATGAGGAGCCAGAAGAGTTGGATTTCAGAACCATATTGGCAGAAGGTTTCTTGTGTTTTGCTAGAAAAATATAAATTATATCTTAAATTTTCATTTAATAATTTAAGTTTTTGAGTTGAACTAATCATCACCATGTAATTCATATTTAGAGAATAAAATTATAAATTTAGAAACTTTTTAGCTCATTAAATTTTTTTATGTTTTCTATGCAATTGTTATCTTATTAGCTTCCACTGCATCAAACCTCCTCAAAGATTGATGCCAGAAGCAATGATAGCATTTGATCCTTCTGAAACCACTAGGTATATCCTAACGCAAAAGAACTTTGAAAAATTTAAGTGTATCTTTTCAAAACTCATCTTCTGCATTCCTACTCGCAAATATCCCCGTTCTGTACGATCATATGCCTTGCTCATGTCTAGCTTAAGATCAGTCATCTTCCCCTTGCTAGCCGTCGTAGCATTCTTGATAAAATGTGTAGTCTTGAAAGCAACAAAAATATTATCCGAGATCAGCCTACTCGGTATGAAAGCACTCTGATTAAGCAAAATAATTTTCTCCGAAGAAGTCCTCAACCGATTGGCCAAAGGTTTCTGGATTAGTCTATAATCCGTCACAATCTTGAGTTCTTTTCACCATTTCAAAAATCAAAAGCGTGTTGCGCATCTGCGGTTGCCAATACCTCTTGATAGAAAAGAGCAGCCATTCCATCTCGACTAGGAGCTGCAGTAGGATGCTTCTGATGAAGAGCATGTTGGATCTCCGCTTCAGTGAACCACTTACACATAAGAACTCATCTCGTAGCTGGTGTGACCATAGAATCAACAGAATCAGGAACCCTGCGTTCAGAATCAATCTCTGAAGCCGCAAAAATGTCCCTAAAATACACAAAAAGAACACCCTCAATCCCATTCAACCTCGTGCACCACCTTCCCTCCTTACTCATAACCCCTGCAGCACGATAGTGTTTTTTCCTTTCACTTGCTTTCTTATAAAAAAAACGCGTTATTACGATCTCCTTCTTAATTTTAACAACAGAGAACGGAACCTAAATATTGCCAACTCTATTCCCTTTCACTCTCTCACTCTCTATTGTCCATGATTTATTTTGAACAATTCTCCTCCTACATCAAATCTTCCTTGATAATCTCCGAAATTCAAGAATTCAGTTTTGGCAAACCCAACTTATACAATTTTAAATTGGTTTCTTCCTTGGAGAACAATAAGGTAAGAAATCTTCCTTAGCCATATCCCTCCTAACAACTTTCTTGTCACAACAAGCATATGTACCGTGATCTGTAGAGAATTTTCCTTCTCTACATTTTCTTTTTGTCTCTTCATTAATTTTTCACCTTCTGTTATTACAAGAACCCTTATCGTTTCTTCCTTAAAATAGTAATTGAAGATCAAATTTTTTTAGCGGTATACAAAGGAGTTGGCATGGAATGTCGGCATCCAGGCGATGATGCATGGTATGATGTAAATTTCGTTTGTGATGGGGAAACTCTCGCGATGAACTGTGTTTATTTCTCAGACGTTTACATGGAAACATTTCAGGCTGACAAGTTCAAGACCATGGAAGCAGTGGAGGGATATGGTATTTCAGCCGAGTAGTGTGCAATATTTACAAGATGATTGCAGCAAGATTGTTCAAGGTAAGACAGTTAGTATGCTTTGAATGATGAGCTTAAATTTTATGATGCATTTGTTGTTGAATTGCTCGATGAGAAACATAAGTTCGAAAATGGAGAGGAAGAGTGTTCTTGCAAATACGATTTAAAATGGCAAAACCAGGTGCAGTCAAATATTATTTAAGCTTCAATCGTCATCCATGCTTTACATCATTAACCGTCTGCTAATTACTTAGGACATTATGATGCTAAGCAGAATGAGAAAACCACCTCCAATTAGGCGATGCTTTATATTTAATCCAGGAGGACCGTGTACAAGAGGAGATAGGTTACTATGTTTTTCCAAGTTCTTACATTATTGGACTAGTTTTCATGCCAAAGTATTTGCTGAAATGAAGTTGCAGCGTAATTAGCATTACCTCGTCTGATCTTTCAACTTAAACAGCCTACGAGCCACCTTTCATAGGTGAACATTCCAATTACTTGGAGGAGGAACTGAACTACGTTGTCTATGGCTGATGTAACAGACAAGTTTCTTCATTTCTCGTAACCAACTATTGAAACGAGGAAGGTCTTCCACTTCTGTTTGGGAATTTGATGCCTTTACATTATAAAATGCGACTCAAACTGGTGTTATCACCCAGATAAATTGATATCCTTCTTGTTGATGATTTGATAAATTTATGACAGCTGGGGTGTTCACTACCATAAATCATGTTTGGAGAAGAGCTACGTCCAAAGTATGAAGTACTGCGATTGCAAATGACCAATAAGCCACGACAGAGGACATGCTTTGGCTTGCTAACTAACGAGTTATGACATTGAGAAATCATGGGTTGTTTGACAAAAAGCAAGCATTAATATTCAGGAAAGTATTTGCAGCAACCCAGCAAAGTCATGAAAGAGCATCGATCTTTCATTTGGACAATAGCCGCTGCACAGCAAGGCAAAAAGAGCAACTTCTCTGCCCACACATTAAGCATCAACAAATAAAATCAATTTCTTCGATGTTAATGACAAGCTTGATGACACCTTTGTTGGTGTGGACGTCAACGGTGAAAAACAATAAATTGTGAAAAAAAGAATTGAACAATCAATCAAGTTGAGCGATTACCTTAATATTTCCCAAATTCAAGCAATAAAATTGAATCTAAACTAGAGGGTTGAAACTGTCTAAAAATTACAACACTCCAAGGAACAAACTTACAAAAGAACAATCAAAAGGAAGAAGGAAAAAGGAATGGCAATCAAATGCATATGCCTCTTGGATCCATAACCTTAAGCAGTTAAGCTTTCTCTCAACTTCAAGAAGTTTGGTAGTTTCTAGGCAAGCAATTGGACTACAACTATCCATCTTAACATTCATGTGTCTGAAAAGCGTCTTCAAATAACAAAAAGGCAAATTATGAAATAGGAGAAACTATTACCACCAATACTTCTTTCATCTATTCTATCTATGCGGAGCAGCATCCAACCTTTTTCACAGCTGATACATCATCTTTGCCGACAGTAATAGTCTGTCCCTTGGGCAAGGCTGCAGGATCATCCCCAACATCAAGAGCCTTCCGGCTGACTACACGATGAATCTGAGTGAGCACTTCAGTGAAAGCATTTTCAACATTCAAGGACTCTAGGGCAGAGGTCTCCATGAAAAAAGTATTTTCTCTCTCAGCAAATGCAGTGGCATCCTCAGTAGTAACTGCACGCAAGTGACGCAAATCTGCTTTGTTTCCCACAAGCATAATCACAATGTTTGAATCAGTGTGATCACGAAGTTCCTTTAGCCATCTCTCCACATTCTCAAAAGTGACATGTCGAGTGACATCATAGACAAGCAAGGCGCCAACGGCTCCTCGATAATATGCACTAGTAATTGCACGGTATCTGTATCAATGAATAGAAACAATGATGAAAATAGGCACCCTTATGATACAAGGATTGGAAATAATTCAGTTTCAACAAAAGATATCATGCTTGAAAGTATTTTTGTTCAATAAGAAAAGCAACAAAAAGAATAGGTAACCATAGAAAACGTGGTTATATTCTAGACACTAGTGAGAGAAAAGGTCTTATGATCACACAAAGCTATTACATTCTGCACAATTACGTGAAACAATAATCAAAGCAAAATGCAACCATTTTTCTTTTACTCTCCTTCTTTCTACATGTGCCAACAACAATACAGGAGGAATAGATGGGATCATACTCTATCTCTCTCAAAATGATGTTTTTATTTCCTGGACTGGATACAGAATGAGGATAGAAAATCAAAAACAGAGATCAATTGGAAACACTGGACTATCATATTTCTTGTTCTCCAGTCTTTTACAAATCCAAATCAGAGTTTAGCAGCAACTCAAAAACAGCCATTTGTTATCAAAACATCAACCACTTTGTAAAGAAAGGTGCAAACTTTGATCCTTTCTCAAGCAAATTTTATATCTCCAAATAAAACATTTAGGCATTTCTGTTCCTAACATTTTCGGCATGAGAGACTAGATCTACTAAGCCCATTTTCATGTAGTATGGTTTCCATCCATGTCAACAAATACAGATGCAGAAGTCCATCAACTACCATAATGGCAATCTACTAAGCCCCTTTTCCACCATCAATATGCGAAAAACTTATAGTATCAAAAACCCCAAAAAAAAAATAAAGAAAAAACAAAACTTTGTAGCATCAATCACTTAAGGCATATAGATCTGATAGACCCAAATGCAAATGTCACAAAACAAGAAGAAACCCATCTTAGAAAAATAGAAAGATACAGAGATCAAGAAGGTCTGACCTTTCTTGGCCAGCAGTGTCCCAAATCTGAGCTTTGACAACTTTATCATCAACATGGATACTACGAGTGGCAAATTCAACTCCAATAGTGGATTTGGATTCCAAACTGAATTCATTCCTTGTAAATCTTGATAAAAGATTGGATTTTCCAACACCAGAATCACCTATCAACACTAACTTGAATAGATAATCATAGTCATCATCTGCCCTGTAAGCACCCATTTGCTTTGCTAATTCTCTAGTTTTTGTTATATGGGAAATGAAGTTGAGAGAGATAAAGGTTTGGCCTTTCTGTGTTGTGGACTTGTGGGGTTATATGTGGATCTGTGTAGAGGTTTTGAATTTTAAAGTGTTGAACATTCTTTGATTTTTGTTTGGGAGTAGGCTTGATAATTGTACTTTAACCATTTGATTTTTCAGATTCAATTTTTTTTTATGATAGTATAAAAAAACTCACTTGTGAATTTTAAAATAATTAATTAAATGATAAAAGATTCTTTCAAAATCATTATGATACTCATAAAATAAAAAATAAAAAGAAATTTCCGATAATAATAATAATAATAATAATAATAATAATAATAATCAAAGCTATTACTTTAAAACATTTTTAAAATTAATAATTTAACAATCTTATAAACAAAATTGTCTCTTGAACATTGTTTCTGTTTTCTCCGCATTCATTCATTCATTCTATTTATTAATTAATTAATTTAGATTTTCTAAAATTTATTTTGAAGTTCTTGAGCAAATTTACAGTTACCCTAAATTATCTATATTGGCTTATAGCCTTCTAGATATTTGAAAAGGTATAACGCGGAATGGCAGAATTAATCACAATGTGGACATGAATTATTTAATCACAAAAACATTAAAAAAAAATGTGTACATTGAAAGGTTGATACTTTTCCATTAATAGAAGATCTTCATAATTAAATTGAATTCCAATCGTTATCTCCACTAGGGTTTCTAATTTTTTTAATCATGTTTAATTCAACTTTCAATTTTTCTTTGCGTTTGCACTTCCAGATGAGAATTTGATGTTAACACCAAGGTGGGATGGATGTTGACAACAATGTTTGTCATTGTCATTTTCACAATAACCTTAGCCACCACACTTCCCTTCCAGGAAAGGGACAAGAACAGGCAACGTTCAATTTTTTTTTTCTTTTCCTTTCTTTTTTGCAACCCTGCGATGATTTCAAAGATTGGTCTTTGTGTAGTTGAATTTGGTAGGAAACTAAGATCTGATGAACAAAGCATGGAAACATCTCAAGTAGCTGAAGGCTACTGCATTTCCCCTGCTCTTTGTGGGTTCGGTGAACAGATGGGGTTGGCGTGATGGGACTAGACTAGACAAGAGTCACAAGACAGGACAATATCATGGAGGATTTGCGAGAGAAATTTAGCAGTGCGACCAACAAAAAATGTCATTACAAGCTACAAAATCCAGCATCTCTTGCAGCATAACAATCTAGAGAGTCTATAATAACAGGAAAAAAAGCAAAATGACTTAACAGTTGCAGGGGAGGATGACGTGCACTACTGATATTAGATTCCTGTCTTGTTTGTCAGAATATTTTCTTTTGTATTTTTCGAACGTTAACAATATTGTGAGGCAGACAAGAGAATGAATACAGCAGGTTACTGCTCTGGTCCTCTTCATAACAGGGTACATATCACAAAATTGTGTTAAAAATAGATTTGATTCCTTCGGCCTTTTACTCATAACTGACCTGTGAAGGACAATCTAGTCCTGCCAACATGCCCAGGAACAGGACCCATATCGAGAACCTCAGATCTTCTGTGAGATAAAGCTTCCATTACTAACCCCACATGCTCTTCATATGTGAAAATCGAATCTTGTGAAAAGAAACCAGTTCTGTAATCTTGAATTCTTGCCTCAATGGTCATTCTTCAATCGCTTCAAGCTTCTCCTTACTCTCAGTTTTATACCTGATTCAACAAAATAATCGTCCAAAAAATATAAGAAAAGGGACTCTAGGAGGTGAGACAGACAGCTCAAGTCCTTCATGTCTCATATTCTCAATCAAGATACCTGAAAAGCATAAACATCTTAAGTTCAGAACCATATCAGAAATTTAAGAGACAGGAAAATGAAACTAATGTCATTGTAAACCTTAGTGCTGTGAATTTTTTATGCTTAACATGAAATAGAATAGCGCAACACCATGTAGTGTCAAGAAGAACAAACCAAGTTGAAGTCCTGCCCTCCCCTGGACCTCATATGTCTCTGCCACGCCAGGAAGCGCATTTCTGGCAAGATTAGTTTCAGCTTCAGCTATAACCGATCACCAATTTTCCCTCCGGTCAGCTAAAAACATATCGGAAGTAGACAATTATTTCCAAGTGGCTAACATTGAAACATAAATATCATGTTTGCCCTATATTGATGCCAAGCAAAACAACAGGAATCAACATAACATCTTATATGGTGTTTAACAGAAACTCACTGGAGAGAACTATGATGGCATTATCAATGATACAGTTGCACTGCCATTAGTAACATTATGAAGTTTCTTCTATTAACATTTTAAGAGATAGAAAGGGTTTGAGGGCAGGAAAGGGGAGGGGATAACCTCTTGGATTCTCTTTTGGACATCACTCCATAATTTGAAAACTACCAAATCCTATATCCTTTGTAGATAATGGGAAAAAAAAACTCAGATTGAAGAAGATACATGAATGCATCTAATCTCAATTGTTAGAGGTACATGAGATAATATTCCTTTTTAATACAACATCTTATATGGGTTTTTTTCCAAGTTACCATGGTATTTTATTTTATTTTTCCAAATTTTTTATTTTATTTTTCACGTGAATAAATATTTTTTTTAGTTAGATAAAAATAGATGAATCTAATCTTTATATATGAAAATTGTAAAATTGGGAAGCAAGTTCTTGATTTCAATTGTTAGATTCTCAACTTTAATTATCTGAATATGGTTTTGTCCAATATACTTCAATATTTTTTATGCTAATGTCACTTGACAAATAAAAAATAAAATAAAATGCAATTTACAAATAAGATGAAGAGAAAAAAATAATTTTTTTTTACTACAACATTTGGTCCATTAGTGGATTGTATCTCCAAATGTTGTAGTAAAACTGTTTTTTATAATTTTCTCCCTCTTCATATTAATTTATTAATTGATGGATTGTATTTATATGTATTCCTCGTTAATTCTTTTTGTCAAAACAAAAACAAAAAAGTTTTTCATTTTGTAAACTTCATATAGATTTTTAGGGAGCCGCTGAGGTAAATAACAAAAAAATAATAAAATTGGTAAAATCCCCAAGAAGCTTATTTCAATACAAAAATAAATGAATTTTAAATTAATATTCTAGCTTTATTCCTGCTATATGTGCCTTTTAACATCACACACACAAAAAAAAAAACTAAAAAATAAAAAAAAAAAAACAACTCATGGTTTGCTGAGTTCGATAGGATTACTTCACATTCACTAGGGCACAGTATTTGTTTAGTGTGATAATCACATGGCAGAGATCATAATATTAGGGTTTTGATACACAGATTTTACTATCATTACATGATAACAGATTCAAGTTTACCACATAGTTGCCCCACAATCCTCCTGAAGCATATGAACATATTACATTACAAAAAAGCAAAATTAGAGGCCCAGAGAGATTGGAAAACAGAAATGCTATCGTGACTCTACTAAGCCATACAGGATCTTGACTTGGCTGGGTCATCAAGATTTCTCATGGAAGAAACTGATAGCTGAATATTGATTTAGAGAAACACACAAGGAGCCCTACGCTTCTGTCTCCTTTTCTTTGGCTTCGGAGGCTGCAAAACAACCTTGATTGCAGCATCAAAGACACCCTTCACATTCTGGGGATAAGACATTTACAGCATTAAGTTAAGCTACAATACTGAAGTGAAGACTGGAGTTAAAGCTATCAATTATTCGTAGCACCAAAGTTATTAAACCTCCTGCTTAGGGCCCGAGTCATGGTTGGACAAGTTAATCTAGATAAATAAAAAAATTCAATATTTTTTTATAAGTTAAAACAATATTATTTTAAAAAAATAAAAAAATCAAAACAAGTTATTACCATGTCAATTGGGTCGCATGTTGATCCATCAAGTTAGCTAAATAAAATTAACTCTTGCTCTGTTTAATTTTAAGCCTTTTGGGTCAACAAGTCATCGGGTTGACTAGCTGCCCCGACCAGGTTGAGCAATGCAACAGGCTACTTGCTAGAATTAGGAAATATTGGCAGAAGAATCTATGCAGGGGTGTTGCTCCTAGACTGAAAAGCTAACAATTGGCGTTAACTATTACCCATTGAGTCTGTTGGGACTGTGAGTGTAAAGAAAATGACTTCTAACTGGATTTTAAGACCAAATTGATGGCTGAGTGGAAAGAGGATAAGTGATTTGGGAAAATCTTAAGTTCTTGGATAATAGTCTCCTCCTCTGCTTTTACCAAGAAATAATAATAATTGGCCAAACCTGCTGAGTCTTGGAGCTGCACTCTAAGTAAACAGCAGCACCGATCATCTTCTTTAGTTCCTCCCCCTGCTCAATATGAAAGTTGCTGGGTTCATAAATGAAATGGAAAAACTCATTTTGTTCAAATTGGTGTAAACGAAAGAAAATCAGCTACTTGCCTGAGCAGTCGTGATTGGTGCGGCCCCAGGATGATCTATCAGATATTGCCTATCGTTCCGTAAATCTGCAGCCCGTTGCATCCTACTGATATTAGTACAACCTGAAATGAAAAAACATAGAAGGTAGCAAAATTGATCTTACCAAGTTTGGTTCCCACAAGCACAATCGGCACAGCTGGGGCATAATGCCTTAGTTCAGAGATCCACTGGGGCCAAAATATTGATAAAAAAGAAAGCAAAATCAGACAAGCTTTGATGATTATAAAAAGTCTCAGATGAATCAAACTCAATCATCCAAACGTGTAAAATAGAATTGAAAATAGTAAATCATACCTTCTTGGCAATGTTCTCATAGCTAGCTTTGCTGATTAGAGAAAAGGCCAGCAAGAACACATCTGCACCTCTATAACTCAGAGGCCTCAACCTGTTATAATCCTCCTGTCCTGAATGCACAGACTACACAATTAGTACTACCTGTTCTTAGGGTTCTTCAGAATAGTTTAATAGTCTCTATTTGAAAGGGATTAATATCTGCTGTCAGAAACCCAAGAAAGCAAGAATACTAACCTGCAGTATCCCATAATCCAAGATTCACTGTGCTGCCATGGACCACCACATTAGCACTGAAGTTGTCAAACACTGTAGGTACATAATCCTATCAAGATTAACGACACCAAAAAGGGCATTACAACAGGAAACATGGAAAGAAAAACATTGTAATTACAAGTGTTAGCTCCTTTCATGAAAAAAAAAATCAAGCTTGAGCCTTGAGACACAATAACAGTGTCTAATCCATACAGTAGGGAAAGTGTTGCTTGTGTAAGAGATGAGCATGCATGTCTTGCCAACAGCTCCATCCCCAACAGTGACACACTTGATGAACCTAGCTGTGCTCATTTTCTTGAACTACCTGATCTCCTTGTTTTCTTCACCCTCTAATTATTCCATTGATACAGGAAGGTAAAGATCGTAAAAGCCTACAATTAGGACTATGTCTCTTTCACCTTCCTTTCACAAATATCCATAAAGACTTGAGAGATTAAGAGGGTTGTGCTGTGTTTAGAATTTGAATAGGGATAGAGGGGAGTGTAAGGTAGGCCTTTAATAAGGTTGAGCAACTAAGCAGTACCCAACTTTAGCTGGACTTTGGCTTCACCATGATTGCACAAATGGCTTTCTGTTTCTTCAAGGGGAAGCACAGAGGCCGAAGACACTATACAACAGAAGTGTTTGGTACTAGTGTTAGTTGGTTAAGTGCTGGACAAGGGAGTTGCATTGAATCATGATCAATACTATGAAAAAAAATATTAAAAAAAATACATGTTGCTTAGTTAGACAAATTAGTATCATGAATGTAAGAATTAGAGTAAGATACAAAACCCCAAGTGAAAAATCAAGTGATCACATTGACTTATGGAGACATGAAGACCTCCATGCTATCCAAGTCAATCTTTCGACAATTCATCTCCTGATTGAATGATTGGTACAAGAATTTCATGTGTAAGAACTCCTGCCCAATTGCATGGAGAAATCAATGCATAGGAGGGTCAAAATGGCAGAAACCAAAAGAGAAAGCCTACTTTACGTTGGTGTCACCATGATTAGTGGATAAATTAACAAGGCAATGTGACAACGGGCTTGTCACAATCATTGTACCAAAGCTTACGTTTTGATAAACTAATAACATTGGCTTGTTACAGTGAAAAAAAAAAAAAAAAAAAGGTGAAAAGCTTGTATCTAAACAGTGAATAAGAGAACATTTGGGAACACGGTTTTGCACCATGTTCCTAAAAAAATAAAAAAAAATTATAAAAAATTAAATATTTTTATATGTTTTGGATCATTTTGATGCGTTGATCTCAAAAATAATTTTTAAAAAATAAAAAAAATATTATTTTTATACATTTCGGTATGAGAAGTTCTTTGAAAAACAACCATAATCACACTCTCAAACAGACTATTCCATGTTCTAGCCTCTATTTTGTAATAAAAATAAATAAAGATTAGCCACTAATGTTGATTTTGTACCCCCAAGAGAAATATTTGTGTAATTGTTTGGTGATTGATTGCTATCGAAGAAGATGAAAAATGAGTCATGTGAGATTAGAAGATTTTTTTTTATTATTAAACATACTACTCCTGATTATGGATGTCCCATTCAAAATCTAATAAAATTACTTAATTTTACTATGTATAAACTGCTAGGAGAATTCGTTACATTTAAAAAAATGGATTGGATTATGAACGCAGTTCAATATGGGTATATCTTTAATTGGGGGTAAGATAATGTTTAATGTTTTTTAATAGCATGTGACAATTAAATTATTAAACTATAAACTAAGATTTGTTTTTCTGTAGCATATGGCAATATGCAGCACGGCAAAGAACAAATTGGTTTTGATCCTATAACTATATTGTTTTTCTATATAGTCACCAACCAATCCATGGCAAACTACAATTTTATCACAAATTTTTTATTTTTGCACATTTAATCCCTGTAAATTTATGTATTTTTTTAAGTCCTAAAACTTTTATTTTATCACAATTTTAGCCCCTAGATATTGAAAGAATAAATATAAAGTCACCAAAAAAAAAAAAGAGGAGAGAGACAAGTTTTGGCCAACCATATTCTAGTAATAAAAAAAAATCTTGGTGTCAATGAGTTTGCTTTGAAAAGAGAAGTTCAATAGAGACAGTTTTTACCTTTAACCATGTTGAAAAAAGTATATCAAGAATCCTTAAGTTTTTTTATTCAATTTTATTTTTAATTTTTAGACTAATTAGATAGTATTTTAGATTAATTGAAAATGAGGTTGGTGAGGTTTCTATGATTTTTAAGGTGTTTTTTTGAAATAAAATTAATAAGTTGAGATTTTGGTTTTGGTGGTCAAAAACTCAAAAACATTAATTTTTTTATCATTGAAAAATATTTTGATAAATGACAAGTACGGACGACGTGTTCATTCTATATCTTTTTTAAATACCAAATATGCCTAATCCTTTTCCTTTTAGGCCAGACGTGCGTGTCTGGCTTTTTTTAACAACCCTTCAATTGTTTTTAATTGTTTTGTTTTTTGCATTTTAGAATAAAATTCTCTTTTAAATAATAATGAATATATTGAAATTTTTTATCATAAATGTGTTCATACTTGTTAGAAATTGTTTTATAAATAATAATGAATATTTTATCCTGTTGTATACTATTCTTGAAATGAAATATACATAAGTCAATTTTTATAGTATTTTAAAATTGTAAAAAAATTCAGTGTAAAATTACATTTATAATATGATATTGTAACTTTAAAATTTTTTAATTAATTAAATTTAGATACTGAACTTGTTATATAAATTATGCATTTTATATTTATTTTAATTCAAACAGATAAACAATAAATTTACCAAAACTGCAATACCATAGTATTACCAAACAATTTAATTGTGTAATTTGTTTCAACACTATATGACACAATTAAGAGCAGCACAACACGTTAATCATAGCAAAGGCAACTCATTAGGGGCCAAACATACTCATTGATGGCATTTGCTATGAATAAAAAATGGAAGTGAATTATTATAATATTATTTTTTTAAGAACGTAAAAATTAGTTATTAAAAATATTCGGTGTATTAATAAATTTAAGTATAAATTGTTAATGGAAAAGGAAAATAAAAAAAAGAATTAAATTATTGATAATGATTTCCAAAAAAAAAATAAAAAAAATTATATAGCGTATATTTTAGGTGCAACACAAAGGACCTATTTTTTTATGCGAAAAGAAAATAATCATTAAATAGATTATGTTATTAATTACACCATTAACTATCATCAGCGTCATCATCTTCAGAAAAAAAAAAAAAATTACAGCATATTTAATAATAATTAATTATATTTTTTTTAACACTTGATAAACAAAATAAATAAAAAAATGCAAGAATAACAATCAACATACCTCAAATATTGCCCGATGTTATCCTGGATTTAAGCTGAACAACAGAAGAGTTTTTACTTCTTTTTCTTTCTTTTTTTCCATTGAAGGGATTCTCTTCTAAAAAAATAATAAAATAGAAAACAGCCCAATGACACTAAGAGCGTGTTTGGCAGTGTGGTTGTGGGTGCTTTTCAAATAACTTTTCGTGTCAAAATGCATGCTAATAATATTTTTTTTATTTTTTAAAAATCATTTTTGACATCAACACATCAAAACAATCCAAAACATACAAACCATATTAAATTTTAATAAAAAAAATTTTCAATTTTTTTGGGAACGCAGCCGACCACGTTCCCAAACGTTCCCTAATTAATACAATTAGTATAAATAGAAAAACATAACTATTTTTGGTGATATAAAATTTCCCATTAATTACATAAAATTAAATATTCTTACTTTTATTGGCATAGGTGGTATTATATATATATATATAAGAAATTCTAAGAAAATAGAAAAACTAACCTTGTGCCACAGTAATACCAACGTCTCACACTTCAATACATTCCCAATCTTGGAAGAGATTATTGTCATAGAATTAATTGCTCCCTTAATTAGACGATCCAACATAGCTAATTAGTACTCTGCTTTTATTTATTTTTTTCACCATTTGACATATTAGTATAGTTATAAAACTCAACTCAGGTTGGGCTAAATTTAAAATTAAAATTAAAATAATTGACTTGGTTTGATTTAGTCAAATATCCCAATTTTATTTTTTAGATTATTTTTTAAAACTATGTTGTTTTGTCTATTTTAATAAAAAAAATATTATTTTAATTGATTCATATTAATATGATTTACTTGTGATTCATAAAAAATAAAAACTATTTTAATTGCTCGCTACATATTAATGCACTTACCTTGAATATCCAAATATCTTAAACAACCAACTAATATAAGCTTAGATTTATTTCCTATTATAAAACTATACCTCTACGAAAGGTTTAGTATATATATATATATATATATATATATATATATATATATATATATATATATATATATATATCTTATAGTTCTTATTCTTCATATGGGCTACCTAAACCCTAATCAACCACTCTAAACGACTCCCTTTGTGTCTCTTACGGTGGCCAGCCATCTTTACATGTGCACTAGACAAAGACTATCATTTGTTCTTTATCTTCTTGTGTGTAACATGTAGTATATATTATTTATACAAACATCTCCTTTTCACTCCACACCTGAAGACACATCGTCAGATGTACGGTTTGTTGTTTTACTTGATTTCCTTCCTTATTTTTATGAATTAGTGCACTACGTGCGGTACGTAAAGGGTTTTTTTTTTCTGTGAATAGGGTATGTGTTGATGATTGACCTAGTTTCTTGATTCTTTGACGTTATATTTCATGAACAAAAAGTGTACTTGTTTTGGTAGTAGTTAATGATTGTAATTGCTATTGTTTTTATGTTATTTCTTGATATAGTGCTAGCTAGGTTTACAAGGATGCAAAGAGAGAATAACAGCGACAATAATAACAATCGTACGCTGGTTCATCCGGCATGCGCATCGTGCAAGCATCAACGGAAGAGGTGCACGGAGGATTGTGCATTGGCACCGTATTTTCCAGCAGAGAAAACCCAAGAATTTCAAGCTGTTCATAAAGTTTTTGGTGTTAGCAATGTTGTTAAATTAGTGAAAGATGTAAGTGAAGAGAGGCGAAAAGAGACGGCGGATTCATTGGTTTGGGAGGCTCTTTGTAGGCAAAATGATCCGGTTTCAGGCTGTTATGGGAAGTTCAAGAGATTAAAGGAAGAACTTGACTTGTACAAAACTCAACATCCGTCGCTAAACCAAAACCAAAATGGACAGCAGCAGGGGGGCGTAGTGTATAACAAACAGTCTCCGGTGATGGTTTACGGGATAAATAATAGGGCGAACGGTATTGGAGGAGGAGGATTAGCTAACAATAACATGGTAAGTTATGGCCATGATAATGAGAATTTGATTGCTGACTCAATCCAGCATAATTTTCATTGGGATTATGTGCAAAGTCTAGATAAATCAAAGCGAGAAAGAGATGCTAGTTCTCTTCTTCTTCCATCACCACCGCCGTTGCCACATCACTATTCCATCAATGGATTTAATCAACAACAATACTATCTTCCAGGTAATTTCCCTATATGCAAATTAGATAAACCCGTGCATCCGCGTATAACACGCGTTAATATCACTCGCACACGCTAATATCACTCGCGACGTGCGTACACACATATACTAATTAATCTCACCTCTAGGACTAGTGAGATTAGTAGCCTATTTTATATTGTGATAACGGTTGTTTTTTAAAGTATATTTTACTTAGAAATATATCAAAATAAATTTTTTATTTTTTAAAATTTATTTTTGACATCAATATATCAAAACAATCTGAAAACACTAAAAAAATATTAATCTAAAGCAAAAAAAATTAATTTAAAAAAACACATTTTTAAAACACTAAAAAAAAACAATCAAACTCTGCGAATAACGTCTTATGAAGGAATTCTAAAGAGTTTGTTGAATCTCTATTATGCTTAAGTTTCGGGCTTATTTCTTGTATCATTGCATTATGATTTTTTTTCCTTGCAATAAATTGTTGGTCTACATTATTAATTCCTAATGGGATATTATATCACCTGTGTTTGCTGTTAGGCGAATTTGGTTCAATGGAAAGCACACTCTTCATGGGAGAAGAAGATGGACACCATAGTTCCTTGTAGCTAATTAATCTTGGACCCAAGGCATCAATCACAGTTTAGCTCCTTCATTCTCCATCGTGACAGAAGGCAGGTTTCCTGATTGTTCTGATCATCTGTATCTCGATCCTATATTTATTTTCATTTGAAGAGAAGAGTGAATATACATGTGTGAATGTATAAATTAGGAATTCGGAACAGTGCTGTTGTTTGAATATTTTAATGTTTAAGAACATGGATTATTTTCATGGTTTCTGATTCATATACCACCGCGGTACTGTGTAGAAAGTGTTTGCTTTGGAAGGAATGAAGAGATGGGTTTGAACTATATTCCATTTTATTAGTATTTAAAAAAGATATTTTATTAGTTATTTTTTATTTTTTATTTTAAAAAAATAAACAAACATAAAAAGAAGAAAATACTAATACAATATCATTAATTACTCTAATTATTGTAAAATTTTCCAAATTGTTTTTATCATAAAAAATTGTTTTTATTCCCAAATTTTGACAAAAAAAAAATAAAGGAACCTAATTAATAATTATAGATCATGTATGAATTGCATATATAGTAACAGATCAATAATCTCACCAAATTCCCTTCATAAAATAAAACTTATTCATAAAAAAACCAAACAATCTCATCCAATTTCATCCAATTTCATCTCACATGGGAATTGCATAATTATTGACACATTTTTTAATTATGATATACACATTGAAAATATTATTGCAATTGAATAATGTTAAGTATTTAAAAAAAATAAAAAACTTGGGAATGTGGTTGCGGTTGCTTTTCAAAATACTTTTCGTGCCGAAATATATTAAAATGATGCTTTTTTATTTTTTTAAAAATTATTTTTGAGATCAGCATATCAAACGATCCAAAACATACAAAAAAAAATTAATTTTTATCAAAAACAGAAAAATAAATTTTGGTAGAACGCGGCACCACGTTCCCAAACATGTTGGGTCCTATTTTAACGTTATGATCTAATGAATCATGTGTATTCTTGAAAAAAAAAATTTAACTATGTTTTCTTCATATTAATTTAGGATTACTTATTGCGGTATTTAATTATAAATGTGTGTGTGAATTTCTTTTCGGAAGAAATCAAACTCATAGCTATTAAAAGAAACTAGCTAGTGCATATTACACAAGGCCGAAATACAGTATAAAATATAAGTGAAGCACAACACACCAAAAATAGGCAATGTGAGGCACAAATATTATTGCTGGATCAGACAAACATACCTTAATTTCTCGTGTTTGATAGATCTTCACTTCATCACATTAAAAAACTCGTATTTATGAACCAAGAAAAAAAAAACTTGTGTTAGCCACAAGCACCCAAAACTTTCCCTTTCCCCTTGTATTATTAGAAACTGGAAGAAAAAGAAAAAAGAAAAAGAAAGGGCATACACATATAGGCACCATTAAATTATCATTTGCTTATTGTAAATTTATTGTATAATGTAACTTTATATATATATATATATATATATATATATATATATATATATATATATATATATATATATATATATATATATATATATATATTAACACGCATGCTGTTAAGTTATCTCATAAACATTAATAATTAAACATGATCCTAGTTATAACTTGGTTCAAATCTCGGGTAATAAATTAAAAAAGTTAATTTGGTTTGATTCAGATTAATCAAAACAATATCTTTTTTATTTTTTTAAAAATAATTAAAAAATTATTGTTTTGATTTGACCAACCGAGTTATATATTAAGCTCTTAGATCAATTAGATCAAATGAATCTGAGCTAGGAGTTGGGTTAATTGCTCAATATGATAAGTTAGGTTTAATAACAATGGTGTAAAGTGATTTTTGATAAACAGCCAATTGAGTTAATTACTAAACACATATCAAAAGATTTTGATTAGCTACTAACAAAGGTATCCCAACTTTAGATTATTCAATGGAACGAAAATGTAAAAACCAATTTTATGCTACCTCTCTAGCCACAGTTTTAAGACTAATTTCTTCATGATTAAACATAACTGATAATTTACTATGCTATGTTGTAGGTTTGATTAATTTTTTAAGTTAAAAAAATATTTAAATATTATTAACATATTTTTTATAACAAAAATAATTTAAACCGTATAGAGATTGATTTGATGTGTCTCAATCAACTTGATAAATTCAAAAATAACTTAAACAACCGTAAAAAAAAATATAGTTTGACAAAAAAAATTCAAAACGATATTCTTAAAAAAATATTAAAACGAAAACATATTGGATTAATCCGGATCAACTCAGGTTAATATATAAAATCCACAACCCGAGTCATAAGATTATGATAAACCCATAGAAAGCAAATAACAAAAATATATTGAAGGTCAATCTTTAATCAACTTAATATTGAAGAATAAAATTAAAAAATAATAATTACAAAAAAAAACTTGAGTCAACTCGAGTTAACATGTTAAACCTGGATCATGAGACTATGATAACTTAATGTTGAAAAATAAAATTGAAAAAAAAACAATTAAAAAAGAATAAAAAAAACCCTAAGTTAACCCGAGTTAACTTGTTAAACCTGAATCATAAGACTAAGATAACCTAATAAAAAAATTAAAACAAACTATAAAACTCAATTCTCAATCAATCCAACATTAAAGGATAAAATTGAAAAAAAAATCAATTAAAAAAGAAGAAGACTCTAGCCAACCAGGTTTAAGTCATCAAACCCTTGACTCGAGTTATGAGACCGTGATAATCTTATAAAAAACAAAACAAAACAAATTATAAAACTCAATTCTCAATCAACCTAAACGGTGAAAGATAAAATTGAAAAACAAATTCAATTACAAAAAAAGATAGAAAAAAAACCTCAAGTCAACGGGTTAACCCTCAAAACTTGTGACTCGGGTTATGAGACTAGAATAACTTCATAGAAAGCAAACCGAAATAAACTATAAAATTTAATCCCCAATAAATATAATATTAAATGATAAAATTAAAAAATATAAAAAAAATTAAAAATTAAAAAAAAATTATTGTTTCAATGAATAGTTCCCCTCCTCAATTATTGTTAATTGATATTTATATACAAGATTTTATTTTTTACTTTCCTAGTACAAGGAGGATGATCTCATTTCATTTTGAGCTCCTTGCATTGACCCAAAAGTTCAAGAATTTCATAGTTACTGATTTAGGATTGGAACCCAGTAGCTTTGAATTTGCAAAAAAAAAAAAAAAGATTATATAAATTTTTTTAGAAATTTTTACATGAATATGATCTGTTAAACTAAACAAATGACAAGGTAAAAACATGTTCATGTAAAAATAAACAGAAAATAATTTTTTATTTTATTTTTGATAAATTTAAGCAAATTTAGTGATGGTAAAAGAAACTATTTTTATTTTTATTATTGAAATCTCAATAAATCTTTAAATAAATAAATACTAATTAGATCTTGAACAAAAAAGAAATAAAATGACAAGAATATGAAAGCTTGACTTTAAAGAAAGTCACAAGTTCAAAAGAATCAAAACCCAAGTCTACGACTAGAGAAAGGACAACTAACAATGTTCTATGAAACATGGTGGGTTGTGTAGTGTAATGCAACCCGAATTGAACTTCAAAATCTCCCAAGAATCATGGAGATAACTACCCATTGTACTAATGCCAACAAGTTGATTCCTTTTATCATCTCCCTGTATTTCCTTGGATCCTCTGTTCAGTCTCTTTCACCTCTACTGGGCATCCACCCTTTAGGTACCGCCCCCCCCCCCCCCCCCCCCCTCCTTTCTGTGTATATATGCCTATCCTTTCGCGTTTCTCATCAAAACCCACATCTTCAATTTTCTTCTTGCTGTTAATTTCAAGTAAAGTCTTGATTTTTATTGTTATTTAGACTAAAAGTTTGATGTTTGTGACTTGTGCAGATGAGAAGTACTTTGGTTCGCAGGTGATAAAGTGCAAGGATGGTTCAAATTCATTCAGTAGAGACCGTCTTAATGATAATTTCTGTGATTGTCTTGATGGGACTGATGAGCCTGGTAATAGATTACTACTCTATATTCCATTTGTCCCATTTTGTTAAGAAGACTGGATTTGGCATGGGGCTTGACTTACTGACTCATAATTGATATGTGAGAATTTGAAAATATGATTTGATTTTGTCAGTATGGTAGTGTGACATATGACTGTAGAATGATAAAGTTTGATCCTTCAGCAGATGGGTGGAAACATTGATATTGCATATTTTACTTTGGGAATTCAAGAAATGATTTTAAAAAACTTGACACAAGTCCACTAAATTCGTTTCTGGCACTGAATGCGTCATTGCTGATGGAAACTATGACATTATGAAGTTGAAGCTGCAGTGATGTGGGAAATATGTGTCCTTGATAAACATTTTCGACAATAGATTGAGCTAGTGATTTGGGAATATGTGATTTCTCAATTGATAACTCTGAATTCCTATCGTTTAAAACCAGAGGGGCATCAAGTCATTCTTTAAGTAGATTCATGATGGTTTACCTTGCATATGAATTGTAACTTTTGTGTTTGCAACCACTGGACTGAAGTCTTTCCTTAGAAGTTCCTTTATAGGCAAGGAGCATTCAGAGCATTCAGTCTTGTTTTTGTTCTCCGTCCTTCATTTCTTGTGGCTATTTTAATAATGTGTGCTCTTTCATGTTGGGCAGTCAAGTTTGGGACTTCCATCTTTGTTATTTCAACTTTATAGATGATTATACAGATTTTCCCAGTTGAATGAGTGATTCTTCCATCTTTATCATTCACGAGCCACCAAGTTTTGTTTAATGATTATGGGTTGGCATTCCATGCCATTTACTTCTCACCAAGATGTTTCGGTTGTGAATTTGATTTGTACTGCAGGAACTTCAGCCTGCCCAAGCGGAAAATTTTATTGCAGGAATGCAGGAAGTACACCTAAGTTTATTTTTTCATCCCGTGTAAATGATCAAATTTGTGGTAAGAAAAGGAGTGGAACTGCTTTCTTTGGTTTCCGTTCCCAATTTAAGTATTTAGTTAAGGCTTCTATGCTAGATATTTTCATCACACGCTAAAGATTTAAGCATCTTGCATTGATTTGTGATTGTCTAGTTACCACTTTGTGAGGCATTCTAGCGAATCACTTCTTTTGATGGTCTACTTGCCTTGTCAATACACTAGGCATGATTATGATTGCCAGTTTCTGCAATTGTATGACTTGTTAGCTAGAATCGCATCATATTTTCATGGTCTATTAAAGGATTAACTAGAGTTATGGAATAGTGATGGCGTGACTCTCATGGTGGAGGAACTGTTCTTGGATTCCTTTTCTTTTTTGTTCTCCTCTTGCTAATAATTGGTTTCGGCTCAAATGGCCTGGCTTGCATTCAAGTTATCAAGATAGAGTAGCACTGCTAAGTTCATCTCTACCCATTAATATATGCTACATGAAGGTTACCTTTCCATCTATTTAAAGGGAACTTAGATTTGTTCTCATGTCTGCGAATATCAAATTAATAATCTGTAGATTGCTGTGATGGAAGTGATGAATATGGTAGTGGCATCAATTGCCCCAACACCTGCGTCATGGGTGGAGATTTGGAGTACAAAGCTGGAAATTATATCTCACATATTGATATGAAAGAATCGAAAAGGGGACTTATTTTGGAGGAATTATTCCAGAAGGCTAGAGGTATTTTCGGCAATGAGACACTCAAAATCATACCAAGGTGTAGTGAGAATAATGTAACAAATGAGCTTGTACTTGTTCTTACCAGGATTGAAGGTGATAATCATCCTACAGGTGGTTATCCTAGCCTGTGTAGTGATTTACAGAATATATTATCAGCGGATCAAGTTCAAAAGAAGACGCTACCGTTGAAAACCACCACCATGCCTCACAAACCTTCTCCGGTAAAGTTCCCTATCATGCACTTTTTGTTCTGCTTGGTAACTCAAAATTCTGAATTTCCATATCATGTTTTATGCATTTGTTTTTGTTCCCATATCACCAATTGCAGGTTCCATAGATTTGTTCAAGTCGTTATTGCAAGACCAGCCTTTGCCTACGGGCATTTTTTCTTTATACGAGTACAGTCATCAGTCGAGCTTGAGAAGATTCGAACATGATATGGAGGTTGATGTATAAATTATACTAAAGTGTACAAGAGCCTATGTTGCTGAAGAAGTAACTGGGTGTGTCAAGCAATCTATTGAGTTTTATATACTTTAAAATGGATAAGTTTAATACGTCAGGCAACACATAGCAACACAATACAGCTTACTGTGATTGAGGGAATATTGCATCTGGAAAATAATTGCTTCAGAGTTATGTTTTTACCTATACAAGATATTTCTTTTATCAGCGCATATTTCTAGTTCTGGTTACTATGCTTTCTCATGCCTCTGTTGTTACTCCCTGAACGCTTCCTTGGTTAATGAATGGACTTGAGCATCAATGCAGAGGCATGCCGGATTTGGCTGGCCCGCCTTTCCCATTTTTCACTTTTATCGGCAATGAATTGCCACTGAACTCTGAAGATGCTATTTCGCTGCTACGATACAATTTCAATAGTTTCTGAACCCAAGATGAGGCATGGAATACTGGTCCGCTGGATGGCTGGTGTAGTTTCCTCAGCAAGAATGAACCCGCAGAAGAAAAAAAACGTCTGCGTCATATGAGTGATATATTTATTTTTGTATTTTAAAAATATTTTTAAAAAAATTAAATTTTTTTTAAAATTAATATTTTTTATACATTATTTTATTATTTTAATGTGTTAATATTAAAAATAATTTTTTAAAAATAAAAATATTATTTTAATACATTTCTAAATAAAAAAACAACCGTAACCACAATTATCAAAAATAATTTTTTTAAAAATAAAAAAATTCATCTTGATATATTTTTAAACACAGAACACTCTAAACTTAATATATTTTTAAACACAAAACACTCTAAACTATCACTATTATCATAATCTCAAACATTTAAGCTTGTTTGGAATTATGATGACTGTGATGATTTAAAATGTTATTCGTTTAGAAATATATTAAGATGAAATATTTTTATTTTTTAAAAATTATTTTTGACATTAATATATTAAAACAACCTGAAAATATTAAAAAAAAATTATTTTAAATAAAAAAAGTTAAAATTTTTAATAACACGGTGCAAACTAATATAGACAGACACCTGTGTAAAATTCAAAACTGAGCAAGGCTGCTTTTTTCCTCTCTGGTTTATCCTATATATTTGAAAATCCTAGGAACTGTTCCCTAACAGGCTACATCACCAAAAATGGTTCGAGTTCAATGAACTTTACAGGTACAATATTCTTTCCTCTGGCAGCTGACAGCGACAATCAGTTTGATGCCAATTTGATTTGGATCATAAATAAATGGACCATCATTTTGATGTCTCACTGCCATGAACCAGCTGTAAAATGAAGTGAGTCAGATACAGTGCGAAACAAACAAATAGAGGAAAACACTGCAGTGAAAAGAACACTACGAGAATTGACATACCAACGAGCCAACTCGCTCATATGCTTCCATTACTTTAGGATCTTCCTCGTCTTCGTACCCAAATTGTAATATACGTGGTCCATTCACGGACCAAAAGGCTCTAAGACCTGCATCCTGCAATGTCATGGAAGGATAAGAACATAAAGCATAATAAAGCACTGAAAACCAAAATCTCTGATTCAAAAGAAAAAAACAAGATATACACATTTTAGTACACTCATGTTGTAATTTTAACTGAACACTCGAGGGGAGGGGGGTGTTACATTACTTGGATGGTGGTGCCTAAAAGTTACTATACCTCAGCGACAGTCTTGGTAATTTACCCGACAAAGATATCAACTTAAAAGCAAACAGATAATCAAGTCATTAAAGATTTGTTTACTTGTGTGGCCGGGAAACTAATTCAAAAGTTGTTTGAATATAAAGCCAGCCATTCAATGGGGTCTGATGTGATGCTCCGAAGTTTGATTTGGCTATTTTTTAGCTATTCAAAGTCTTCTAGCTCATCGAATGGTAATATCATATTTTTACATTATATAACCATCTCACTTCCTGTCAGAAAAGGAAAAACAGAATAACTGTAATTTTACCTGCACTGTGATTAAGTATATAGATTCCAATGCTTCAACACGAATTTCAGGATCATCCCATGGTTCACGCTCAAAGGAGAGTACATTGCCAAGCTCAAGAGGCATTTTTGATGCATCTTCTTCACTATATATCTGGAAAGACAACCAGATTAATGAGCCTTTTCAGCATATGAAAATAACAAAGAGGGAGATGTAGAAAAATAGTGATTGATATAGGTGAAGTACAATATCTAAACATAATCGCATGCATGATGTCTTTTACTAACATTTTGCTATCATGCATCTTTCAACTTATTATTAGGCACAAGATTGCAAATTAGAGTCAGTAGGTGCTACTTTTTTGTACTTCAATGGTTCCTATTCAAGAATCCAGTGATGAAGAGGTGGTGGACCTCAAGGGTGTGGCAAGTTTAATGTTAGATCTCTTTCTACAGGGCATCATATGGGCTTGATGAACTATTATCTCTGGGAAAAAATATTTGGCATATTAGCATCCAAAAGAAGAGATGATTTATGATGGATAGCTAATAGAAAAATCCATATCAACAGGGATTCAAAACTGTCAACTAGTTTTGCATGTGTGCATATGATGCAGAGAATATAAATAAACTGTTGTAATGCAGCTTATAGCTATTTAATTATAAACATGTGCTTAAACATGATTTCAAACTGAACGGGTAATAGCATAAAACAGTAATGAAATTGTTTCAGTGCTCAAAATGGAGGCTTGGAAGAATGGCCCATGATTGAAAGGGGAAGTTTCTGATTATTTGTTGTCCAATGTTTGTTGGCTAAATGACCCAAAACTACCTTGAAGTTTGGGTTAAACTGAACTTAGCCCTGAACTTTTTTTTTTATTTGAGTAACTCGACCTATTTTTTGTTAAAAATAGACACTTTCGTTAATTTTGACCACAGGTGATGGTGTAGAAACAAGACATGTGTCGTGAAAACACATGATTTGAAAATAAATAAATAAATAAATAACAGGGACAGAAACCTGGACGGAGGGGCCTTTTTTTACCAAAAAGTAGTCAAGGTACTCTAATAAATAAAAAATTATAGTTTAGGGGCTAAGTTTACTTCGACACAAAATTCAGGGTAGTTTTACGTCATCCAGCCATGTTTGTTCCTAGGTAAATAAAACTTTTAATTCAGAGTTGGGGTGGATCACATGAAGTTGCTGCTCTGGATGCCTTATATCCCAGGTTATGATAAGAGAGTGAAGAATCTTGCAGGTTGTGTGCTTCAACTAGCAACTATGTTCTGGGTCTCCTTGCACACTCTCCCTACACAACGGTTGAAACATGAAAAAAAAAAAATTCATTACCTTCTTTTTTCAATTTCCCCCATTCTATCCTATAGTTGAAACATGAAATAAAACTTAATTACTTATGAAAAAGCATACATCACACAACACACATTAGTGTTTAATTGAAGCATATGACTCCTTAAAATGAGGGGAAAACAGTATAAAAGATCAAGAGAGAGGTAACACCGGTACCCTTTTACCAGCAACAGGAAGAAGTAGAGCTGGCCAAAGAAACTCAGATATCAAAAGCAAATTCTGAAGTTGATTCTCAGCTTCAAAACAACAGTTGCGGAGTGTTCCAAAAACCTGTAAGCAAATATAATCCCACCAAGCAATTCAGTTTGACTCTATTTATCTTGGTGGTGTTTGGCTGTTTAAGGTCAGCCTGAACTAGGAAGGTGGCAGGTAGGGTACCAAATCTTTTGGAACTTGAATTTAAGGGCTTTAAGTATTAACAATCTCAAACCTATCCTAAGCCATTTAAAATTTTTCTTACGTCCTAAACACATTAATAGGAACAGCAACAGAAAACCACAATAAAAAAGGATGACTGCAAGTATGGAACAATTTTCTAGCAATCTTATGTCTTAAAGGAAATGATTGGTTAACAAATCTAGAAGTGGAAGTTCTTGAACAAAAGAAAATATTTATAAATGCAAAAAGAAGAAAAGGTTGATATATATCTAAAGAAAATGAGGGTCTAAGTGGTGGCATTTCTCCTAAACATGGGTCCTACAGAGCACATGAATTCACAGACATATAAAACCATGTCAATTCAACAAATTCCTAGAAAATTGTGGTCCGAAAAAATTTAAATTTTGGGCAATTCATCACCAATAGAGGCACAAAGCAATGGAGGAATGGGACCAAAAGACATCCACATCTCATAAATTGCTTGCAAAATTTGTTCCCTGGATTTCTCTTGTATAAACAGCCACTACTTATGAAAGAACAAAACCAAACAAAACCTAATTGTTGAAGAGTACTCTAGAATAAATCTTCGTACTTAAAGAGTTAATAATTTATGTATACCCCTTTCTTCCGTAATGGACTTGTTGAATCAAATTGTCGGAGAATCTGCTTCAGCAACCCTCTCTTAGAGTCTAGTAACATCTTCCTTCCAGCTTCTTTCTTCGAAATGTTCACAAGAATGGAACCAACATGATCAAACGGATCATCTGCCATACGCATGGCATTAAGTACCCAAAAAAAAGGTAGCATACAAAAGTATACATAATATACAAGACATGAAGCCACATAGTAGATGGATAAGCTAAAGAAAAGACAAATTTCAAGGCTCCCAAAAGCGAAGCAAATGTTTGAAATTCAGGGTGGAATAACTTTTAACATGAGTTGGCTTCAACTCTCTCATAAAGGGAGCATTAGAAAATAGCCTTGTTAGTTTTTTCTTCTTTTCTTTTCTAGCACTCTCAGGCTGCCTTTAAGTAATTTTCATGAAGCAAACAGGTGAGCTTCTGATAATCAACAACCTTACTCTCCATTTTTAAGTCTGATATGCATAAATTAGATGTACTACTAGAACTCAATTTGATAAGTCGGAAACATATGAATATATGATTTTAAATTTGGGTACATATTCTGAACCGTATAATAAATTTAAGTAGATATGAAGCAAAACAAACCTCTAGTTTCGTCAGAGGATCTACAAAATGATCTCACCAGCTTCATAACAAATAGCCCTTGCATCTTCTCATCCTCAATCTAACAAGCAAGTGACAATACAACCATTTCTTGTTACTATTTTTGATATGGTAAATCATGGGAAACAAAACCATTACACTCACACCTCAAGAAAGTGTAATGTAGAAACATATCCACAACCATTAATTTTCAATATCAAGGAATATAATCTAAAATAAATCGCCTAAAATGTACCTGAAGCAAGGACACAATACCAGAATCCAATTGAGTAAGGTTAACTAGTAGCATTACCAGCAACCGAGTAATGCTACTATCTGGTTTATACAATACATCCATGGCTGCTTTAATCATCCCCATTTCAACCATCTTTGCAGCTAAATTCGAGTTGAGTGAAAGATTAATAAGAGCTTCTGCTGCAGGTTCAGAAACCTCCTGAAAAATATTAGATCAAATTCCATTAATCCAAAGCTTCTTCATTTCTAAGGCCAATAAACAAACCCAAACCTATGATAACCCTACTAATGCAAAACTGCAGTCGCGCAATCATCCGCACAATTCCCCCACATGCAAGGCCAGCCATGCATTGTAGTGCGGGGATGAATGCAGTTCCCCTTTTGCGACTGCACTTAGCGTCTTCCAACAAGTAAAAGAATGTACCTAAGAGGCTAAGAGCATTATAAACGAAACTCAAAACTTGCACCTAAACCACACAACTCAAGTAAGTCCTTAACCAAAAAACACTAAATTATTAACAGGAAAGTTGACATACAGGAAATTTAACAAATTATATAACTTTTGTGATTTGCAAATGATAATTGATATTAACAACCTTTTTATCCTTAAGAAGCTGAGATAATGAAGGAAGCACAGTACTGGCATGCTTGGAAAGAGACAGTAACCCATCCTCGGATCCAGTTAAGTCTCGAACTATTTCAACAGCTGCCTTCTTCACCTAAAAACATCATTATTCCACTAATTAATTTACATTAGGAGAAAAGGAAAAGGAAAAGGAAAAACAACCCATGAAAGAAAGAAAAGAAAAGAGCAGAGTGAAACTTACAGGTGGGGAAGGAGAGGAAAGAAAGCCCACCAGTTCTTCAAGCTCCGTGGCCATGGCTGCTCTGCTGTTGTCTTTGCAGCTCTGCTGGGGAGGGAGGCTGTAGAATCTAATATGAGACACTGGGTTGGGCTTTCTTTTGCTTTGTAGCTAGTTTTTCATGGGCTTTGTCCCATGAGGGATTTTAATTATAGGGAAACTACAAATCAATTCTCAAACTACACATGATTTCATTTAAGTGCTTAAAGTTAACAATTAAGCAATTTAGTCCTTAATTATTAGATTAGATTGTGGTAATGTTATTTTCCCCTTCTTTTGATGAGTAGAGCATGATACCAACCCAGGACATATCACCCTCTACCCATTATGAGATTTTTACTAATATTGTGTCAACAACAATTAAGATATTTAGTTTTTATATTTCTTTTTTTCCCATGCCTGTGTATTTCTATACATAAAATTAGGATAATTATCTCTAAATTTAATAGATGTTCATTTAAAATGACCCAAATAAGTGAATGTTTTCTTTTTTAGTTATTCTTACGATTTAGAGTCAAGTATCAATAATAATTTTTTATCCAAAGTTATAATTCAAAGAATTACAACTCAAATCTACGTGATATTGTTCTAAAATTCAAGATATGTAGCTAAAATGTTATTTAGTGTTTAAGATATAGGTTAATTAATATATATAAGTGCTTGGATTTCTTTTTTTTAATATAAGGAACTCCAAACTTATAGTAGAAGCTTGAATACTTGGACTTGAAAACTTTCTGATGATAAAGTCATTATATTTACGAGAAATGTATTAAATGATTTAAAGCAATAAATGATTTAAAAAAGTCTTAAATTCAAATAATAAAAATGTTTGAGTTTTAAATTGATTAATGCTCTGAAATCTATGTATTTTTATCTCAAGAGATGAAAAGTTATGAACATTTTACTTTGATAGTTTATGAGTTATTTATACCCCCTGAATCTTGTTGTTTTCAAATAAGAAAAAGACTGGAAAGTATGTTAAGTTCTTTAAAAAACCTTGTATACACCTATAAGTATAGAGAAATTATTATCTTAATATGAACAATTATCCTAGATGGAGAGACATTGCGATTTATTATGTCTTTAATACTTATATTGTAGAGGATCATCCAGGATCAGGCGTACAACCTTAAAACTTAGTAATATCCAAGTTCTTTGAGTTTGACATGTTCATTAGATTTACATTTCCTTAAACTTAGCTAACTATCAAGCCTAAGTTCTTTGAATTTAACATGTTCGTCAAACCCACATTACCTTAAGCTTAGCTTATTACCAAGCTCAAATTCTTGGGGTTTGACATGTTCGTTAAATCCACATTTACTTGGATTTGGCTGACTGACAAGTTCAAATATTTTGGATCTGACATGTTTGATAAACCCATTTTATTTAAAAAGATTTTTATAAATAAAAATCTTAACAAAAAATTAACTCATTACTACCCATTATATGTTGGAAATTCAGTAATTTTTTCTTCTTTAAGAAATGGTTTGTAGAATTCGTAGGTTTTGTTCTACGTCAGTGTCCATGGATATTGGAGTTCGATCTTATTATTGTTGTGGAGAAATGTTAAGGATGAACTGATAAAATTGAGATGAGGATGTTTCACATAGGGTGTTGAATGTCATCTGTACATATCTAGGGTTTTGTTAGGCCAATTTCTGTGATTGAGTCCCATCTTCGATGGAGAAACAAGTTACAGCTATCTCTCATTTATATTTACTGCTGTAGGTTGATGGTTGCATTGAGTAGTCAGTGTCACTGTGTTCCCTACCAATTTCTTTTGGGACATCACTACTTCATTGAGCCTGCCACTTGATAAGAAGTAAGAGCCTGGCTTTGTAATTAGGTAGCTGTATGCATCAATTATGCATCCAAACTTGTTTTTTTTTTTTTTTTTTTTTGTAGCATGTTGCTTGCTTATGTAATATGTATTGTGATAATCGTACGAAAGATATTCTTGAAAATTGCATAGCATTGCCCATGAAAGGGAAGTAGTTGAAAAAACATGGAATCAATTACCAAAGAACATGGAGAAAGAAAAATCCTGCCCTAATCTTTTATCCTCTACTTTATATGCTTCTTCCGTTATAATTGGGGTGCTTAAGTTACTTGAAATGACGAAATGAGTTTTTTTTATTTAATGGACATTCTCCTGGATTTAGCTCATGGGTGAATGATCAATTTTAAAATGCAAATTACAGGAAATAACATGTTAATTCAAGTTTTTTAATTGATTGTATATTTACATGTGAGTTGAAAAATACAAGTGATATGTATTCTACTCCACTTCTTATTACTTAATTATTATTATAAAGTTGAGCTACTAGCTTATTTGCTTCTCATGACCAAATTTTTTTTTTAATCATTTTGATCTTCTCAGATTCAATCTTATTCTTCTGACAGCAAGATGCTGTTCAAGTAAAAAATTCTGCTGATCCTGGAATTGTTTGAGGTATCAATCTAATATAGAAAAAACAGCGGAGAGATGAGAACAACACCACAGTTTTCAAGTGAAGAAGTGAAATATGGAGCATTGAAAGTGACATAGGAGGGGTTGAGGGCCGGAAAGATTTTGCTGCCTTTCCTCCACCCTCTTTCTAGCCTTATGCGTGTACTCCAATATTGATTGTTCGATCGATATCCTTGCACAATTTTCCCATCTTCGTTTTTTGAGCAGTTTCAGCCAAGTTCGTCCACATTTACTAGAAAGTTTCTTTCTCACAGTATGCTTGTCAGGAGCAAACTCACTTAGCATAGGAGCCAAACTCGTCAAGGTTATGACGTTCATGCTGAAAGGGCAAGTAGGAGTTGTTTAAAGCATTGTGCTTTCCAGATCTATTGTCGATCTGATGCGGAACTTGTGGCATCCTGACATCTGCATCTGTGAGACGTGAAGGGTATTAATTTTTGGTTTCATTGCAACTTGCAAGGCCAGCTTAGACTTAATATATACTAGCTAGGTTATTTTCTGCAGTTCTTCGCTGGAACCCATCTTCTTTAGCTTTAGACTCACGCGTTAACCAGTTGAGCTGAGTCTTGAAGATATTATAAGACGATTAAGAACATTTATTTGTTTTGTTAACTAGTAGTATGCTTGTGCGTTCTTGTGTAGTGATTTTCGAAACTATTTTTATTTAATTTTGCAATAATCAGAATAAATATTTATATGAATTCAAATAATTTAAATTATTTTAAGGTAAAAAAATATTATTTAGAAGAAATTTATTTTTTTATTAATGAATTTTTTTTTATGAAAACATGGATTTTTTATAACCATCATGGTTTTTTTTTTTTTTAAGAAAACCTAACGCAATTAAAATAAATATTCACAAGAATATTTTCTAATTAAATGATTTTTAAATAAAAACATAGCATCATTTGAAAAAAACAATTCAATAACATTAATCATATCATGATAATTCTAACATAATAAAATAAAAAGGTCATTATTATTATTTTGTTCAACGGCTAGGTTATATTTGAGTATTTAGCTTTCGCACATCAAAACCAATGTTTTTTTTTCCGATTAAAGTTTAAACTTGCCATTTATATATATGATTATAAAAAATATTTTTTTTCTTACAAATCTCTTAAAAAATAATATGAGAACAAACCTACTAATTAACTAGCTTAAACCTCAAATTAACGATACAAGTTTTTGTTCTAAAGCAAGTTCTTGCCTATTGTTTATCCATGTAATAAAATTTTGACTGCTTGACAAGCTTAAATCACCATAGTCGGTTGATATTTGCTAAAAACTTTTTTCTAATCCTTTGACATAATATTTAATCATCTTTTAATCGATGTTTACTTGTGCTCAAATGAGAGAGATACACTTCGGTCATGAGTTACAAGTATTAATTCAAATTTATTTTAAAAATATTAAAACTATATTGTTTTAAATTTTTTTAAAAGACAATATATTTTTTACCGGGTTTTTATATATTAATTTTTATTTTTATTTTTTTTTGACAAACTCAAGCCGGTCTAAACTCTGAATAAACTCATTAAACATGTTCGAGTTTTGATATCTATGTAATAGATAAGCTTGCGTGGGATTTCTAAATTATGACCAAACCATTAATTTTGTAAATACATAAAAAACATGACTTTTGAAATTTTTTAAATAGAGAGATTAAATTGATTATATTATTGTTTTGTGTAAAGTTACAAAAATAAAATTTAAATTTTTTTTGGAAACATTACAATATAAATAATCTTTTCAATACATCTAATTTTAATTTTTTTTCTAGCATCTTTTAAATAAATTTTTATTCAACAACACAAGTAACCAAATTTTATTTTTATTTTTTTGAAACTTTTTTTTCACACTACAAACATAAAAAACATAAGAATACTAACCAAACTAATGATCATAATTTTAAAACTCGATACAGCCAGACAGGTCGACTCAGGACCTGACTGACTTAGGGCTGGAATCGGACCGAGTTTAAAAAAAATAAGAGAAATCAAAAACCGGGTAACCTGGCAGGTTGATCCGGTCAAAAACCCATTGACTATTTATTTTTTAAAAAAACTAAAACGATGTTATTTTGATTTATAAAAAAAAATTGGGGTTGGTTTAGATGACCTGGTGATCCAATTAAAACCTGTAACCGAATCTTGAACTAGATTGATCACCGTGTCGATCTAAAAACTTTACTATTGATGATTAAACTTGAATTAGTAAAAACCAACATAAATTCTAGTTTGACATGGAGGGTTCCTAGAAGCTGTCTATATATGTGCATGGCTAGCCAAATTATTATTATTATTAATATGTGGAAATAGAATAGGGACACAGTGCTCTACATGTGGGTATGGTTTGGGGAGAAAGCAAAGAAAGCTTTGAGCGTGCAAACAAATCACATGGTCTCCACGATCCCCTTTGCTAATAACTCTTCCACGATCCCCACCATTTCCCTACTCTTTATTAATAGCTACTGATTTCTTTATTTACTTTTTTGTTTAATATAGTTAATGACAGACAGACCACCCCCATGAATTTAGGTTTTGTTTAGCTTTAAATTATTTTTATTTTATTTTTTAAAATTATTTTGATGGGTGTAAAAAATAAATAAATAAAATATTATTCTAATATATTTTTAAATAAAAATACTTTAAAAAATAATATTTACCAAACTCATAAATAAACCCTTATACTCCACGAATGAAGGTTGCAACCAAGCAACGTATTATTGGATGACTCTACTTATAATATGATTTCAAGTTCTTTTAGCATCACCTTTTACTCGTAATAATCACTTGCTTTTGTTATAATTATGTTCCTACATCAACAATACATATGATTTTTAAAAAGAATAGAGAAAATTATTCCAGAAAAAAATGATTAACCAAATGAAATCTGTGGGATAATCTCATAATCTAATAACCTAGATTATTTTTCAAATCAATCCTCAAATTGAATCTAACCTTATAATGATAGTTAAACCTAGTCTGGTTACATGAATTGACTTAAAAAGGTTGTAACTTCAATCTAATTAGACCATGTTTTTAATTGATCTATTATAAAATAACTTGGTAAAACCTGGTTAATTTGACCAAATTTTTAATAATCCAATTGACACTATTAAATTTGTTGAGTAACACCAAATAATGTTTTTTTTTTAAAACAAAATAATTATTTAAATAAAAATGATTTACCTAATAAAATCAGTAACTCAAATCTTTTTCCTGTCGATCTTTGAGTTGAGTTTAAATCATAAAGTCCATCAAATTCTGAAAATCGGTAAAATCAGACCTTTTACTTTACTTTGGACGTTATATTAACCCTAACCTTTTCAATTTTTGATCACACATGGTTACTTCATGCAATTAATTATATGTGTATATGAGATGGACAGAGTTGTACCGAGGGATTATTCGTCAGCATGAATTGGATAGAGTCAATTAAAAATATTTTTATTTTTATTTTTATCCAAATTCATATTATTTTATTTAAAAAACAAACTCTAAAATAATATTATTTCAAGATAAACTCCGACGAATGTATCCATCTAGGGGACTTGAACCTGGTCTGAAGAGTATGATGAACAGTGATGCAGAGAAAGGGTATGGTATTGCTGGGTACATAGGAATGTCTATTTAGAAGATGATAGAAATAAGGAGACTATTATAAGGTAAGGTACCCCCTAAAGGGACGGTCACTAAGGGCACGTGGTCACTGATTCCTCTATTTATTAAACAACTTGCGACCTTGCAGGATTGCCTTTCAGACAAGACCTCCTCACAGCTGTTGATAGCTGTCCAATCTTTCCCCATGTGACCCCACTGCATGCCTCCTCTCCCCTCTCCAATTGATGAGAGAGAGAGAAAGGACATTTTCAAGATTGTTAAGAATTTTCCTTATAATATTGTCAGTGGCAGCCATGAGATCAAAAGAAAGAAAGATTGCGCTTTTAATGATGATGATGTTCTTCTTCTTCTTCTTGATGTTCTTGTGTCTTTCTTCCCTCCCTCTCCTTACACTCTCTCCAACATTACATTGTCAATCCATTTTCTGATATTTACATAAACATATGTTATATAATGGTTTTGTAAGAGATTGTTTTATAAATTTCTCTTCTTGATTTCCTTGAATTATATCCTTTTTTTGTGTCATTTGGGATTTGCATTATTGTTGTTACATTATAGCATTTGGTAATGGCACAATTACCTCCAAAAATACCAAACGTGACACCAAGTTGGCCCGATTTTTCTCATAAACAATTACCAATAATTGGCATTATGGAGACATCACCACCCCGTGATGCAAATATCATCACCGCCATTGTTACAAACCCTTCGTGGGTTGACGAATTTCTCGGCTTCTCGTCGACGAGACGTGGGACACATAGGAGGTCGGTGAGTGACTCCATTGCATTCCGGGAAGAAGCACCAACGATGTTAGAGAAATGTCGTGCCACGGGTGCACCGGGATTAGGGTCGGGACATAACAGCTGCACTGACTTTGACAAGTTTGATGATGAACAGCTTATGTCCATGTTTAACGATGATATCTCCAATGCTGTGGCAGCTCCTAATTCTAGCTCCACACCTTCTTCGCCGTCTGATCACAACAGCATTAATGATGAGAAAGAAGCTATAGGAGTGGTGTCTAAGCATGAGCAGCAGCAGAAGGTGAGGAATGAGAATGATGAAGGACAAAGTCCATCTGAATGGGAGACACCGGCTACTGTCTCAACTGCCACCGATCCTGCTACTGCTTCTAATGAACGGAAAATCGATCCCAAGAGAGTTAAGAGGTAAGCATCCACATAGCACCAATATTTAATTTTTTTCATCTTCGAAGCATAACTTTTTTTTTGTGATAAATTAATTAATTAGCAAAAGGTAAAATTCAAATGAGATTGGTTCTGACCCTTCTTCTGATTTGCAATTTTAACCTTTTTTTTCTTTTTTCTTTTAATTTTTGTAGGTTCTATTGAAAGAATGTGAAGCCATAAATGTTGTATCATTAATTAATGTGGATGTCAGTTAATTTAGGTATCTTTAACATGAGAAGAAGAAGTCAAGATGGGATAAGAGAAATTAACTCAAGGATATTTAGCTTGAGAAAAAAATTATTGATTCAACCACTACATAGTCTTAGATTAGAGAAAGCAAAAACTAGTTTATATGAATGCTAAATTATAAAAAATTACACTGAATTTCGAGTTAAATTAAACTTATTAATTTTCTATATTTTATTTTATTTTTTTAATCTGAGTGCTTTAAATTTTATTTTATTTTTGATAAAAAAAAATAGGCATTTTTGTTTATTCTAACTACAAATGATATTTATAAACACTATATATATTGTGAAAATAAGTGATTTGAAAAAAATATAAAATTAATGGAGAGACGAAAACGTGGACGTAGAGCCTATTTTTTTTTATTTTTTTTTTACCAAAAGATAGTTCATGGTACTCAAATAAAAAAAAATCCCAAGAGCTAAATTCAGTTTGACCAAAGTTCGGTATGATTTTAGGTAATTTAGCCTTATATTTATATATATACTAGATAATAAATATGATAAATATGATTAATTTAGGACCTATATGCACGTACAATTGCAAATGCAACGAGAAAGAATCATATTCTAGTCACTGACTTTATTTGAGTGATCATATGGTTTTCATTATTAATTTTTTGTTTTTGCATTATTAGAATCTTGGCAAACAGACAATCTGCTCAAAGATCACGGGTGAGAAAGCTGCAGTACATATCTGAGCTTGAACGCTGTGTAACATCATTGCAAGTAAGTAATTTCCAGTTAACCTTAACTAATTCTCTTACAAGCATCATAATTATGCTAATCTTGCATGGTTTGAAATGTAATAATAAGTTTTTAATTTTGCCTAATTTTGTGCTTAATGAAGGGTGAAGTTTCAGTGTTGTCACCAAGGGTTGCATATCTAGACCATCGAAGGTTGCTTCTAAATGTTGACAACAGTGCTCTTAAGCAAAGAATCGCTGCACTGGCTCAAGATAAGATTTTCAAAGATGGCAAGTTCATGAAACCCTTAATCTCATCTTAATCACGATATATATAATACTTAGCACGAGCTTCAGTCCTAGATAAGTTATAGGGGTAGGGTTTCTTTAGCTATAATAATCCACTTCATGATTAAAGCAAAGACTGTTAATGCATGTTCTTTGTTAGCCCACAAATATTATTCAACTCCATTATTTAATACATAACACGTGAATTGATCCCATTTTGTTCTATATACTATTAAGGAATCAGATTTTAATATATGATCAATCCTTGTTTTAAGTTTTTCTCAATTTTCTCTGAGGGGGGGGGGGACCAAAATTCATGAACTGAGGGGGGGAACTGATATGATTGGTTAGGTCTTCATCTGCAATCATTTTTCTTGCTTGCTGTGCACAAATGTATTGAATGGTGAAATTTGGAATCAAGCTTAGTGGTCACAGTGCGTGGTTAATATTGGATTGGTCTAACTAGCTGATTCGAACAAATGCAGCTCATCAAGAAGCATTAAAGAGGGAAATAGAGAGGCTAAGGCAAGTGTATCATCAACAGAACCTCAAGATGGAAAATACTTCACCACCATCAGCATCATCAACCCCATCAAATGACCCCACAACTCCTACTACCGATAAAGAACAGCAGCTATTTCAAGTGTAGGTCTATCCAGTGATTTTCTCAAGAAATGGTACGGTGAAAAGTAAATTCTCTTTATCATTGGACAGCAGGAAAATGGTACAAAGTGACATATGATTTCATTATCATACTAGTCCTTACAAAATAATGAAGAAAATATTGGAACATCTTAAGGATCCAAAAGTTTTTCTCGGTTGCTTAATTAGGTGGGTTTGGAATATTTTGATGTTTGAGAGCAAAGCTAGCTAGAGCTCGTTACTCACTTGACCATGCTTGGAAAATTCACTGGAAAAAATAAAGCCACAAAGATGTTGAAGAGCTGGGGCTAAAATTTTGATGCTCTCTCGAGCTCAGTGCTGCTAAGCTGTGCATTCACGTGCAATGTTCACATCTTACAGGACCCACTCAGGATTACATGATTGGATGGATAGCGGAGAAATCATGTGCATCTGTGATATGAAAGAGCCCAAAACAAAAAGAAAAAAGAAGCTGCTGAATTTTTTTTTTAAAAAAAAAATTAACATTTTCTTGCTTTAAATTAGGAGGAGGCTGCTATGGCTGGTGATGATAATTCTTGTGCATACTTAACGGTCATCCTAAATGATTTATTTAATGTTGTCTATTCTTTTTATAAGTCATGTCAGGAAGGCAGAAGATGATGGTTTAAGGGTATGTAAGGAAGGGTGGCTGTCAGGGAAGTGGTGTTTTTGATACGATGTCAGAATTTCTGTTCTTTTTCTGTAATAGTTTTTTTTTTTTTTGTCTAATTATTACTAAAAAACAGGAGAGAAAAAAACAGATTTGCATATTTATTTCCAATTGTACATAGTAAAACTTATAAAATTTGGGTTGGGTTGTATGTTCTTCGATGGATGGTTGATCATGGATTTATTCCGAAGTTTACATCTACTCATTAGCTTGTGTTAGTGTCTTGAAACAAGTTTTTATTTATCACACTTCGATCTGTTTTAGCTTCTCAAAATTCATTATCAATCTTATTTAGCAAACATGAAAAATAACGATCAGAATCCTGCAACAAAATGAGCAGGCAAAAGCATTTTCCATTCTCAACGAAGCATTTGTAATTGTTGGCTTCCATGTAGGAGCTCTTGAACTATAAATGCTTAGCAATGATTTTCTGTTAATATATAGGGATAAGAGTTCAAGTTTTTGCTGGCTTTTCCATCAATCTTCCCTCAAGCCATCAATAGCAGAAGTCTAGATCTTGAATCTGGGTACTTTTGCTACCCCTCCCCTGTTTGCAGCTGAGATTAAGCAATATTTAGGTGTTGCTGTATCACAAAATGATCAGGACAGAAGATAGATGATTCAGATTAAATGTATCACAAAATGACTTGAGATGAATCCTTCTTGGAAATACTTTTTCAAGTTTTAATTGGCTTGTATATTTTAAAGTTGTTTTCTATAATCTTCTCAATTGGGGTTTCCAGACTTTATATGTTAAGGGAGACCTTGTTCGCATATCCTTTTCTTTTAGTACATTAGGAAATACATGCAAGTATTAGTGTTTTTTCCGTTGATGATAGAAAAACAAGCCCTAGAAAACCCTGTCTTCTGCCTTCATTTTCCATTTTCCAAGCATAGGATCCTTGTTCATATGCAGCTAGATCTTGCTGCTTTTCTTATTGTTGTCCAGAATCAATCCGCTGTACCTGTGGCTGATGCTGCTGGTTCTGGTGCTCCAGCTCCAGCTCCAGCTGCTGCTGAAGATGTGATGCAGATGCTGTTTCCCTGGCTGGTAGTGCGGTTGTCGCTGCTGGTGCTGGTAGTTCCGCCGCTGCTGTTTCTTCCGGAGCTACTCTTGTTTCATTGAGAGGGTAATAAATAAAAAAGAGCAAAAGAGAAATTGTGGTTGTCGATAATACATTTCTCAAATATGCTACCACAAAGGAGCCTCCATCGCAGCCAACCTTTGCTGCTGTCGTGAATAGTGACCAATCTACCAGGAAGTTTCAAGTTTAGACTCTGTAGCTTGTACTCCTAGCACTAATTTCCTTAGGACTGGCAACTATATGTACCTGTTAGCTTTAGATTCATAGCTTACCAAATAATAGGAACCTGTTCCTGTTACTGTTAGCATTTAGCATATCAGTTGTCCATATTGTATTATTGAAGTTTCATCTGATACCTTTTCCAACTAAGCTGCTTTCTGACTATAATTAATGGTAGTGTTGAATTGTTTCCCGTTATGTGGAGTCTTTATCTTATTAACTTTTGTTCAAAGTCCTCTTAATTGACTCATGATGAGAAAGAACCCCCATAAAACCAATAGCACAATTCAAGCATTGATACAAAATGTTCAGACAAGCTGGTTGAAATCTAGAACACATGTTAATCTAGAGTAGTTTCATCAGGGAAATAAATAAATTTGTAAAAAATCCTATAGTTTCTATTTTAATATACAAAAAAAGAGTATAAAATCATTCAAATGTACAGTTATTGCCAGGCACCTCGATTTTCCATTTCAGAAGCAAATAGAATTTGTTCATCAAACCTGTGATCATGCCGCCACGACCGTTGTAGTTCTAGTTCCTGTTGGGGCTCTTGTTCATCATTATTGAAGGGCCAGTGCTGTCTCCAGATTTGGCAAATAGAAGGAAGGTAAAAAAGAAAAAGAGCAATTGAGGATGTTCCTATAGTAACCAGAAATGGTCCAATGAAGGGAGTGAGTCCGATACTTGCATGGTCGTCAGAATTTGAAGCTGAGCACTCGGAGTTGTGCAAAGAAATTTGAAGCAAGTCAATAAGCGTCTCTGATATGTTAACAACAGCTTGGGAGATGTCAGGAATATATGGAGAATTCTTTGGGAAAACCTGTCACGTAATTTAGATGACTAAGAATAAACACTTGCGCACATAAAATGTCTGTATATGTTTATGATGGAGAATGAAAATTCACAAATCCAAAACCTCCAACTTTGTATATTGGTCCTGAAGTTGTGAAGCCATTGCAATTTTTAGCCAAGAAGGCCTTGATGTATGGAATTTCTAGAAATGCTGCGGCTATACTTCCATTTATAAGAGCTGCAGCATATTCTTCCTCGTTTCGAATTCGGACGATATTTTCATCTTGGATTTACAAGACATTTCTCAAATATGCCACTACGAAGGAGTCTACATCGCACCCAACTTTTGCACTGCTCTTCTTTAATGTATCTATGGTGACAGGACTCTCATTCAGTTGTTGAAGGGTAATCAAGGATGATAAATTAGCTGTAAAACTTTGAGTAGTAATCAAGGCCACAAAAAGCCAGGCAACCATCACCATCCGAGACAAATTGCTGTGCAATCCTTCACCTGAGAAAAAAATCTATATGTTTAACCAAATTATGTTTCTGATATATGCAAGTGAATGAAAAAGACATGGTTACCTTTGAGTGAAAAAAGTGTAATGAAAGATGTTGAAAGCATGGTTGAAATTTGTTTCCACCAAGAGCCACTGAAATCTGGATTATCTTTCTGCCGTTCGATCAACCATACAACAAATCCATTATACACAGTAATGGCTGCAATGCTGATCCACAATTTTCCTGTAAATGGCTTCAAGAGCAACCGAACTTTATTTATTTTCTTACTTTCCTGATACACCACCATCTGCACACCTGGCTTAGTGAAAGTTTGAGAGAACTCTGCATATTTACTACGGTTGGCCAAAATGGCCGTGTCTCCTATTGCTGCATCAAAAGACTAATTCCAAGGCAACAATTCAGTTGTAGGCTAAAGATTTTCTCGAAGTAGAGTAATATATGGAAGCTTGCAAGAAGAGAGAAAATATTGAAAACAATAGTTACCCGATTATAAACTTGGTATACCTAGGCATCATAGGAGCCATCATACCCGGTGAAATCACATGGCAAAGCATAGGACAACCGAGAGAGAGTGGCGTTGAAGACATCAATTACAAATCCTGTAACTCTTATACTACCCCCAGGACCATCATATGATACTTTTACGAATTCTTTGTGACTATTTCCTGATGGAACTACTATTTTTAGTCTCTTGCCCCCTGCTGCTATGCCCATCCGCGAGGAGCTGACCAAGGCCCTCCAGGCCAAATGATCTGCCTTAAAACTATTATTGACTTGTTGTAATGGATGTTTGCACCAACAGTCTTTGAGAAACCATAGCCCTCAGTCCAATACCCGAGTTCAGTACTTATCCCTACAACATTGACTAGAGTAAAGATTCGTGCCGCAGGATGCAACATGCCATTTATAAAACATATATGACCAGTTAAGCCCTCAAATTTAGAAGCTAAGATTCTGTTCAACAAACTTGTTTCACCCATTGAAGCTATAGGAGTGATACTTGTAGAATTTCCGAACCTTTTCGAACTTGGTCTTCCTTCCATTGCAAGAGCAACAGCCCACGTTGCATCATAGGCCTGTAAGGCAGAAATTGTATCCCTGGCTCTGGAAATGGCTCTTCAGGAAATTGAGAGCTGAACATCACCTGAAATCTTGAGCGAAAATCTTTGATTCTTTTACTGGAACTGGAAATGTAGCTTTTAACACCCAAGGCACCTTGCATTGATGAAAGGACCGAATTATTAAATGTATCAAAATAGTCTGATGTGGAGTCTGTGGTGATCCATACATATTCTTCTTCCATCATTTCCAATTTCTTCGCTTCCCTGAAAATGCTTCTCGCCAGTGTTGCACTAGTGTGAACGATGAACACCCGGCACTGCCCGTTTCTAAGAGACACCAGTTTTTCAGAAAAAAAACGGTATGGAGGTGAGGGGGGGAAAGGCAGTAGTTCACTGATTTCTGCATCTGCATCTTGAAGAGCAGCGAAGAGATGTGGTATGATGCTATTAATTTTGTTTTCTTCATAAATGACATTTACTCTCCGCCATTGCCAACTCTGAACTATAGCTGCTATAGCTTTCATCTGTGAGAGCTGGTTGCGAGCTGCATTAATCAGAAAAGGCCAACGTAAAGAGGCCCAAACTGGAACTTCATTTACCATCGAAAGGATGGGGACTTCATATCTGTTGCCAAGCTCAGCAACAAGGATAGCCTCTTGAGAAGTTCCCAAGCCTATAATAGCTTCTACATTGTGCTTTTTGATAAGTGTTTTAGCTGCAACACATGATTAGAACATTTATCTTCCGAGACAAAGTAGTTAAAAAGGGATTAACAAATGAAGCAGAAGTTCTTGCTCTTCAGAGAGCTTTAGATTAAAATGCTTCTTAATTATCCTCTTGCTCATGAGGTTCACTCGATCGTTGAATCGGATTCTACGAATGCAATGAGATGGATGTTCGAAGGGTCTGGGTTCAGTTGCATTGAAGCTTCAGTTAAAGCCTTGGGTTCTCTAAAGTTTTGCAGGGTGAATAGAGAAGGTAGAGTGCCTTAGCTGACATCTTGGCAAAGCAGGGTATTGGTAGACTGAGAGTTCTTGGCTTGGCTTTAATATTTTTGTTTGCTTTGTAATTTCTTAGACTCCTTGCCATTGTCTTGAAGGCATTCTTTCAATAATATTCATCGATTTGAATAAAACAATAAAGCTAATGGATTATTTTTAAACAATAGACTTTTATATATAGTGTTGTTTTAGAATGCCTACACTATATATTTTTTTATATTATATTCCTAATACTAAAAAAATAACATAAATAATTAATTTATATATTTTTTTATATCGCACTGAGGGTCTTGGCCTGGCGGTGGGAGGGGCTTGTCTCCTCCTGCTGCTCCTGGGTTCGAGTACTCATGTGCACGCCTGTCACCCCCGCGGTGCCTTACATGCCCACTTTGGGTTTGCGGGGTGTTCGGTGGGCCGTGGAATTAGTCGTAGTGCGCGCAAGTGGCCCGGACATCCATGTAAATCCAAAAAAAAAAAGATATAAACAATAATCTATAAAAATATGTGGTGAGATTAAATTTGTAAAAGTGCTTTAAATGACTAATTTAGAAGTATTAAATTTTATATAAAAAAATAATGAATTTCTATTTATTAATTAATTAATAATAATAATAATATATTTTCAATTTTATAAATTTACCGGTTGTTCAATTATCAATGTGTTTCTTACTGTATAATAAATTTACTATTTTAAGAGTTGTTTTGTTTTTCTTTGATCCAATATTGATTATATATTAGTTTGTTTGACAAGTAATTGCAACTCATAACGCAAATCCCAAAGTGAAACAATTAATTTTTTAAAATTATTAAAATAAAAATAGGAATCGATCAGTTCCTTTGATCAGCTAAGTATTTTTTTAATATAAATTCACCGTTTGTAATCGGTATAGACACTCCTACAACTTCTGTGTATGCATGCATGTAAAATATATGTACTTCATTAATGACATTACACGAGGAGACAGTGCTCTCAAAGATTTCTAGCACAGCACATTCCCCTCTTTCGATGCATGGAATACCAAAACCATAGCAATTAATTACTATCATTCGAGGCTTCTGTGCTTATATGGAGTACTCATGCATGCACAATTTAGTGTTTTGAGAGATTTTAGAGTTTTATAATTTCAAAGAGATTGGATCATGTCGTTCTCACCAGAGGAGGCTGCTCGGAAGGAATCCCCTTTCGAGTCTTTGACACACAGTCGGGGCCGCTGGGTAGCGTTGCTGTAAAAGTCCTGGAGTGCAATCTCCATGGCCACTCTCTCTTCTTTCCCGGCACGAGTTGTGCAATCTACAATACCGCCTAAACTGAATTTGCGAGGTTCGTTTCCCAGGGCAAAAGGCTCAACACTGTCTACTTTAGACATTCCATTCGACAAAGAAGATGGTAGAAAGAGGATCAAGAAGACTCGCAGTTTTCTAGATGGAATCATTTTCTCATGATTTACTTATCAACATTGATACACACAGCAAGAACACTTAAATAATAAGAATGGTAGAATTGATTTTCTCAGTCCAACAGACTTGGATTTTCACGATTGCCATCTGGAGCTTGGCGGCAATTCTCACTATATTATGTATTGTATGAAAATGATCGTAGATTTTATTAATACGAATAGCATATGATAGGATCGCCAAGCCAATAAAATGATGGCTAGACATGACCCAAACAACATAATACCTGTACATCAATCTCAAATATCATATAATATATATATATATATATGGAGAAATATTTTTAAGGTTTCGCCCTCCATTAAAAAATTTAACATATGCTATTCAGGGCATTGAATTATTTTTACGTAACTTATTAGTCATTAACAAATTAACCAATGATAAATAAATTTTTTATTATTTCAATTGCACAATGAAACAACTAAAATATTATTGAAAGCAAAAAAAATTAAAATAATATTTTTATATTTTCACAATGATTTTTTAGTTATTAACAGGTCAACTGATGAGCAATTTGGTATTTAGCCAAAATATAATAGATAATAAAAAAACCAAAAATATCGTAAAATGACCAAAATATCATTAGAAACTAAAAAATTAAAATTAGCTTTAATGAACTTTTTCATCTTTTTATAATAATTTTTATTATTATTATCAGGTCAGTTTAGAAGCAATTTAATATTTGAACAAATATCAAAAAGAGGTTAGGGAGCATGTGGTGCACTTTGCAGTGCTTGGGAGGCTACCGCGCCCTTCGAGCAACGTGAGCAATACCTCTTGAAATCCAAAAATATCATTATATCATGTCGTTTCAAGCATCACCACATTCTTTTCTTGGTGTTGTGGCGCATTTCAAAGATGGTGGTTTGGTTTTTCACCGGTAGGTTTTTTTTCCCTTTTTTTTTCTTTCCTCACCTTAAAATTACAACTTGATCATCTTTGTTGTTAGTATTTCAATTTCATTTCTTATTCCTTTTATTTCTAGTTTTTGTTCTTGGAACTTTTATAAAAGTTTTATTTGTTTTTAATTTTATCATTCAATTTCAATTTTTCATATATTATTTTTTTATTTGGTCCTCATTCTTTTAATTATTTTTGAACCTTTTGTTGAATTGATTTTATTTTCAATTTCACCCACCAATCAAAAATATATATTTTTTATTTCAATTTTGATCATCATTCTTATTATTATTTTTGAATCATTTTGCTAATTAATTTTTCTTTTTAATTTCACCCTTTAATCAAAAATAAATTTTATTTTTTATTTTAATTTTGATCATTGTTATTTTTTTAGAGTGTAATCGATATTTTTTTCTCATTTCTCATGCTTGGTTCATAAAAGATGCAGACTTTTACTCGTTCTAGATCTTGGAAGATTGGATTTGTTTACAACAGATTTGTTTTCTCTTTGCGAGCTTTTATACTAATAACAGAACAAATTCCAGTGAAATAGGAGAAATTTTATGGTATTTTAACTTGTACTTACCGTATAATACGATGCTTATTCAATAAGATAGATGAGAAAAGACAAAGAAATAAATAAAAAATATATTTTTTGTTAAATAAATAAAATTGATATTATCACATTTGGTGAGCTCGAATATGATTTTTTTTTTCTTTTTGTGTTTACCTCTCTTTTATAGTATCAACTAGTTAATTAATTCGTGTTACACTGCACATCAAATATTATTTTTTTCAAAAATAATTATATATATAAGCTTTTTTTATGCATTTTTATAGTTAAAAGAATTCTAAATGTAAATAAAAACATTTACTCATACATGTAATTAAATAAATTAACTATATGTATTAATAAATAAATAAGTCATCAATGATAATTAGAAATAAAACTTGAAAAATTAAGAAATAAGTGTAGATCAAGATATTTAATCTCGTAAGACGGGACATTTACCCTGTTGTGTTTGCTAAATCTTAATTATTTAATTTTTTTTAATTAAACTATAATAGAAACAGACACATATTAAATTGATTGAATAAAAAAAATATTCAAAGCTATACATATCAGAAATAACATCTGCAAAAAAAATATTTTTATTTTAAAAAGTAAGTTTATCTATACAAAGATAGAAAAAAAATTATAAATGAAACAGAAAAATCTCTTCAAAAATTAAATACACACAAAATAATTTTAAAAAAATCTCTATCTAAAAAAGGGTAAATAAAAAAAATAAATAAATGAGTGATATTAATCGAAACATAAATTTAAAAGTTATTTTACAAAAAATCATTAAAAAAAAGTATCAATAAAAACAAGAAAAAAAAATAGCTCAAGTGTTATGACTTAACTTGTCAAACCTATTATTTAGGTCATTAACTCAACCGGGTAAAATAATTTTTTATCTTAATTAAGTTTATACCTAACATATATATTTAAAAACATAAAAGTGCAAAAAAACAGCCTATGTGTGCTAGATGGGCCTTTAAGCTCGAGCCTGAGTGTCTGAGGTTATTTTTATTTGTTTTGATATTTTAAAAGGATTAATATTGGAAAACAAATATGCAAATGACAAGCCTAGATTTCGACCACTATTGTGGTGGCTGGAAAATCGAGGCAACGACTAAAAAAACTTAATTTTCAAGTCATTTCAACCCAAAAACACTTCACTAACATCATTGGAACAACCACAAATCAATCCATCAACTCAAAATACCAAAAAAAAAACCAAAAACACGAAATCAAACCAGGTTAGATATATTTTCCTCGACTTAGATCTGTTTTTTCAAGCAACATTATGGGTCTAAACAACTAGCATCAAGCCCTTCTCATCTCATCTAACCCGTAGACACTAAAAAAATTCATTTTAGTAATTGAAAATGGCTTGAACGATAATTTTCTTTCTATTCACTAGAATTCAACAACTCTTCTATCTCTCTTCTTTCTAACTATTGATTGAAAAATAAACAAATAAACTTTTATATCAAAAATAATTTTTTAAAAATTTTAAGCGACCTAAATTGTATAATTTATGTTATTTTTTAAGTTTAATAATCTAAATATTATCATATAATCTCTGGCATACCACCCATATTTAGCACCTTTTTAATTTTAATCCGCCCTTGCATTAAAAATCCAAATCAACTGATCTTTAATCTTCAATGAGGATGAAATCGTTGAAGACCATAATAAATAATAAGAAAATGCAAAATATCATCCACAGTGTTTTGTATGTAAACAATGTCGGCCCCACAGTAGACAGCCCAAGCATTTTAGTTTTTTTATCTAATAGTTACAGATTGAGTACTGTAAAGTTTGGAGTGAAATAGCGAAGTCCTAGGAAAGCATAGATATGAGCAAAGAGAGAAAATCCCAACGGATGCAATCTTCTTCTGGGTAGTAGTTTCTTTTTTCTAAACCCCACACCCCACCTAACAAAGTGAAAGATAAAAGCATTCCTTCCCTTGAATTCCAAAATGCATTACTAGCAAATTCTCAATTCAGTTCTCATCGATCATTAAATGAAATCTACGGGATTGCTAGACAAGTAAATATGAGTTAGCAAAGAGGGGATTTAGTTCTTGGGATCTAAGTTCTACTCTCACCGTGCAAAAAATAATGAATAAAGCATCAAAAAATCTTCAACGGCATGTTTACATGCAGAATAGGAACCAAAATCAGGGATTCTTAGCATGTACAACTCAATGAACAATATTACCATCAGTTTGCAAATCAATCAAAGAAAAGCCATTAATTCGACATAAACTTGCAATGCCCGATTGTTTCTGCCCTGCAATGAGAGCAGATGAAGAGAAACACCTAGCCGTAGCATTTTCCAGTTTTAACCACTTCCCCCATCCTTTGCTCAGTCTGTAACTTCAATGCTTCACAACTTATGGGCATTCTATCTGTTACTATATTTCTAGGCTCTAACCCCAAAAGCTATGCTCTTACAGATACAATACCACAAGGACCATATGGATAACAAAACTACACTGAAGAAAAGGCTTGGAGGAATTAACAAGAAGAGCCACGTTTAGGGAGGGGGTGAAGTATCCCAAAGAGACCATTTTTCCCACACCAGACTACTATTGTGTCACAAAGATTAATCCAATTGTAAATTGTTTCTCGCGATCAATAAGCATTAACCGGAGGATGAAATTAACATATCAATGATGATTTTTGCATCAACACACAGCACTACTCAAACGCATACCACATTTTGAAGTTAAAAGGAAAAGGCCAGCTACTTATGTGACATGAAGCCTCAATTCTAGACGTACTTAACAGAAATCTTTCATAACATATATCAGCACATATATTAGATTACCATATGTGACATGTCAAAACCTGCATCAGCTATCTTACATTAAAGACATCTTCTTTACCTACAACATAACAAAGTCAAAACGGACCTGCAAGCCATCATCCTTCTATTGGAACACATTCTTCCATTGGAACACATTCTTCCATTGGATCACATTCTTCAGCAGGAGCACATTCTTCCATTGGATCACATTCTTCAGCAGGAGCACCTTCTTCAGCTGGAGCAGATTCTTCAGCTGGAACATATTCATCAGCTGGAACAGATTCATCAGCTGGAACAGATTCTTTAGCTGGAATACAGTCCTCAGTGGCAACACATTCTGACATATCTAATGCCTTTCGCTCTCCAAAAATTTCCTTCAGGAGGTTGAATTTCTTCTCAACAAGCAGCAACTTGTCATCCAGTAACTTAATGGTGTCCTCATATCCTTCAAACTTAGGAGTGCACTCTACTTCAAATTCCTTAACCATCTTCTCAAGCAATACACAGTTTAACCTTTCTTCTTCCTCTTGCTTCAGGCGTTGCTTCTCCAATTCTGTGGTACTCAACACAAGACCTCCAGACCCAGTATCCTTGTAAATCGGTTCTTCAGGTAGTTGGCATTTTACTCTGTACTCAGCAAATGCCTTGTGCGTCTCCTTCAAAGCCTTTCTATAGCCCTCTAAGAGATTTCCCATCATATATAGTTCACGTTCAAGCCTATAAACTTCCAACTGGCTTTTCCGCTGCTCTTCCATCTTGGCCTTCTGCAATTGCTGAATGAAGTTATCACGCTGCTGCAACTCATCAAACAACACCTGTTGATGCATACTCATTTGCTGACATGACTGTTCCTTCTGCTCCATCATCATCCTAGCTTTTCCCATCATATGCTGCATCTCCTCCTCAAACATATCAAAGTCCGAGTAAGGCTTTGTATCCCAATGCCCATCACTTCTCATCCTTTTACTACCACCACCAAGTGAGTGATGAGGAATATCGCTCTCAAGATGGTCAATCACCCTCTTGCTCCCGCCAACATTACCAAAAAGTGAAGAACCACCAGGAATTGTCTCTGTATTAACCCTAGAAACAAGAAACTCCCCTGATGATACATTATCATGAATTTGGACCCCTGAACTAAAAGGAACTTGAGCTGCTCCCATTGCCTCTAGAAGATTCTCAGAGCTTACACCCTCCAAAATACTCCTTTTGGATGAAATATGAAAGCCAACATCATCATCATCATCCTCTTCTTCCGCCTCCTCCTCCAACTCCTCCTCCTCTACCTCCTCCCTTGCCTCCTCCTCTGCCTCCTCTTCTTCTCCTTCCTCCCCTCCCTTTCCCTCTTCCTCTCCGTCCACCTCAACCTGCTGTTTCCTCTCTTCCTCACATTCCATTCCCCCAACTTGACTAAGACTACACGGCTGCAGAAAATGCCCATCCATGCTGATCTTTCTCCACTGACCCTGATCTTCTTCCTCTTTCCTCTGTTCAAAACCCATCACGTCCTCATCACAAACAATCTCCTTCCCCTCTCCCTCTTTCTCACCCTCTTCCTTCCCTGCATTATCCATCCCTCCAAGACTCAACTCAATTTTATGTTCCTCTAACACAGAGGATTCACCTCTAAACTCATCAACCATCTTCACATCATCATCCATCTTCACAACCTCCTCCGTCTTCAAACCTTCCTCCATCTTCAAACCCTCCTCCTCCTCGCCTTCCTTAGCATCAATCTCTATTTTAACACTCTCCTCCTTCAACAACTCCTCTCTCTGGCATTTTATCAAACATTGCAAATGCGAGGCATAATAACAATTCCCTAAACTAGGCACTGCATTCAACTCTTTCTCCACCATATACCAAACCATTCCAGCCCAATCCAACTTCTCAAAGTTCCCTTCTTTAATCAATTTAATCCAGTTCAATATATCTGGCGGCATCATCCAAGTATCCTCATGTAACAAAATCCAATTCGAAACCAACTCCTCTATAAACCCAATTGACTCCGCACTCTCCTTCACCTCAGATGCCCCATCTCCTACATTCCCCTTATCTTTCTTCACGGGCAACTTCAAAGCACGCCCTAAATCAGCCCGATTCACCATAATTTTAACCTCATTAACATAACTACCCCGCATCGCAGGGTTATAACCAGCAATCAATTGAGCAAGCAAATCAGCACGAAGAAGAGTATCAAATTGCAAGTGCACAAAATCCCACAAACCCAATTTTTTCAAAAGGGTTTCATGGGAAGCAAAGTCAAGGGCTTTGTTGGGCACAAAGGGGATTGGTTTTAGGGATTGGCTTAAAGTTTCAAGCTTTTTTTCTAACTTTTTAACCTGCACGCGTCGTTTTTTGCTAGCCTTTCTGCCTTTCCGGCCACCAACGCCACGACGGGAGGCAGCGGTGGTGGCGGGAGAAAAAGTCGAGAGGTCTTCAAAGTCGTCGTGGTTTTGGTTTGTTGGGTCATCTTCTTGTGGGTTAGGGTTTGGGATTTCTAGGGTAAGGGTTTTGGGAAATTGGGCATCATCATCAGGTAAAGTTTCTTGAATTTGATCTGGGTTAGGGATGTTAGGGTTTTGACAGAGAGAGTTTGAGTGTGGGTTTGGATCTTGAGGGAGAGAAGGAGACGAGGCCATGGGAGTGGAGTGTGTTGTGATACAGAACTGTTCGTTTTTGGACATAAACTAAAGACTTTATATTAAGGTTGAATCCTTAACCTGTATGGGGTACTGTGACTATGTGTAACACATTTTGAAAGAATAGTACCTCTGCTATTACTTTTACAACATTGGTTGATTTGAATTTTGAAGTTGCCTCTCAAATATTTCAAGTTTAATTCAAGAAATAGATTTTACGATATTGTTTTTGTTTTAATATTCAAGATATTTTTATGCTTTTTTTTTTCTTTTCAAAGCAAAATTCTTTTTGATTTCACATCAGTTTTTTAAAAATATATTCAAATAATTTTTTTCAGATATTTTTTTTCTTACATCAACACATCATAAACATTAAAAGACATTAAAAAATATTAGTTTGATGTTTTTTCAAAATAAATATACTTTGAAAAAACTTATAAAAGTAACCGCACTTCTAAAAAGTTTTTCGTAAAATTCATATACGGGTATACTTTTCTCACATTCTTGAATGTGTTTGGCTGACACGCACCATTATCAAACACATTTTCGTGAAGACGCACTGAATCTAGTTAACTCCAAACCTAAAAGTTGTTGGGTCTGGTAGATGTTACCAGCCTAGTGCTTGACAAAGACGTCAAGCCCAAGCACACCTAGATTTGACACGTGCCAGGCCTAATAGCTTGTCAAGACACAACCTGAATCTAGTGCGTGCCAGACTCAGCCAGACCAACGGGGTGGGCCTGTCATAAGTTATCCGGGAGTGTCGAGCTCAAGGATTTTCCAAGAATTTTTATAATCGCACCCTAGGTATGGTCAGGTTTGCTACACTCATTGATTCAAACACAATACTTGAATCTAATGTTATCAATTATGTAAAATTTTATAAAAATGTTATAGAATTTATTTTTCAACACATAAGTTTAACTAAACAACTATACACTCCACCAACACCATTTGGTGTATTGAAGTCTCTCTTGGTCTACCATGTCTCTATCATTTTGATGGATAAAATGAATAGAATACAACTTATAATATTAAAAAGTTAGAGTTATATCTTAGTTTCTCCTCTCCACAAAAAAACAAGAGTCATAGGTTATATAATACACCATGAATCCTCTAAAATAAAAGTTCACGATTTTTATTCTATACTGTATGCATTTTTTAGAGTATCTCTTTTTAGAATATTATTATATTTTCTCTCTCTAAAAAATACTTACTTAAACATCTAAAAGTTTTCACATTCATAAAAAAAGATATTTTATAGGTACTAGTCATAAATCATCTTGACCTACCAAGCACTAAGTAATATATATTTCGTGCATGTAATCTAACATCAAAATAATAAAATTAAGGTGTATAATCTTCTTCTTTTATAATGAATTAATATGTATTTTAAGTAATCTGTTATAAATTTATTATTTTTCTTTATATTTATAACTTTATAAAATTAAATTTATTACTGAATTATTTTTCTTCAATGTATTAATTTCAAAACCCAAGTAATTCGTTTGCTTACATAAATAAAAAGATAAACATCTAGGGCGTCAATGATTTTATACCGGCAGCAACATTATTATTATTTTTATTATTATAATCCTGAATCTAGTTTTATAGATTCGATGTGTTTTAATTTTATTTTATAATTTATCTTATTTTTTTACCCCTCGTGAGGCTTGAGTATTGCATGGTCGCTAGATTTTGACCCGCCTTATGTTGTAAATTTGTATTTCTTTTTATCAAAAATAATGTCTACGAGATGCAACCATGTTTAAAAAAAAAATAATAATTTAAGTTATAATCATGATTGGTCTTATAAGTTAGTTTTATTTTAATTAAATAATAAAAAATAAACAATAATATTAGATTGATAATTTTTTTAAAAAAAGATCATAATAATTTGAAAACAAATATTTGAAAGTATAAATTGGATAAGAAAAAACTAACAAAAACATCAGCTCGATTCAACCCGAAGTACCGTGATAGACGCGTAACCCAGGTAATAAAAGGCAAGCCAACCTAAACTAAACTAAAAAAACTCATGGCTCATTCCATGAGTTCAAGATAACCCAATAGAAAAGAAATTAAAGAAAATCACAAAGTAAATTTTTTTTAAAAAAATATTGTTGAATGATAAAATCAAAAAATAAAATAAGCCAAAAAAAAGTCGACCTATATTAACTTTTCAAACCTTCAATTTGGGTCATTAAACTGGAAGCATTGTATATGGAAAAATCATAAAACATAATCCTTAGCAAATCAAACTTTAAAAGATGAAATTGAAAAAAAAATCAGTTATATAAAAGGATAAGAAAAATAACAATGAGAAGAATGAGCATAAAAATCAAAATAAAAACTAAATTAGTGGTCAGTAAAAAAAATTTGATTGAAGGGAGAAATTGAAAAGAAAAAAACTTTAATAAAAAGAAAAAAATCTTAAAACTAAGGACTCAACTGAAAAAATAATACACCATAAATTTGGATTGAGAGATAAAATTGAAAACCAACAATGATTGCACAAAATGATTAAGAAAAAAAATTAAAAATTAAAAGAATAAGGATCAAGGTGAAAAAAATAATATATGACAAATTGAGATTGAATGATGAAATTAAAAAAAATATATAATTTTATAAAAAAACCAATGCAAAAAATTAGAAAAAAAAATAAAAATCAAAATAAATTTAGGGGTAACTCTAAAAATTTGAAGGGCAAAATATAAAAATTGGGAAGAAAAAAAAAAAGAGTTATCAATACTACACCAAAGGTTTATTTAGAACATGTGTCAACCAGTCACGTGAAAGCCACTGATAGGAATGGAAAGCCACCCTAGAGTAGAAGCTGTTGTTTGGTTGCCAATCAACGCCTATATACGTCACCTGAAAACCGCAACAATCCTTCATGCGTTGATGTGTAACATCAACCATTTTTTTAATATTTTTTAACATTAAAGTATAAATTTACCCGTGATCCCACCTAAAAAAAAAAAACCCCAAAGCTATAATGATGAAAATGACGCCTGACCAAAGCTAACAGTTTTTTTTTTTTTTTTTACTTCAAGGTCATTTCATTAATTTAACTGTGTATTTAAAGTTGAGAACATAGTTTAAAACCCGGCCCGGGATTAAAGCCGGGCTAGGTTAAAAAAAAACAAGAAAATAATAAATTTGGTGTGATTTAGTTAACTAACGGGTTGACTCGGCAAGACCGGTCAAAAACTCGGTTGCAACCCGTTGATTTTTTTTTTTTACTAAAACGACGTCGTTTTGATTTTTTTTTTAAAAAAAAATTGACCCGGTCTTGGACCGGGCCGGTCACCTGACCGGATCTAAAAACTATGGTTGAGAATGTAAAAATACTCTTATATGTCACACCTATTTGTTTTAGAGTATTTTCATAATTTTATTGTTCAAATAATAATAAAAAAATCCAATTACAACAATCACCTATACAAAGTTTTTATGTCATACAACACAAGATTATAATTTTATTGTCGTATTTCATAGTGAATTTGAGTCTAAAATTACAGTAAATCAATTTTTATTTTAAATGTTTGTTTTTGTGTTGCAGCATGTTTTTTAAATTGTTTTTTGTATAGAAAAATTAAATTAATATTTTTTTGATATTTTTAAATGATTTTAATATATTAATATTAAAAATGAAAAAACTAAAAATATTATTTTAATATATTTTTTATTTAAAATTACTTTTCATGCAACACCATGCTAAAGACACAACATTTATTTGTTATTTCCTGTCATTTCATGTAATTTTTTTCTTCTTTTCTTTTATTTTTTATTTTTGAGAATCTTTGTACTTAGACCAACTTTTACGTAATCATTGTGTCCTTTTCATAAAGGAATAATTTATTTAAGCGTGGCTATAAAATTCAAAAGGAAAAGAACAAACTTCTTTTCTATCATCAATCACCCTCTTTAGATGTGGTGGACAGTTGAGGAATCCTCGAGCTTTTTTGCCCAAGCTTAAAAAAAAAAGAATAAAAAAACATGCAGCAGTGTGAGTAAATTATAACTTAATCCTATAGTTTATTGAAACTAATTAATTAATTCTTATAGAAACATAAATAATTAAATAAACTCTTAGCTAGAGTTGACCATCTCAATCAATTCTCTTCCAACAAAAAATGCTTCTTTCCTAGGTAATTTTTTTATTATCTTATATTCTTCCCTTTTCCTTTTTAGCATTTTTCAAATAGCAAAAATATAAAGCAAGACATTATAAAAAATTAATGAAATGAAAGGACTATGTTATAAATGAGTCTAACTATATAAAGATTAAAGATGCATAGTTTAAAAAAATCACGTGACTTAATTGGTCAGGTTTTAGGTTTGTTTTCTAATAATAATATGTTCGAGTCCCATCAGGACTACTGGAGACTTATATAGTTGTTAACTTTAAAACCTATATAATTAATCGAGATAAATGTAAGTTGATCTGATATATTAATAATAATAAAAAATATATCGTTTAAAACCTACAAGATAATTATAGTTTATTACAGCAGTGGTGGGACGTGGTAGAACTTTGTCGTTGTAGCCAATTGGGGTGATTTATAGTGGACATAAATCCTAAGCTCTCTTTGTCCAACCCAAACATGTTTGGAAAAAGTCGGGCAGATTTAGGCACAGCCCAAACTGCTATTGCTTGAACCCCAGAACAAGAAACGAAAAGACTGAGTGCAAAAGGCAAACAAAAGAGTTCTTGATGACCAAGAAACGTTTTGAACTCCTTTTGGGTCTTAAGTTCAATGTTCAAGGTTGTTGTGTTCTTGAGATTCAAATACGAATGATCCCTTATCAGCCTTTTTTAAAAAATTACTTTAAAGAGTAATATCTAAGCATTTAAAAGATAAAAAAACTGTTTCAAATCATTTTCACTAATAGTCTATGAGAAAAAAAACATATTGCTCTCAGTAACAAGTTCATTGATTTTTTGTTATAATGTCAAAGATAATAATTATACTGTTACAATGAATAGTGATATGTGTATTGGGATATAATGAATTCTCCATGCCAATCTTTTTTTTTTTTTTTGAATTCTAGGTTTGGTTCTCAATAACTCAGCAACAGAGCTGTCAAGAAGAATTATGAGGTTGAATTTTGGTCACTGATTTGCATGTGAATGACTGGATTCTGAGTTCTTGATGTCTCTTTGTTTTGCAGAATCTCCTGGTTTCTGGACTGTCCTGCGCTGCATTGCTAGGTGCCTTTAATTTTACGCTGTTCCCTGTATGTGTACTGTTGGGTGCTTCCTGTTGCAAAACTTTCAAAAGACCAGCTGCTGGGGTTTCTCGTTTCTCCTCTTGGCATCTACAGAGAACAAGTATTTTTTTTTTATGGAAATTATCAACGGACAACCTTTTGACAGAATGATACATTTACTAGCATTTCAATGCAAGTTGAAGAGCATTGATGTACAATTATGTCATAAATTGTTCTACACTCACGTTTATGTATAATGTCGTAACTATTTTGAGATTTCTACGTAGATATTATCTTGTAAAATTGAAGAAAATCTTTGTATCTCTTGAAACGCAATCCATTTTCTTTTTTGTTATGGAGTTGTTCTTGGCATTCTGTCTGCTACTATTATTCTATGCTATCTCCAAGCTTTGTAAGTTGGCATACCAAAAGAGAGACCAACGTTATTGTTATATGCTAAGCTATCAGTGCCAAAAAGCCGCTGAGGACCGAAAGCTTGATACTGGATCTTGTGCTAAAATTGTTTTACGAAACAATAGTCTGGGAATAGAAGAATACAGATTTCTTTTAAAAACTATGGTTAGTTCTGGCATTGGAGAAGAAACTTATTGCCCGAGGAATGTCATAGAAGGAAGAGAGGAATCTGCAACTCTTATGGATGCACTTTCGGAGATGGATGATATCATTTTTGATACTCTTGACAAGCTCTTTGCTAAGACAGGAGTTTCTCCATCAGAGATTGACATTATTGTCGCTTCAGTCTCTCTGTTCTCCCCAGCTCCCTCTCTAACGGCTCGAGTAATAAACCGTTACAAGATGAGGAAGGACATCAAGGCATTTAATCTCTCTGGAATGGGTTGCAGTGCAAGTGTGGTAGCGGTTGATTTAGTCAAGCAATTGTTCAAGACATACAGGAATTCATTTGCAATTGTTGTGAGCACAGAATCCATAGGTCCAAATTGGTATTCTGGAAAAGAGAAGTCCATGATGCTCTCCAACATTCTATTTCGTACTGGGGGCTGCTCCATGCTCTTAACAAATAATAGAGCTTTGAAGGAAAAAGCCCTCTTGGAATTGACTTGTGCTGTACGCACACATATCGGCTCTGATCACGAAGCATACAGCAGCTGTATCCAAGTAGAAGATGACCTTGGCAACAAAGGCTTTCGCCTCACTAGAGATCTACCAAGAGCTGGTGCTAAAGCTTTAACCATGATCCTCCGAGTTCTTCTTCCTAAAGTTCTACCACTGTCAGAAATGCTCCGCTATAAAATAAGCTATTATCGAAATAAAATAACGAAGAGGTCAACTCCTAAGGGTATTGCAGGACCTGGTTTGAATCTCAAGTCTGGAATCGACCACTTTTGTGTGCACCCTGGTGGACGGGCAATTATCGATGAGGTTGGCAAGAGTTTAGCACTCAACGATCATGATCTTGAACCAGCTAGAATGGCACTTTATCGGTTTGGAAACACATCATCCGGTGGCCTGTGGTATGTTTTAGGTTACATGGAGGCCAAGAAAAGGCTCAAGAAAGGAGATAGGATACTGATGATCAGCCTTGGGGCAGGTTTTAAGTGCAACAATTGTGTGTGGAAGGTTATGAAGGACATGGAGGATACAAATGTCTGGAAAGACTGCATAGATCATTACCCTCCAAACACCTTAGCTAACCCTTTCTCTAAGAAGTTCGATTGGATCAATGATGAAAGCATGAGATTTGCCAGGCGTGAAGATTACGTACCCAAGATATGCATATAATTACAAATTAATCCAGTTATAATTATTAGCATAATTATACTGTTGCAATATTGGTGTGTTTAAATTAAGGTAATTTGTCTTAAGACCAGCTTTCTTTCAGTCCCATATAATTGTGTGTAAGTACCTTCAGGTATAATTCTGATGATGCCCTTATTGGTCTTGTAATAATGTTACAACAAGCTGTTTGAACTATTATACCAGATTATCATTTACATCTGTACTTGAGTTTACATGAACTGAGTTATTAATTCTTCCTTGTAATTAGCATACGTACCTTCATGCGTAAAATATTCTTGGTAGAATTTAGATTCGTATGAGTATTTATTATCTAATATTATTTATTATTTAACACACACACAAATATATATATGTTTAATAATGTGGTATATGATATTTTTAAAAACTAATTATTAATTGAAAATATATTAAAATGATATTGTTTAAGATTTTTTTTTTGTATTAACAAGTTAAAACCATAAAAAAATATTTTAAAAATATTAGTTTAATATTTTTTTAGATAAAAAATAATTTTAACAATATTTTTATAAACAAAAGTTAATACAGTGCCTGAATTGTATGAGCCCTGTTAGTTCGCTGATGCGAAGTTCTGTAACGTTGATGGTCACTAGTCAAGGGGATGAGATGCTATAATTTTTTTTGATTAACGTGGGTGTTCAGGTCAGTTTGCGCGCACCTCGACTAATACCACAGGCCCTAAAGTTAACGATCATGTAAGCCTTCAGTGACCATGAGGTTTGTAAGACTCGAAATGGTGATCTCTAGAGAGCAAATTTAGAACATGATCAATTGAGCTATGCCCCTCAAAGTTTAATTAATTAATAATAGGAAAAAGATGGTCAGGTTTAAGTGCCAAGACCCCATGTCAATGTAAGGACAACGTAAGATGCGAATTGAAACTATTTTATTAATTTTTTTTTAATTTTTGTTTAAAATTAATTTTTTATATTTTTCAATCATTTTAATATGTTGATTTCAACAATATTTTTTTATCAAATAAAAAAATATTTTTTTAATATATTTCCAAAAACAAAAAACACCATAAATCAAATTCCTTTGTTGTTATACGTGCAAGCTGTTAGGTGAAATCCTAAAAATATAATTTATATTATTTTTTAACACATTTCCTCAAGTAAAAACCTCTTGGGCTTGAATTTTGTGTACACTTACACTATCTTGCACTTAATTTTTATTAAATAAATAAAGATGATAAAATTTAAACTCGTTACCGCTTGGTCATCAAGAATCTAATATCTTATTAAAAAATTAATTCAATTTAAAAACTTAAACAGTTAGATGAGATCCTAAAATATAATTTATATTATTTTTTAACCTAAAGGTAATTTGTTTCTCCTTTTTAATCTTATTAGGGTAGGGAAAAAAAGTTTCATAGTAGTGTACCCAAAATTCTTGCTAGCATTTTCGGATATCATATGATCGGGATATATTATTCTAACAAGATAAACGAATAACATATGATTGCAATATAAATAAAAAGTTGATGAGATCATGATAGAGATATCATATTAAGAAATTACTTAATTAAAGGAACCTAGTTAATTATAAAAGTACTTGAATGAAACAATAAAAAACTTTAATGGAATATAATAAAAAATATTAACATTCATGTACTCGATTTTTACAAAATATAAGTTAAAGTAATACCAGCAATTTAAGGGTAAATGACAGGTGATCAAATAACAAAAAAATTGATACTTAAATTGATTTTAAAAAAAAATCAATATACTAAAAAAAATAAAATAAAGCTTATATATTTAATTGTGAAAAGGGTATAAAATTAGTATATTAATAGTTGATTATCCCCAAAGACAGCAGTCACCAGAGGCCTTTTGTAATAATATTAAAGATTCCAAGACACGAACACATTTATCACTCGCTATCGCCATCCCTCCCTCCTTCCCTCTCTCTGTCTGGTTCTTGGATCTCTCCTCGATCCTCCAACGGTCACATTTCCATCTTCCACTTGAATAAAAACCCTCCAAATCCCATTTCAAAACGGTTACTTTCCTTTCATTTCTTTTCTCTTCGAATTCCCACTTCAAAGCAGTTACTTTAATCCTCTCCTTTCATTTTCCTCTTCAGTAATTCCCTCTTCGAAACAGTTACTATTTCCCGTTCATTTCCTCTCTACTCCCCTCTTTAAATATGCTCCAAAATCACAACCTTTAAATTATCCACTGAGAGTTCTGATTTTCTCTGCCCAGAAACATGTCTAAAATCTATTCTTTTTTTCTCTGTGTATTGCCACTTCTAGTGTCTTTGTCACTGCCAGAGTGTTTGAGGGCCCAGAAGGGTATAGCACCAAGGGATCTATGGTGTGTAGCCAAGAACAACGCGGCTGATCAGGCACTGCAAGAATCTATTGATTGGGCATGTGGACCAGGTGGGGCTAATTGTGGACCAATACAACAAGGAGGGCCGTGCTATGATTCTAGTGATGTTCAGAGAACAGCTTCTTGGGCTTTTAATGATTATTACTTGAAGAATGGATTGACTGATGATGCTTGTTACTTCAGCAACACTGCTGCTCTCACTTCTTTGAATCCAAGTAACTAGTTACTTTTTATCTTTTTTTATTAAATAGAATTTTGGCTCTTCTTTTCTGGTTAATTTCTGCGGTTTTGGATCTGTAAAGTTTGAATCTTGATTAATTTGTTGTTGGAGTTTTTACGTTTTTGTTATTCCATCGCTAATTCTTGATTAAACATGGGTTTATCAATGTGTTTTAGCTTGGAAATGTTGAATCTATTTAGTTGATTATGTGTTTAATATGTTAATCCTTTGGATATGAGTTAATTATATGTTTTATTTTTCGGTTTCAGGTTTTGATAAATGCAAATTTCCTTCCAGGTAATGGACTAAAACTGGAAGCATAGTGTTTGATTTTGTTTTGTGAATACAGTTTTGTTTTAGCTTTTGGGAAAATAGAATCTATAAATGGCATTAATGAAGTCAAGTTCTCCTTTTAAACATAAGACCAAGTTTCTTGCTTTATGTGTGGGTTCTGTTTGTTTCTATGGAAAGTATTCTATGGAACTGATTTTTTGTACTGAGATGATCAAATTGAATGACAGAAAATGTAATGTTTCTTGGGAAACCTCCTTTTAAACACAAGACTAAGATACTCGCTTTATGTTTAGGTTCTGTTTGTTTCTATGGAGCTGAATTTTGCTACTGAGATGATCAAATAGAAATACAGAATATGTAATGTCTCTTGGGAAACAAGATTATATGCTGAGAAAAGTTTTAAACAACCCGTGTTGCTTGGCAGCATAATGGATTATTTCTGGCCAAAACTGTTGGACTGAAACATTTTGCTACTTATTCAAATCTTTTTTATAAGAACAGACATTGATACATATGTATTTTGTAATGCAGCTTATCGGTGAATAATGGAAGCATTTCTTCGCCAGCAGGAACAATACAGATGAGACCAGATAGTGCAGATTTGAGCAGCAGCAATAGGGTTGTTGGCACATGGTTTCTGCCTTTGGTCACCAGTTATTTGCTCGTTGCATTTACATGGCTAGTTCAATGACATTAGTTTGCTGAGTTTGATTAAGCGAGAACTGAAATAGTTGGAGCGAAAACAAAGGCTTTTTTAGCTGGGAAGTTGAGGGCATTTAATATCCATCCTTAGCATAGTATTGGTTTTGTAGGTTCCAGTAATCATCTTCCACTACTGTTATTATCTCTGTGTGAAGCTTTTCTTATCAAGAAAATCAAGTAAATTGAAGTTCTTGCTTTTGAAGTCTACTAGATTTATGTCAAGGCTCAGTTTTGGGATTCTTGGAGTGGCCGGCATAAAGCAGTCTATACTGCCTGCACCGCGTTCTCATTTTACGAGCGGAAAATTTCTCCGAATCTTTTTGTGTATCTGATCTATTTTTGCTAATGTGTTTTGCTTTTGTTTTGATCTACTTTTTAAGCTGTCATCCTGCCATACGAGGGTCCATGAACTTGTGTTTGCCAATTATTTTTCTTGCTGAGTGACAAAGCACTAGACAAGCTTCCCGGCCCCATACGTCCGAGCTAAAAGAACTAAAGAAGAGCAAACCCATAACTAGAATGAACATAAAGTTTCTCAAGATTTGGAGAACCTTCGTTGTATAATAATGAAATGGTGATCCCCTTTGCATCATTTTCAACAATACAGCTGTTGGTGTCTATTTTCTTGAACAAGAGCTGTACTTCACACCCATCACTTTACAATTTGGATTCGCCTTGGCAATCCCAAAAGGGCCAAATCTCAAAATCCCAGAGGGCATCTTTAAGCTCATAAAAAATATAAAAAATAAAAGAAGTTCAAGAAACTTTATTTTCTTCTTCCTAATAGAGTGGATTCTACACTTAATTGATTCCTCGAACTTCCTCAAGTCAAAAGAGAAAAGAAAAGAATTTTTTTTTTTTTTTCCATTTTCTGACCTCAGTGACTCAGTCTATTGGCAATAGCTCACATCCTCAGTGAGGACGTGTGTATTTTCCTGTAAGGTTTCACACATCTCGTCCAATCAATTAGTGTGTTTAGTAGATCAGAAATTACAGACTAAGAAATTAAGAAAAAATATAGTGCCTAGTCGTGAACGATCATCAAGGATAATATTTATTAATCTACTTATATGAATGGTGTCTCAAACTTAATATATAAAGCTGGAAGTGAAGTTAATATATGTAATTAACAGAAATATGAAGCTGTGTATAAAAATATAAAATACTATAGTGTAATAATCAGCCATAAAATTTTCGAACTAGACATTCAAGGGTTTGATAATGAAACAATTATTTTTTTTTAAATTATACAGGGGTAGAAAATTTTTTGTATAATAAAAAAAACTCTTAAAACTTGTGTCTAAGAGCTTTATTGTCATTTTAATTTTTTTATCACGGTATATTGATTTATTTGTTATTAAAATTAAAATATACTAAACTAGTCTGGAGTTGCATCTAAAAACATTCCTCAAATGCGTTACTGTTAATAGTTTTCAATAATAAGGATTTCGGAGGACACAAGACGGTTAAACTGCCGGAGACTGACCGTAGAGCCGTCGGTGTACGGTCGACTACACAGTTAATACAATGATCCGAAAAATCATAGTTTTTAGACCCGACTTGGTTCAAGATTCAGGTTTCGGGTTTTGACCGGATCGTTCGAGTCAATTCTTTTTTTAAATCAAAACAATGTTGTTTTAGTAAAAAAAACAAAAGTCAACAGGTTGCAACTGAGTTTTTAACTGAGTCTTGTTGGGTTAATCGGGTCGTCGGGTTACATTAGGTTTTTTTTTCCTGTTTTTTTTTAACCTGACCTGATTTCAGTCCCGGATCGGCTAGATACCGGATCAACCTACCGGGTCAGAACGGGTTTTAAAACTATGTGAAGAACAGTGAGGAGGCGTTGTTTAAACTTTGAAAGCTCACGTGAGAATGGGCAGGTCTCCAAAGGCCCAATATTGCAAAAACCCTTACATTTAAACATATTATTTGGGTCCATGAATTATTAGGCACTTTAGACAAAACCTGGGCCATGGCATCAACCAACCGAGCTATGATTAATAGGGAAGCAATTTAATCTCAACATGAAGAACACTAATTTAAACCGATCTAACTGAATGAGGTTTTTTTAAGTAATTATCTTATTTAATATATAATGATTAAATATAAATATTGTCAAACTCAATTTTAAATTCAATTCATATTATTTTTTACTAAATTGTTTGAGAAATTATGGTCCATCGATTCTTGCGGACGATAACTGTTGACCATGGAATGTATATATATATATAAAAAAAAAAACAACTCAGCCTAGCTGGTCACCTTGAGACTCTGCTGATCTAGGGCCAGAACCAGGATGAGTTTATGAAAAAAATAGGAAAAGATAAAAACTTGGGTTGACTTGATAACCCGACAATATCCGGTAAAAAACTTGGTTGGAGCCTGTTAAATATTTATTTTTTTAAAATAAAAACGATGTTATTTTGCTTTATAAAGAGAATTTGAAATTGGCTCGGTAACCTGTCAAAACCCATAACCCGATTCTTGGATGAGGTCGATCACCGGGTTAGGTTTAAAAATTATGCTGCTATGAACCATCTTTAATAATTGGTATCAATAGATTAATCCTAAAACCTAACTAACCCTATTATTCTCTAATTAATTGAATAATTAAACATAAAGTAATAGGTTAGGTCTATACCAATTTTAAATCCAAAGAATTCTAACTTGAGAAATTATGATTAAGAGTAACATAGAATTATTTCTTAAACCTCACCTAATTACTTGAGAATTTAGGTTAAAAATATATGATAAAGTACGAGTTAAAATTACACCCCCCTATAATTAACATCAAAGTTTGAAATCAATCCAATAGCTTGTTTTTCCTTCATAAACCCTATTAGCGTCACTTGAGACACTGCTAGGACTATGGTATTTCTTCCTTTTCCCCCTTGCAACCCGCGGCGTCTGCCTTCTATCTAACGCCAAGGCTGTTGTATTTTTCCTCCCCTCTCGTCAACAACCAATATGGCTGGACCCAGGAAACTTCCCTCACCGGCTTTGACAAAAGAACGGAGCCACCTGACTTTCCTTCATCTAGATTCACGAGGGAAGTCAAGAACTCCTAGGCCTTACATTCCACGATTTGTACAGTGCCACCACCTAGACATTGACTTCTGGGACTTTGTCATCTAGTTTTACCTTTTTTTCATTTCCATGGAGTCCAGAATTTTGCATTAAACAAAAGGGGATGGTTGCGCTTGGAGCTCCAAATTTCTTCAAAACCACCGCCACCCTTGATTTGCTAGCTAGGTTAAGAATTGAGAAAAATGGTTATGAATGTTAATCAAGTCAAAGTAGGAGGGCTCGAGCTGTGATAGGTTCCTCATGTGTACTCCGTTTAGGTTTTAATTAAACAACAAATTGCTACTTCGCCAGGATCATCCATAAAATAAAGTGCTAGCTGCTTTGAATTGACATATATATATATAAAGGAAATAAAGTCACTAATCGTCATTCATAGGCTTCCACGCCCACCTTAATTAAAGTCAAATTTCGTAGGTTAACACCTCAGAGTTTTGACAATTCGTTGTATCAATCGAATACTAGTGTGAAATTAAAAAAAAAAAAAATGCCTTGGAAATTTGAAAATTATTTCATCACAACTTATTGACCAATTGCCTTCATAGAAGGGCAGTTGGATTCTGGCATCTAATTTCTCTGTGTGGTTTAAACAGTACTAAGTAAACAAAAAATAGTATTAACTTGCTAAGAACGTTTTAGCCACTAACCCGTTAGATTAGAGATAGGTCAAATTGCACTTGAGGTCGTGGTCTAACGGGGAAAGAAACTTGTTTCTTTTATTTGCATTCGAGTTCGATCATTTCTGTGCATGCCTGTCATTCCCGCGGTGCCTTACCTGTTCACTGGGCTTGCAGGGTGTTCAGTGGGCCCGGAGATTAGTCGTGGTGCCCGTAAGCTGGCCCGGACACCCCGGGTTATATATAAAAAAAAGGGTCAAATTTCTTCCAATCTTTTGTTTTTAGAATTAACACCCTTTATACTAATAATTTGTTTTTCTATTTAAAATTGTGTTTTAAAAATACATATAATTTTAAAAAAAATCAAATTAATATATTTTTAATTTCGAACATTTCCCTAAAGATCCAGACCCACACGGGAGTGGATATAACAGAGAACAGCTTCCATTTTTAATTAATCGTTTAGTTTACCATCGGTGTGACTACAATTTCGGAACAAGAAATATGAAGAGATCAGCATTAATGCAGCATTGGGTTTAACTCCTTAATAGTATTTGTTTATGGTCATCAATATAAAAAGAATCAAAATCTTGAGTCCATCGTGGCTGCTAAATATATTGTTCATTGAGACTTGAGAGGTTGGTTCACATGGCAGGCACCTAATATACCTCTACATTATTACCTGCGCCCATTATCTTCTTAGGTTACCAAACATCAAGAGTCCACAACAGTAGACTGTATAAATAAATGTTTAATACTACAAGCTCATTTGAAATGTAAAATAAATAGACTCGTATAAGACACTACTAGAAAATTGATAAATACAAATGGAAATACTGATGGAAACACTGGTCAGTATATTGCGATGACCTTTACCGACAGAATTTTTTATCCCTGTATCCATCTGTAAACACCGATAAAAAAATTTACTTCAGTATATATCGAGAGAATGATAGATGGTCTTACAATGCGATTCAAAAAAGCAAATCATACGGTGAAGTAGCATTTTTACTGACAGAATGACCGACATAGTTTCTGATGGAATTATTCCGTCAATAATGTTATTGGTGATATTTAATTTATAACCTGGCGGTTGACCCTCCTCCCCCTTCCTCCATTTCTCCTTCTTCCTTGTGCATTTTGTTTTGCAACAAACAGCCACCCTCTCCTCATTCTTAACACAATTCAACCTCCCACAACAAACATGATCACCACAACATTAAGTTTGTCAGTATCCGTGTTTTGATTCGTAGAAGTTAGGGTTTGTTTTAGATTTTATAAAATTGTATTTGTTTGTAAACTGATGAAACTTATGTCGAATTTTTGACTTAGGTGTTTTGTGATGAAATATATAATGTCTTATTTAACGGGTCCATTTTATATTTTATCAATTTTATTGCCGAGTTGAAATTTTCGGTAAATATATAGAAATTTGAATTTATGTAAATAATTGATAATCAATCAAGAGTACTGGGATAGTTAATTAATACATGTTGTCATCATTATTTTTTATATAGGTTTGATATAAGTAATAGATGATCGTTCATAGATGTATAAGGATTCACCCCAAGAGTTGCGGAGGATGGGTTATTGTAATGGGGTTCAAGGTTTTATCAATTATGCATTATTTAATCCGAAAAAAGTTTCTCGATCAAGATGTTGTAACGAGACATCTTTTACAAAAAAGACTCATGGAGAAATACCTGTGTTGGTATGCACACGGAAAACCATATGTTCCTCACAATACCATGATAGAAATGATGGTTAGGTCAACTTCTAGTTCTAGCAACGTGCATGGAGTTGTAGATGATAATAGTAATCCTTATAGGAATATGGTTATGAATGCGATGAGAATGAATCATGGTCATTCCGGTCAATGTCCATTCATAGATAAAGAACCTAATGCAGACGCGACCATGTTTTTTGATCTTTTGAAAGATTCTGATGAACCATAATGGGATGGTTACACAAATCACACTAAATTATCGGTTGTTGCATAGATGCTACTGAGTTTTTTTTTTAAATAGGAATTGTTTAATTTTTTTTATTCGTTGATAACCGAGCTCAGCACTTTGTGGTATATTGGTTTTCAATTATTTTTTTCTTAAGTTATTAGTTCCTTGAATTTGATGAATTTATTTTTTTACTTTTCAGGATACATATAACACCCAATTGAAGAATAGACACGGGGACGATCCTTCAACCCATCTGAATATCAATCCAGATTTGTGATTAAAGGCAGGATTGTATGGTGAACTCAATAGAAACCGGGTGTACGGATTCTCTAACATTACGATCGAGAACTTGCGGACGACCTATAGTGCTTCGACCATTGAATGTTCGCAATCGATTCTGAGTATTCAAACTCTGAAGTTTGTGGCGATGTTAGACCCAATGGGTACAAGATCAGACAACCCATCTTAATGATAAATATGAATGACTCATTGCTGATTCTCTACCGATTGGTAATGGAGATGAGATCACATATGGGTAGTTCATGTGAACCCTCTAATTGGCTCCACGATCCCAACGACGACCAACCTCTTCCTCCTCCTCCGATCCAACATCATCTCTATTTTAGATTTATTATATTTGAACGTATAAATGTTTAAGTTTGTAATAAATATTTGATTTTTATACTAATTTATTTGATTTTAATTATTTTTATACTTTTGTTTAACATATTTTTAAAAAATATTACTAATGGGGTTACCGACGGGACAACTCCTTCGATATATTCAAGAGAGTTGGAAAAGAATTACTGCAAATGCCACTACTATTGTTAACGCACCAACAAAATTACAGATGATATTCTGTCGCTGATATGTTGTATTTACCGATATATATACCAACGAAATAAAGCATGTAAGTTTTTTTGATGTATTTTTTCCGTCTATGAATCTATCGATATATTTATTATCGACGGACTTATTGAAAGTTCATAAATTACTGACGACAGTTTTTCTAATAAAATGTTTCCTTACATAAGTTCATCAGTAACATACATACCGACAAACTACTAATATAAATACCAACAAAAATGATCATCACTAAAACTATTAATTCTATTAACGAGACTTGGTTGTGTATTGTTTCTTGGCGTGCATGTCTAAATAATTTAACATTAATTAAATCAACAATACAAGACATCTGAAACTTTTAACTCTTGGAATCTTTACTTTAATTTTAGTTATATTCTTTTATTTCTCAAAAACTACTAAACTCTTATTTTTAGCTTTCATTAATAATATTGCTCGATTATCATTTAAAAAAACAAAACTTCTGAAACATAAAAAAAAGTCACGGGTAACATTTCTGCACATATGCATGATCTTCACCTCAAGTGATGGGAGCCAAGGAAATTAAATACATATGAAATTTGATATCATCATCTGTATTATGTACCGATTTTAATCAGAAAAACATAAAAAATTTCACCCAAAAAATGTAAACCAGCTGGAATTGGATATGCATATACAATAAACGCATTCTATATATTACCTAAAATCATTGTCTCTCTAAATCTTGAAAACCCTCTTGATCTTGAACCTCAGGTTGGATTCTCCTTGATGATCGTTCACGACTAAGCATCCTTCGAAACGAGCTCAGCCGTGAACCCGAACCGACGACTTTTGGAGATGGTTGATTTCCACCAACCGATGATGATGTGCCCTCATCACATACCGATGTAGAATTCATAGGCTCCAACATTGGAGCTGTGTGTGCAGTACCACCAGCCGGACCTTCACGTGGCTCGGGCTGGATCATTGGCTCAGCCTCGGTCCGACAAATAGGACAGGTAGAATGGGAGCTTAACCATTTATCGATGCACTCAGCATGAAATTTGTGCTTACAATTCGGTAAAATCCTAGCCATTTCTTGATCCTCAAGCATGCTTAAGCAAACAGCACACTCTATCAAATCATCCTCAGCTTGGCCTTCAGTTTGCTGGTAAACAAATATGGGGAGTGAGGCTATGACTGTCGGATCAAGCCCCCTCTTGGGTGGCTCCCCGGAGTTGACATTAGCATTAGTTAGCCCTAGGCTATTCATGACAGCGCGGCGACGGGCTTGATGACGCCTTAGAGCACATCTTGCATAAATATGAAGAACAATAACAAGCACAACAACAAAGGATAATGATAGAATTGCAGTGAGCATAATCTTGCTGTTTAAATCATAATTAGTATTATGATTAAAGCCTGGGAGGCTATTGTCGGGTGAACTGGGTTGGAAGGGGCGCCAGACAGGAACGGTAGGATCAGGAACCTGATTATCTCCCATGGCTAGCTCCTTGTGTCTTTGGTAGAATAGAGAGGGAGGATTATGTGTTTGCGATTTTGCGTTAGGAGAGCAATATTTTATGGTGATAATTTCATATTCATTGATTTTCTTTGTTGAATATTGCGTGGATAAATGGGTTTCCTTGGAAATTTCCAAAACATACAGAAGATATATGTACAAAGACAATTTCAAGGGATTTGACTTTGATTGTTGAATGTTGACTTCCAAGTTTTCTTCTTTCTTAATTTTTCTTGCTTTTGCCTTTTGGGCTAAGAATTTTTTTTCTTGATTAATTTATCTGAAGATTACGTGGAGATAATGATGTTTAGGAAAAATGGTAATATATAGATTAAATAAGGTCTTGAAGTGGTTAATTCAAGAGATAAATTGAAGGACTCAAAAGAAAAATTGATGAACAAATACTTTTTAATATTGCTGTAGATTAACATAGTTCTCAAGCAAAACGATTCGGGTTGGGATCTATATGAATTCTTCAAAGACTTCAAGTAGATATTATATTTTATTAGTTTTTTAATTTTTTTTTTTAGGGTTAGGAAGTATCTTGCTTTAGGTGGTCATTAGTTGGTGATGTTAAATCAATTATTCATCATTAACCAAAAAAAAAAAAAGAGAGAGTGAAGGAGACAGAACATGAAGAAATCGATCTCAGAGGGACATATATAGGAATAAAATAAGTAATTGATAGAATTACTGGCCGACAGAGAAGAAGGCTTGATGTGCACATAGATTTAGTTTTGTTAAGACTGATCTAAACACGTCTTATGAAATTAAATTTTGGATAAACCACTTAATGTGATTATGTCGAGGGAGCACACATAAAGTTATCAAAATAGAAAGTGATAGAAAGTATCTAGTCGGTTATATTTTGGCCATAAAAAAATTAATAAGTTCAATTGAGGTGATTTTATCTTAAAAAAAAGGTAGATTGAGCTTCATAAAGGTGTTCCTGATTTGGTTTGATATTTTCTCTTTTTTAATGATTTTAGGATGTTTTGGGATTAGAAATGAGTTTATTGAATTGTTTAAGATATTTTTAGAGTGTTTTTAGATAAAACCAAGTTATATTGCTTAGAATTCAAAACTCGAACCCCAATTTTTAAGTCACTGGAGCTAAGTAGAAAATGAAATAAAGGATGACATATTACCTATTCAAGTGGACAAGTTGTTTTGTTTGTTCTATTTAAAAAAAAATCTTTAACAAATAATGTATAATTTATTTTTATTTTTATAAAAAAACCAAGCAAGTGAGCCTAGGTTTTTTCATTTTAGAACAGGCATGCAAGTCTGGCCCTTTGCATCGTTAACTTTTTTTTTAATTAATATCCTGTCTTGTATTTGAAAAAAAAAAGTTTCATTTTACTTTTTTAAAATTATAATTATTTTTGTATGGTTTCAATAATTTTATAATATCTTAAAGAGATTAATGTAATTTATCTTTAAATTTGTTCCTCTGTTAGATGAATTAACTATATTTACAAGAATTAATTATATTTACATGATGCATTTATAATAACGACAATCATATATATTTAAAAACCATAATGTACTTTCAAGATAAATAAAATAATATATGAAATACAAAATGATCAAATTTACATTCATAATTAATAATTTAATGATTTATCAATTGATATATTTGATATATTTTTCAATTCGTGTTGTGTTAAGTATATATATCATCTTTTCATTCTTCGTGCTGTGTTTTGGAATTAGAAATGAGTTTATTAAATTGTTTAAGATGTTTCTAGAGTGTTTTTAAACGAAAACAAGTTGCAATTTAGGTTTTTAAAATTCATAATTTTTAAGTCATTGGAGATGAGCAGAAAATGAAATAGAGGATGACATATTGCCTACCCAAGTGGATGAATTATCATTCGTTCTATTTTTTTTTATTTTTTTTAATAGATAATATGTCATCTATTTTTTTTTTTATAAAAAAAAACCAGGCAAGTGAGCCTAGGTTTTTTCATTCTAGAATAGGCATGCAAGTCTGGCTTTTTGCATCGTTAGCCTTTTTATTTTTAATTAATATCTTTATTTATTTTTGGAAAAAGAAAGTTTGATTTTAAATATTAATTATTTTTTTATGATTTCAATAATTTTATAACATCTCAAAGAAATTATTGTAATTTATTTTCAAATATGTTCCTCTTAAATGTTAGATGAATTAGTTATATTTACATGATGCATTTATAAGAACGACAATCATATATATATATTTAAAAACCACGATATACTTCCAAGATAAATAAAATAATATATAAAATAAAAAATTGATCAAATTAAATATTTGTATGTTTATCTCATAGATCAACTTTTTCTTTAATCTTTAATTAACATTTGCAATTAATGATTTAATGATTTATCAATTAATATATTTTTCAATTCGTGTTGTGTTTAGTATATATATCATCTTTTCATTCTTCAATTAATAAATCACATCAAACTAGAAAAAACCACAATATTATCACCTTCATATTTTGTGTTAAAAATTAAGATGAGATTTAATTAATTATTATTGTTTGATTAATTTAATTCTCGTTCACAAGTAGCGTAAACATTGGGATGCAACCAGGAGAATTTTTTATTAAGCATAGAGTCAACAAACACGACTTCATGCTTTGAATGATCATCCACGTAGTGTTTCTCATTCCTTGTGGAATAAAAGGCCGTTTCAGACGAGAATTGTTGAATTTATACTTGCTCCAAGATAGCATTAAATCCCTGTACAGTCTAAAAGGAAAAGTCTTGTTTGTTTTTTTCTTTTGTTTATTATTATTATTATTATTATTATTATTATTCTCCAAGGTATTCTCCAAGGTATTCTAGGTTAATCCTTCGAGGTTCTATTGGATGTTAAGATACGAACCCTTTTTCTCTCAATTTTTAATTTTTTTTTGGGGTCACAAACACGAACTTGAACTCAAGAATAAGCAGCTAAAATACCTTTTACTTGTGCTAAAATACCATATGGAAAGTCTTGGTTGATTAATGAAGATTATGGACTTCTGGTGTACGGTCAATTATAGTAGCTAGCCCTCGAATATAGAAATAGCGACTATAAAGCTTCAACATTATATAATAAAATTTATTTGATTTTTTAGTAGATAAACTCGAAGGATTGGTCCGCAAAGTCAATTAGAAGGAGCGCTTTCAATTGGGTTTTTTTTTTTAATTTAAATAATAAAATAAACATTAGTAAGAAATTATTGTATTCGAATATAAAAAGGGTGCATTCTTAAAATCATTATAATCTAATCTTGATGTATGTATAAATGGGAAAAGATCTTTATGAGGAGAAACTTCAATTAATTACCTATTTAGTGCGTGTAGTATAAAATATTTTTTATTTATAAATATATTGAAATATTTTTAAAAAAATTATTTTTCACATCAATATATGTCATAAAAATGTATTAACAAAAATTAATATGATATCTTTTCAAAATAAATACATTTTAAAAAACATATAAAAGCAAAGGTATACCGTGATGAGTGTGTGAGTGTGTTTTGGGTCATGTTTATTCTTGTGAGTGTGTTTTGAGTTTCTTTATTCTAACGTAGTCATGGATTCATGCAACAGTAAACTTGACCCAAAACACAATACACACACAGGTGTAAACCTGATATTTAATCTCATACAAATATTTATTCGATTGTATTTGTAAATTTTTTTTATTAAAATAATTTTTTTATTTAATTAAACGATAATAAAAATAGACATACATATTAAATTGATTAAATAAAATAAAAAAGAAAAAAAATATTACATAAGATTGCACATATTAAAAATATTATCTAAAAAAATATTTTTAGAAGTAAAGTTCTTCTATATAAAAGATAAAAAAATATAGATAAATCAGAAAAATCTTTTCAAAAATCAAATACATACAAAATAATTAAAAAAATAATTGTCATTTAAAAAAACTCTATAAACAAAATAAAAGAGAGAAGGGATTATTAATTTAAATATAAATAGAAAAAATAATTTTAAAAAAATATAAAAAAACAATAAATTTTCTATAATATTATCATAAAATATAATAATATTATAGAAAAATATTCTAGAAATAAATATGCAGTAGAAAATAAAAATTTTAAATCTTTTGTTTAAAGAATTCATTATTTATTTATAGCCCACAAATCTTTTTATGGATAAAGTGTAATATAATTTTGATAGCATTAAAGAGAGAAAATATCTCTAACATATATATTAATGTTAATAAGAAATATCAATGACATAACTATTAATGAAAGAAAATATTCTTAACATATGTATTAATATAAATGAAAATATAATGGGTCCTTAAAAGATTTTTACACAGTATCTTTTATATAAAATTAATATTGATAGAAATATGATGGGTTATTTAAGAATTTTTATACACCTAATAAGTAAAACGAAAATAAAACTTAAAATATAAATATATTTAAATATGATGAGTCATTTTCTTAGCAGAGTCTACTAAAAGTTTTTTAATATATATATACACACACACATTTCTCGTTGCAATTAATAACAACACGATCCATGATTCACGTTGTGTAACATGTTACATGTTGGTATAACACTTTATAAAATAATGAATTTAATATTTTGGGGGAATGAACCAAATGATAAACTTTGAAAGATTTATTATAAATGATTAGGAAATTGTAAGGAATGATTAGCATTAAAACTTAATTTTTATTTTTGTTTACGTCGAGAAGTACAAGACATATAATCCAGTGAGGAAATCCAGGACGCACATGCTACAACGTTTGCTGTGGTCTCACCTCATATGTCACTCCTGTACTCTCTTTTTTCTTTTTCTTTTTTTTTTATTTGTCTTATTTCATTTTAAAAAAAAAATATAAAATCAATCTTGTCAAAAATCAAGTGAGATCTGACTTAATTTCTTTTTTTAAAAAAAAAATTTATGTTTTAAAATGATATTATTTTAATCTTAACAAAAAACTTGAAATGATATTAATTTAAAGTAATCCGAACCAACATTTGACTCCTCTCTGATCTTGGATCTTGGAACAGGTCATGTTATTACAGTAAGGTCTTGAATCTGTAATTACCTGGTGAAGTCGAAGAAATTGTCATTCATTTTCATGGAAGCCATAAGTCGTCGGTTCTGCTGGTACTGGGCTGGGTTGTAGCTTCATAAAACCTCCCTCAGCCTATGTTCTTGTCTTTTAGCTATAGGCCTGGCACATTTATTACAAGGCCTCAATTGAAAAAGAAATTATTGAGACTCAAATTTTTAATTCAATTCATACAGACTGCTTCTCCACTATCCAACGATGATCATATTTTATATAAAAACATATGTACAGTATAATAATTCCTTTTATATACATGCACTTTTTAGTACTGTAAAAGATTAAAATTAACTTTTTATATATATAAGTTATCTTTTTTTAGTTAACAATATAACCTTTTTCATGATAATCTTTAATTTACATAAATGAAAATTAATATTCTATAAATAGATTATCACAAATATAAAATATTGATATGTCTCTTATAAATTATAATTTTGATTTTTTTTAATAAAAAATAGTTACAATCTCGATATATTTCTTATTTTTCTGCATTCTCAATAAATGAACACTTTCTAATTCTTTTTGGAAAAATAAAACTAAAAAAAATAAACAAAGCTGAAAATAGAAAAGAAAATATTTTTTTGTTAGTGTAAAAGCCCTTAAAATCATTTGCATCCCAACTTTAAGGATAAGAAAATATGTAAACTAACCGGTGATCAGTGATAAAAGTTTGGGATCAAGGAGTTTGCTTCTTTTATGGTCTCAAGTTCAAGCCCTGTAGTTGCTAATATTAATGACCACTTGAGGTTTACATGGTCGTTAACTTCAGGGCCCGTGAGATTTTTCGAAGGAAAGCTCTTTAAGCTTGAAACTTGTATAGATTCATATTATCTTGTGCTTAATTTTTATCAAATAAATATGAATAGTAAGATTTGAACTCGTGATTGTTTGGTCATCAAGGCTCTGATACCGTGTCAAAGAATTAATTCAACCCACAAATTTAAATTATTAAATAAGATTTCATAGAAAAAATAACATCTATCTTTCTGTAATTTATCTTTTATTTTGTTGCTCGAAGGATTGATAGGTTTGGGGATGTAGGTGAAACGCCCTGCAGCAAAATGGTAAATAAATATTATTAAAAATTACTAACATCCCTTAAACAGTTGAAATTTTGTGTGGATAGATCCTTGTAGGCTGTTTATGATGTAGATATATTCACCAATAATTACTATAAATTTTTCACGTGTCTGAAGCAAAGAAAAGAAGAAAAGAAAAGAAAAGGAAAAGGATGCATAATTCGAATCTTGAATAATGACCAAACTACATGTACAGTGCATGCCTAGCTCTTACAAGTATTCAAATGTCCTCATTTTGACCAGTCCTGAAGTGGTAACTTTCAACTATGTATTTAGAGATGTGATACATTGCACTGAGAAGAGCAGACCTACCTGCAGGTCTAAGGACTGACGTGCCGTTATGGCTAGGCTATATTCTTATATTTGCTTTTACCCACGTGAAGCATTGCTGAGTACAGTTAAAACAGGCAGACCCACTTTTTAAATAAAACTATAATCTTCTACTGTACATTAGAGGAGGTTCTTTTTTTTTTAGCGTAGTAATATATATAAAATAAAATAACACAATGTAAAAAATATATAGATAAATACACAGTTTAGAAAATCACAAATAACAAATAATATATGTGATTCCCAAGTCTCAAAATTTCATATGAGATTCTTTCAAATGGCAAATTTGATAAATATAGCATGTAATAAAGAGATAGAATATATATAAAAAAAAAGACTTTAAAGTCACACTGAAACTCCAATTATGACATAATCAGTACGTCAAGGAGAATTTGACAATACCAAAAAAAGTCACTCATGGTGACTGGAGCTGTCCACAAGAGTGGTCCAAAGGTAAGTGAACTCCGATACCTTTAGACGACTCATGTGACTCACTCCGTTTCATAAATAATTTATGGTGTCATCATCAAAGCTTTAGTGTGTCTCCATGATTATTTTTTTCTTTGTATTTTTCTCTCTCCTTGTAATTTGTGAAGAGAGAGGATAAAGAAAAAAGTTTAAAAAAATAAAGAGATATCATAGGCACATCAAAACTCCGATGATGGTATAATTGGTATAGTTGAAAAGATCTCGACGATAATGATCTAACGACACCAAAAAAAGTCACAAACAGTGAATGAAGTGGGTCACACGAGTTGTCTAAATGTGTCAGAGCTCACTTTTTTTTGTGCCGCTCATGTGGCCTACTCTAGTCATCGTTAGTGACCTTTCCTAGTGTCGTTGGATTCGTTTCATCAAGATCTTTCTAACAGTACTAGTGGTGTTATCATCAGAGTTTTGGTGTGACTTCGGATCTTTTTTTTCTTTTCTTTTTTTTTCTCTATCTCCTCTCTCCTTTTTAAATATTGTGTTTATCAAATTTGCAATTTGAAAGAGTGGACATAACATTTTTGACTGGAAATCACATATGTCATTTACGCTTTTTTAAATTGTATTATTTTCTTAAATATTTTTTGTACTGTGTTATTTTATTATTATTATTTTTACTATACTATAGTCAAAAAAACACTCTACGTTAGAGGCTCAATACCATGCCATACCATTCTTGTTCATTTCTGTGCTTATATATATGGGACAGTGAACTTGGATATGAAATTTCTAGAGCAGAATTCTAGTGGCAAAGAAAGGCAGGGATTGAGAGAAGAGAGGAAATTTCTCAGAGAGGAGATGAATTGGAACATGCAGAAACTCCTTGCATTATGGTCAAATATCCAAATTTAACCCTATGAAGTTTGAGAAATTTGCATGAGCCTTGGTTATTGGATAAAAATCTGACAAAAAAGAAAAATAGGGAAAAATTGTCGAAGCTCAAGTCCACTTCAACAAGACATCCAGACAACATGACAAAACAGAATTACTTCCTCTATAAAACGGGGCAACAAAATAGACAAAACAGGCTTTGACTCAGTCATGCAATGTCTCCCTACCTTTGAGTGAAGATAAAGATTTTGGAGTGTTTGGCACCGTGTTTTTAAAAATTTTAATTTTTTTTATTTAAAATAAAATTTTTATATGTTTTTAGAATGTTTTAATGTTTTGATGATAAAAATAATTTTTTAAAAAATATATTTTTAAATAAAAAACAATTTAAATCATCACTATTACCATAATTTCAAACAATCTCAAACAGACTTAAAATATAGAAATTACTAGTTATGAACTGTGGCATTCCTCTGTGGTGCAGGAAATGCAATCCATTCCCTAAAAGGGAAAAGGTGAAGGACAAATGAAAAATTATAGTAATCAAGTATGTGCTTAGTGTGCTGTTCTCATGAGCAAGAAGATTATTATATTGTGGCTTTTCAGAAATAACATAAAACAGCAACAGTGATAATTCAAGAATCCAAGTCTAGCAGCAAATCAAGATTAGGTGACAGTCAACATAGTATTAGAGTTGAGCCGAAAGAGCCCACTTAATAAATAAATAAGCTTTAATATAAAATGCCTGGAGAATCTATCAAACATATTTGGAGAAAAAAAATGTTGAATCCAACCAGATGTTTTCTTCTCATAGGCCAAAGCATTCAACTGAAATCACTGGAATCTCTGCTCCTTTCTTTTTCTGTTTGACCATCATTCTCCCTGGTTGATTCCATAGTAGTAACCTGGAGAAGAAGGGTAATAAGTAATTAGTAGAGTTCTTGAAGAAAAATTCCAAAATTTCACTAGTAAGGAAAGAATGATGATTTGTTAATGATGAAAAGAAACTCATTTCTTCAGCCAATGAAACTCAAGTACCTTGAACATGCATGAGCAGCAGCATGTTCAGCTCTATCTTCAATTCTGAGAATTTGGAGAAGAAGAGGATGGTCTATCTGATACAACATTTTGCTCATCACCGCCATGAATTCGGGCTGGAATGCTAAAACCTGACAATCCATCAGATACAAACCTGCTGCCAAAAATCGAAGATTGATGAAATTCCTGTGTTCTATGATGGTCTGTGGATGCCATATGAAGATCATTCCATGAACGAATGGAATGCGGAAAACTGGACTGAAGGGGCCCCCTCTGGGAAAATGCTGAGGCTTGGGCTAGCATTGCTTGGTGTGGTGTCAAAGGTGGGGGGGTTAAATGTAAATCCCCCAGCAACTCTATTCTCCGCATTTGTATCATTGCTCCAAGCCAACATTCTGTGAAAATTAACATCAAACCCTACTGTAGCTGATCCTTCAAAAAGAGTCTGATCATCAGTTGAAGGAGTATGGGTTGTGTCTGCCTGTGACTGCCCATGAAGTAGACCTTGATCTTGGAAAGAGTGAAGGGATAGGCCAAGATCTTCAGTGTGGTTTGTGGTTCTTGAAATTACAGTAGGATAGCTTTGGAAGTTCATTGATGAGTTTGTGGAGCTTGTTGGGAAGAAAGATTTCATGGCATCAGGGTCTATAGTTGGTGCCAGGAAAGATGAATCATTGCTTGGATTATGATCAGTCAATTGCCTATGGAGCTGAAAAGTGTAGCCAGATGATTCTGGTTCCTCTGCAATTGTCATTTCACTAGATCCAGCATTCTGGTTTGCCTCCAAGTTTGCATTAGCATTGTTAGCAGTTGGTTGCCATGGCGGTAGCTCAGCAAGCTTGTCAATTGAAGACTTTGCCTTCTTGATAAGCCAATCAACAGCTTTGCTGGGTCGATCATAGCCTAGCCGGTCTTGAACATCATAAAATTGTATTGCAGTATGAGCCGATAACCTGACCCTGCGGTCCCTAGGACCTTTGGCTGTGTAAACCTTGCTGTGTCGATCTTTACGCCCTGTGGATCGAACAATGTGGCCACCTTGGACCTGAATAATTTCTCCTGCAGTGCTCTTCATTCCCATTCTTTGTCTATGTTTTGCATATTCCAATGATTCTGTGCTAGGGACTGCTTCTGGTTGATTGGAATTTATAGCTTCCCCATATTGTTGTTGGTTTTGGAGAAGTTGAGGATGTTGGGAAAGGCTTTGTGTGCCTAAGCTTTTCTCTCCTGTTTCTTCTGGTCTTGGTTGTATGATTTGGAGGATAGGATTCTGTGGATGCTGCTGATTTCTCTGGAAATCCAGATTCCTAATCTTCAGATTTTGCTCTCCTAAAAATCTTGATTTCTCAAAGGTTTTCTGGGACACTCAAAACTCCTTGCTTTGCTTCCTTTCAATCTTGATTCTTCTCTTGTTGTTGTTGACTCCTGCTGCCACAGATCATAAAGCTGATACTCCTGCTATTGCTACAGATCCCGAAAGCTCCTGCCATTGCACTCCTCAGATACCATGCCCCAAGAACACCACTAAATCCAAATTCCACACAACACAAGGAAAACAATCCTACCCAAAAAACTTGATTTGGAGTTTTCTAGTAAATAAATCACCAACTCATCTATCTCTATCTCTAGAGAGAGTAAGATGTCAGAGGAAAAATAGACTAGAATGGGGTGAGTTTCTCTCTAAGCAAGCTCAAGACTTTGCAAGCAAAACAAAACAAGATTAAGGAGAACATGGGCAAATACTCCCTAGAAAAGATGAAAATTGAAGTCCAAAGATATTGAAACTGAAAACTTGAAAGAATTGAGAGAAGTCACAAAATAAGTTTTGCCCTTTACTACAGATGGAAGGAAGAAGGTAGAGAGAACAATTAGGCAGCAGTAAATAGAAGAGCAAAATCCTAATTTGGCCTATGAGACCTAGTTTGATGCTTCTGAAAAGGGTGGCAGAGTTTGGTCAGAAAGGAGATTGAAGATATTTTGTCATCACAGCTCCACACAACACTAATGTAACAGTAACATCAAAAATCTATCTATCTAGTTACCTATCCCTAAAACCCAACTCTCTCTCTCTCTCTCTCTCTGCTAGTTCCTACTTTTTTTTTATGACTTGTTAATCAGAAATGTTGTGTATAATTAGGGCCATGAATTATAAAGAGATGACTCAATTACCCACCACTCCTACCCACAGCTTTACAAGCCTTGATAATGATATCTAACAGCTTTTTTGGTTTCTCTCCTGTGTGTACTTTATAAAGTGTGGTCTCACAGAAAAAAAGAGAGGACAAACATCTTTCCCCCAAACACACTGCCCTTTACATCCTTTTCCACTCTTTGTAGTCTCTTAATCATAATTCCAAATAATTAGAGAAAAAAGAAGAAGGAAAGAGCTCAAGAAAAGGGTATTGAAATAGTATAAATTGACTAGGTTTTCTAATGTAATGAAGTCTTCTACAATCAAGGATGCAAACAAGACAAAAGGGATCAATTTTTCTAATTAAGTAGTTTTCTTCACAAATTGTGGGTGGGGGCCTAGTTTATGGACTTGAAATGGTGCCATAAATATGTAGGCTCTGAAAATCACTAGTTGGCAAGCTTCTATGAGTGGTTGACATGCAAGGGAGTGAGGCTAAGTTCAGAATTAGTGACATAGGTAGATTGTGAGGCTATACTGTCTGAACATTTTCTGATACAAGTATTAATGATATCTTGAATATAAGGATGAACTTGTACAAGGGAATCAATTGATGATCTGTGTTGTTTGGCATCATTCTACAAAATGGTGATTCTTCTTTTTGCCTTTCTCCTCTTCCCTTCCAAATGTGATGGTAACTATTGTCTCCCCAACTTGGCAAGTGTTAGAACAACTAGTAGAATCAAAAGAAAAGGGAAAAGAAGGGGATAAAAAATGTTCAGTCAGTAGCTTAATTCTTGCATCTCTAGACGATTGCCAATCATACACCAACATTTACTAGCTACTGGTTAATTATGAATATTGAGACCCGTTTCATTAATTAATTAAAATTGTTTTGACCCAATATATAATTTATTAATTTTATCCCACTAAAAACTACTGAAGAAGAAGAAGAAGAAGAAGAAGAAGAAGACGATATTCTTGATAAATGATTTACACTACCTTTCATATCAGTGATAGGAAAGCCTTGGAGAACTTCTGATATGACTAAGCCACAAGGAAGTGCTTTTCTTCAATTATTTGAATGATAATCAGCCGCCGATGGCATCATATTACGACACCTGGGTTTTTTCTTTTCATGATGCTTTTTGTGTAAAGAAATTCACACATATTTTATGGGTATTATGTATTTTCTTAGTAGAACACCTAAAATTTTCTTTTTATCGTTTTCTTAGGACACAAAAAATAGAACACACAATTGCGTAATTGTATACGCATCAAAGTTATTAAAACCAGGCATTACATATAGCTTAGTTGGGTTAATTTCTGAATTGATTTAAATCAATTAAAATAATATTATTTTGTTTTAAAAAACTTAATATGATATTTTTTTAAAATTTAAAATTAAGTTTTAATCAGTTGATTAGATCACATATTAATTTAACTAATCACCATGATTTAAATGGATTAAATCACATGATTTTTTTCTTAAAACGAAGCTAGGTCAAATTTAGTGAAACTAATTAACATTGGACATAATAATGGATTCTCACGCATATATATATATATATATATATATCTTATAACTTTCTTTTCGTAATGTCATTTTCAAAAATACATTTTACATTAACCCAATTGGCTATAATGTTCATAATTTAGTATATGCGTTGCTATAAATAGGAGTAATAAATTAAAAAGAAAAAAAAAAGGAATGAAATATTGTTTTCATTAATTGCTTTCACTCTTCTAGGAAAAGGTGAGAACCCGTGCACTAGGAGGGAGCCTTTTCCAAAAGGGTTAATGCGATGATAATAGCCAAAAATGTTACTAACAAAATGCAAGCATGCAAGAGAGTTGGCACAAAAGGTTGCACATGGTATTAGAAATCGTTAAAGCAAAAGAGAATTATGAGAGTGTGTGTGAAATGATATGATAGTAGCGTTATACCACTATTCATGGTAGATCACATATAGTAACCCTAGCTAGTTTATGTATTTTGTGAGCTCGATCTCACCACTCGTGATCTTACCTTACAATGATGCTTTTGCTATATGCCACTTGTGGCTGGAAGGTGTACAGGTAACACAAGGTTATTATATATATATATCTCCCATTTCGTTGTGTTTTAACCAAATTTACGAAGCCCCATTCCCTCGACACATTGAAGATCTAAAGGAAAGAAAAAGAAAATAGTGGGTCTATGTAGGTAAGTTAAATATTTACTTGGTAAAAACACTAAAAACAGACAAATTTCTTTTATTAATATTAATTTTTACTGACTTTTATTTCCAATTCTTGATCGTTATGTAGAATATTTCCCATAACATTCAATATGTTTGTTGAATTTCTATTATAAAACCCAACCATCCAGTCTAGTTAAATTGACCTGAACCCTTCGTCCCAATAAACCTTGTGTTCTAAAGCATGCTTGACTGTTTTGACAAAAGAAAATTATTGCAGTCAACTTTTAGATTGGAATTAAAGGTTGTACCTACATGTTTAGTTTGATTTCAAAAGCAATTCAAAAGGGCTACTATCTTATATTAGGTTTATTGGTTTAGCCTAAAACATTTTGTTTTAAACATTACCAGAAAATTGGATAACACTGATGAAATATTTTGTTGGTAATTGTATTGTCGATAGAAAATCATTGTTGAAAAGTATCTTATTAAAACTTTCTATTTCGTCAACAATTCCATCGCCATTTAATCTTTGGATATATTTTTCATTAGCAATTCCGTCGAAGATTACAATTTATTTATTTTTGTTATTATATCTTATGATTCCCAACAACAATAATCATGTTGCCCAAAACCCTGAACAACAATATGGAACCAATTATATTCATGTTCACAAAATAAAATGAAATATAACAACATAACAATAACATGTTAGAAATGAGGTTACACGTTAACTTTATTCATTATCAACTAAAATTCAAATGGCATCATTTAGTAGAATTCATTCACAAAGTTAATAATCTTCATCAAATAGATCTATTCAAGATATAAGTACAAATACATGCTTGAAAAATGTTATTGACATAGAGAGAGAAACATAGAAGATGAGAACAAGTTTTGAAAAAAAGAAGAAGAAGCATACCCATATAGCAAGCTGAATTTTAAGACCAATTGTGTCTTCTTTAGGAGCTGTAAATATTAAAAATCTTATTAAACTCAAAAATAAATTTTTGCATGAGCAATATATCATATAGTTGGTTAAAAAAATAATAATAGAAAAGAAGGCACAAAGTGACTGATACCTGATCATGTAGGGGAGATTAAACTTCCATGTCAAATTGATTGGTCCTGCTAAATTGGCGACAATGATAGTGGTGAGTTTTGAATTGTCTATTGGATTTGTTAGAAGGCATGATACCTTTAGGAGAAGTGAATTACATGTTGTGTTTACCAAATATAAAACCCATTATCGATAATGTAAAAGCAACTTTGCACTAATTTGATTAATGGTGACATCTATTTTTCAATGAAGAAAATATTAATTACCTATTAAATATTATTTAGTTACAAATTTGATTCTATAAAATGAACAATAATGTTTGATTATTATGAGTTAGAATACTTGATAATTTTTACAATAATTATTATGCATTCAAAACTATTTCAACACAATTATAAAGCTATATATGAAAATATTACTTCTTATAATTATAAATGAAAACAGTATTCATAAAAAAAATAATGTTTTAAAATATTGAGGTTATAATGTATTAAGTCCTTGTAGAGTGTGGTGACAATCACAATTAATATTATAGTTTTGATACTTGGAACTTGAAACTGATGTATATATTTAATAAAATAAATTGAGAATCATATATATTAATAAATATTAAAAAAACTAATGACACTAACAAATTAAGTTGGTAAAATGAGACAAAATGCATGTCAAGATACACGATTACAACACTCATGGAGCTCCACAAAGTTATTTTTATTAATTATACACCAATTAAATTGTTTTTTTTATGAGAAGTAAAAAGCAAGAATCTCATCCGGAAAAAGAAAACTATTGATATCTAATGAAATAATATCGAAAATATAATTTCATTCATCAATTATAATTAACTCTAATTAAATTTGATGGGAAAAAAAATCACAAATAGCTATAAAAAAGAGTGCCTAATAATATATTAAAAAACAATAATCTCATCTAAAAAACCTAGAGATGAATAGTATTTAATGGAATAATTTCCAAAAAAATAATTTTATTGATTTTATTTAAATAAAGTTTAACAAAAAATAATTAAAAAATCCCTTTAAAAAGTAGTCTAGGAGTATGGACATGATTGGTTGATCCCTAGGCCAAAAAATCATAATCTCATCTGCAAGGGCAGGCCTGCTTGCCTGGTCCATTTAATTGTTTTTTTGGTTAGGTTGACTACATGTCTTCTGCCTAGCTTTTATTTAAAAAATAATTAAACAACACATTGTCTTCTTTACTAAACAACATGTCATCTCTAATTTGACCACTGGCCATCTTAGGTGGCCAGAAAGTCGTGCCTTCAACTTCTTGGAATAAAAACCTATTTTCAAACCATTTGTTTTACCCAAAAATATATAAAAAAAACACCTAAATAAATATATTTATGGGCTCAAATTAGCAAAAAAACAGTTTCAAAACAAAAAAAAAATTAATCTAAAACTAAAAAACTCTTCTTAGACCCATTTCTATCATTTTAGGAAAGATAAAGGTCAAACAACACCTTGTCGGAACTCTTTCCATTGAATGAAACTCTTTGACACAAAGATCGATTATATTTGTGGGCTGAAATCGATGTTAACTAATGATTTTTTTTGTCCTTAACTAAATTCTGGAAATTCTCTCTTCTTTCTCTAACTTAAAGACTGAAAATCAAGGGAAATGAAGTGTTGGACAAAAAATGAATTTTTAAAAACTAAAGAGATTGGAAATATTTCAATTTAAAAGTATGAGGATCAAAATTAACATTTCACGCTAACTTTGAAAGCGCCACATATTTTCCCTGTTTTTTTCACTTTCATCACTTGTCTTTCAATATTATTATTTTAATAAATTAGAAGCAATTGGCTACTAATTTTGTAACTTGAGGATCAATCAAAGAGAAATTTTTTTTGATAACCATAAAAAAAAAAGCTCCATATTGAATTGAATTATGAGAGAGTCCAAGTGTTTTAGCTATGAACCACACGACTTACTTTCTTCTATGATAATAATAATTAGAGCATGGGTGAAAGGTGTTGTAACTTGTAAGTTGAACTCTTCTCTTCTCTTGCAAAACGTACTAAAAAACACATAGGGTTTCCTCCCTTCTAAGCTGCCACTGGAGATAATTGAATTCACTCTAACGTAAAAACTTCATAGGGTTAAGTAAGTAGGATAGCTTTGGTAATAGCATTGCTGCTGCTGTGGACTGCAACATCCATCACTCTCCCTGATGAGAAGCCAAAGTCAGAAGATATTTTGAGGCATGCGAGGAAGGAAGGGGCTAAAGTTTGTTGCAGTCCTGGAAAAGGACAATGGCAGAGAGAGAGAGAGAGAGAGAGAGAGAGAGAGAGAGGAGGAGGGATGACAGGTTGATTTGTCAGTTCCTTTAATGTTTTCATCTGTGAAAAACGTGAAAGCCACAAATCAAGGCTCGTGATCCAAGATAATCATTTATTTGTCCTGCTTTCTAAGTATTCTGCAAGTATAGATTAGGTTATTTTTGGTTTTTATCATATTTTTTAAAAAGTATTTGTAAAAAAAAACATAGTCGATAAATAAATCATAAACAATCATTTAAAAATAATAATTTATTTTTTTAATAATATTAGCATTGTTGTAATTGAAGTTTTAGTATGTCTCTAAAATCTTGATTTTTTTTTATAGATATAATATATTTTTTATTGAATATCACTATTCTAAGATTTGACAAGTTATAAAAATTATGTTTTTCAATTGCAATTTATATTTTGCTAATTTTGTTAATTCTAATATTCCGTTAATATTTTTAATTAATTATCATAATAGTTTTTTATTTTTAAATTTATTTGAGAGAGAGAGAGAGAGACTGAATCACATTGCAATATTAATGGATGATTAATCTTAGACCTTGCAAGAAGCTTTTTATTTTTTTATTTTTATGTCTTATATTTTGCATTTATATTTGACAGCTTGAACCTGTATTTGGCCATTTTATTGAATAGCATGCATTGTAATTGTAGGGCACCCAAAATAGCTAGTTATCTCTCTCCCTATCTTCTTTATCATTGTTGTGTGTGTTTTATGACTGTTCAAGGCACCCGAATATCTAAAGTTAGGGTCTGTTTGTTTGTCATAAATTGAATTGTTTTGGAAAAGTGAAATAAGAGAAAATGAATTACTTTTTTTTATTTTCTATGTTTGTCTATATTTTCTATGTTTTATCATGGAATAACAGATAGCTGAAAATAACATTTTAAGTTATTATTTTTTTTTAAAATAGTAAAATTCTTTAAAATAATACAATCAAATATTTATGATAAACAACAAATCACGGTTTAATACAGATATTTTAACAACGGCAAGATCATCTCTCTAAGACAATTGGGATCATTTCTCTCTCTTTTTTCATAGTTGTGTGTGTTTTATGATGATTATATTATGTTCGATTTAAAAAATATATATTTAATTATAGAGTTAATAAGATAAAATAAAGTGTTTCTATGATAGTTTGAAAATATATTTATTTATTTTAAAAATTAAAATAACATGAAATTTTTTTTTCTATCCCTATTGTTTTTTTTCCAAAATAATAATATATCTTAAAAACACCTTAATCTCTAGGACTTGAGGTGTGTTATAGGGAAAAAAAAAATCTACACTAGTTTTGACTTACTCGCGGGATAAAAAAAGAATACATGAACAACAGTATATATATATATATATATATATATATATATATGCGCATAATTGATGAACTTTTCAAATCCACCATGAAGATATTTGTTTTTGAAAACTCATGAAATATATATTATTGTTTTTGGACCGCAAGACCATGTAGCTCATAGGGGCTATCCAACTGCTTAGACATTTACATTCTTTATCCCTAGGACGAGGTTAGGAGTCCCCTTTGGAGACAAGTTGGCTTTCTGAGATCCTTCTTTTCTTCTGAAATTTCAGAGTGCTTTTATGAAATGACCATTAATGCTCGTAATTTCTTCATCAACTGCTTACAAAACTCCCTCTAGGTGAATCTTGAGAGGAAGACTAGTATGAACTCAATACTTGATCCGTCGTGACAAAAGATAAAAAAATGATTTTGTAATTTGTTCGTCGTCTAATTAGCTCAGACTTCAGAATTTGGAAATGGTTTTTGCAAGTATATAATTAAATACATCAGAAATTGAGAACTGATATAGAGTTTATAGTTTGTAGCATTGAATGTGTTCTTTTCCATCCTTTTTAAAACGACTGATAACTTGAAAATTTAGTTGGAACTAGCTAGTTTATTTATGGAGCTCTCATTGCGGCTTGAATTATTTATTTTAACATAAAAATAATATCTAAATTGTAAAAGAAATTGGAATTGTTATGAAATTCAGTATAATATTTCAAACTTTAAAAATACCGACCTGAATTTTTTCTTAACGTGGGTTTTAAGTTTTATTAGGACATATTAATTATATAGAAATTGTATCGCATGACTTTGTTTATTTAGCATATTCAATAAAAAAAATCAATATTGAAAGATAAAATTAAATATAAATCTAAATTTCATATTAAATTATGAAATAAAAAATTAAAAAAATAGATAAAAAATCCAAAATAACTAAAAATCTCATATTAAAAGATAAAATTGGATAAAAAAATCACTAGACCAAAAACAAAATAGGGGCAAAAAACATTGGTACAGGAATTTACAAATTTAGATTGGTACATGATTTTTTTGGTTCTTTTCCTATGAGTCCCTCATCAATAGTTGTCCATCAATTAGGTGGAAGTATGAGGGCCAATCTGATTCTTTCATGGCCCTAGTAGATAAGGCAGCAACAGTACACTCGTCATGTCGTCCTTGCTTTCACCTTGTTACTATGATTCAAGAGAAAGAAGAAACTAGCCCCCAGGGTTTAAGAGATTCCCCTGCAGATGCACAAGAGGCTTAGAGATTGTGTATAATTTCAGGAGGGTTTGAGATGGAATCCATTTTCTTGAGGTAAGGTCATCAACTTGACTAGTATTGCCTTGTCTTCACTGTGTACTACGTACTTTTGTGTGCAAGTTAAACAAAAGACACACAAATTCACACCACTAGTTCAGTCACTGTTGCATTTGTCCTGTATGAATTTAGGGATTGAAAGCCAGTGAAAAGAGAGTGCGTGATTCATGATTTATTTATTTTATGTGTTTTCCCTATCGATCCCCGGCCCTCCTTGTTGCCCTATTTCTTGGTTTAACATATTTGTAGTGACATGGTCAATGATTTTATCTTGATGTAGAGGTCAAAATATTAACAAAACCATGGTTTGCAGGTCTGGCAAATTTAACGCTAAATGCTTTATACAAGATCATTGCAAAAATTCTGTACATATACGGCTGAAGGAAGTCATGAAGGAGGTCAGTGTGATGTATCTTTCATTTCAGGAAGAGAGGTTCTAGATAATGCCCTTTGGGCTAACGAGCATGTGCACAGCATGTAAAGGCAATGGATACAAAGCTTTGTCCTCATATTTAACTTTCAGCATGATATTGATTTTGTTTTGTAATGAAACTGGGTTTGATTTTGTATGTATACGGTGTTTCAGGAAATATCAATTGTGAAAGTTTTAGCTGTTTTTTTTTTTTTAATTTATGGTAAATTTATAATATTAGTTTGATGGAAAAATAGTAATTATTATTTTCTATACAGTATCGACAAGCTAAATTTCCCATTGTGTTCTAACTTGAAACCATCCTATACATAAAAAAATTATTTATAGTCCACATCAATATTGTCTTTATCTAAAATTTATATTTTCTTAAGACATCATATGTCAAAACTCTGACTAACCATAACTGATTCAACTTAACGATCAACAGTTGATGACAAACATCTATATTTCTATTTGAACTGCAAGGACCACGTATGATCACAAACAAGAACATGATTTTTGACTTTTTACACATTCTTAGAGGAAAGTTGTAAATTAGTATATAACTGGCCAACAAAAATATATTGCAGTAAAGGATCCAGATGGATCAAATCCATCTATACACAAGTTAAGATGTATGTTCTATGGTTCCATTAAAAACTAAGAATGCACATTATTAAACTGCTTTCAAGTTTTATCGTTGGAAGAGTGCATTATAACTTCATCCATTGCATCATGTGAATGATGTCATGTCATGTGCTCAATAGTCTTTGGAGACATACATAACATTTATAACTTAGAAGTGATTGAAAAGTATTTTAGTTTTTTTTGTTTGTAATAAGTGTCCTTCATCTACCACTATTGGATTTATACCGAGCATGCTGGTAGGTTTTGCACTCGATAAAATTTATATATTCATTATACTACAATATGTAAAAGTTTGGATATATATCAATTTTTTAGTATCTTAGGTCAAGAGGTTTCATCATAGATTTTGCAATATAAAAGTTCATTTTCATCTTATTTCTTTTAGGTAACATGCGTTTAGCCCATTCAATGATGCTAACATAACCGGCCTCACTCAACCCATTATATGATTTAATGGTAAACACTTATGCAATAACCGATAACTTATTGTGAGTTATTCACTCATCTCATAATAGTTCATCAAAATATTTCAAAAGTATAAAAAGCCTAACTACATCTACATTTGTTTTTTCATCTAAAGAAATGTTACATGAACCTTCATCTAAATAACCAACATTCATTCATATTGCATCCATCATCATACTCCTATAAAGATTACTATTATCATTCATAAACGCATGTATGTGATAGAACTAGAAATTGAGTCAACCATCATTTCTAACATGATTTCATGAGGAATATATGGTTCTTCATGAATTAGAAGTTAAGCCAACCATCATTTCTAATATGATTTCATGAGAAACATATAGTTTTCGGTGTGCATACCAATATAAGATTTGTCGATGAACCTTTTTTTTAAATAGATGCATCATCTCAATATCTTTATGGTGGGACTTTCATGCATGATATCTAATTTTGCCTCTGCTAATATTCTTTGGTTTAGAGTTAATAAAACCATCAACCACTTGAAGATAAGTTTGCATATACAACCCTTCGGGTGAATCTCGATATATCCAATAATGATTTTTTATTTATGAAACACATATAGAATAATATTAATTTTATCAATTCAATAAAAATTCAATTTTCCCTAAATTTCCAACTTCACAATAAAATTGAGAAAATGTGATTAATACCCATTAAAATAACCTATTATTTCTTCAATTATAACACATCTAAGTTACAAAATCAAATTTAATTTCATCAAATGACAACAAAATTCAATTTCTCCCAAATCACAAGCAAACCCTAGCATACAAATCATACATTAATGCAACAAATGTTTCTAGGGAAAAGTTGTAAAACATTTAAATATATAAGCAAACTATAAATACTACAAAATATTTCAATAAATTAACCTAAAACATAAATGGGTTATAAAAAAATGGGTAGGTTTGCTTATTTTACGCATCAAAGCTTTATAAAAAATTCAATGATGGATGCTAACACTAATCAATAGGGATGTAGATCAATGCCGACAAGTCAGGGTGGTTGGATTTGTGAGAAAATAAAGGGTGCTAGTATTTTCTTAGGAGGAGGAGGAAGAAGAAGAAGAAGAAGAACAATGGAGGAAGGAATTGTCAGTTATAACTTATTTACATTTATTAAAGAAGATATTTTGTTTGCAATTCCATTTGTAAATCATAACGTGTTAGTGATAGAATATTACCCGTTAATGATTCTATTACTATTTGCTAATTTTCTAGTAGTGTGGTGCGGATAGTGCATTTCTCATAAAGATCTTGCCCTCGAGAAGTTGGAATTTAATTGTAAATAAAAGATTTCATTCTTATCAAATACTCAATTTATAGCTAAGGATCTCGCTCTTAATAAGTTGAGATTTTATTGTTTTCCCATGAATATCAAAGGTTCATCTTGAAAATGTGATTTATGCCTTTTCAATATATATCCTTTTGTCGCATGTGTGCGACGTCACGACAAATATTCCACTTCATCAATGTATCTATCTGGCAAATATGAAATATGGAGAGACAATGAATTCTTGTTTTTTATTTGTGAAAAGCTAGAATGGGAGTCGTCACCTAATATTTTGGTCACTAGAAACCCTAATTGATCTCAGAGATCGGGTATGGGGACTGGTTGCGTAAAGAAAAGGTATTAGCACCCCAAATACGCTCTATCTAAGGTAAGCTGCATTGTTTAATTGTCTGATAAAAAAATGAAGGTCTTGTCGTGTTTTCTAAATGATGATATGTAAGGTTTTAGAAAAGTTCTTATCTTGTGATTACAGTTTACAAAACGTAAAATCTTTATCTTATGCCTACGAATTATTCATGGTTAGTGAGAAGGGGCGAGCAATTTGCAAGTCGTGATCGTATTTATGCTTGAATCGTCCCTTATGCACTGTGGTGCAGGTCAGAGGGTTTAATGTTTGCGGACCAATAATTAATTTAATATATTCACACAATTTATTTTATAAAAGTGGGATTCATTATAAAAAAATAAAAACTATCTTAACTTAAAAACGTGAGTTGTTACTAATATTACCCAAGCTTAGATATAAGATTTCATAATGATTTTATTTTACATTCTGAATATATATAATTGGATAATTGAGTTTAGATTTTATTCAAAGTTTAAGTTTTTGAGACCTTGTCAAATCCCCTCACCATCTCATAATATACCTGCAGGATTTGCCAGTTGAATGGATTAACGGATCCACACACTTGATGTTTTGGAAATTTGTTTTCTTACGATAACAAAGTATGAAAATAGGGTGCATAATATGAAGCAAAATAATTGGTTGGGAAAAGGTTTGAGTCTTGGTTGATCCTCTTCATCAGGGATCAAGTTGAGAACAAAAGAAGTATTGAGCAATGGTGATTCATAATCGACAACTCACATGTTACGATCATCAGCCGTTGGGTCGCAGCTGCTGCTGCTGCTGCTGCTGTTGTACAATATTAATAATTGATTGCGCATGGCTTCATGACCAATCAGATAGGGACCCCATTAGTGAAAATTGACACTACTCTAATTATTGTACACACAAAATATCTGTTCCGATAACATAAGGGAAAAGGACAACACTCTTTAGTTACGATCATTGGTGTTGCTGCAATTGTAAGGAGCTTAGATTTTAGAACATGGGCACAGGAATACTTAATCAGGAAAGGCATTTGCTATGCTCGCGCATATGAAGTCTAGTTGCTATCATATATATGCATGCACTGGGAGTCAAGGTTTTGAAGATAAGAGATTTTAAGCATCCATATTGTTATAATTCATTAGAAATGAAAATACATTAATTTGAAAGCAGATTTAGAAGGAATTTGGGATTGCTATTGCGGCTGCGGTGTAACCGCACCAAAAACATGATGATTTTCATGCTTGTGGTTATGACTTGTGGGCACCATGACAGTTCTGATCTGTACGTGGACAGTCTTCAAAGACACGATTCTTGGGTTCCAATCTTGAAACGAGTTGAAAGGGATTTCGAGACTGAGAAAGCCTCTCCTTAAGCTCTCATGAAGCAATACAAAAGCATGCTTTTTATGTGGTAATTTTGTTAAGAATTAGATTACAGAACGAGAGTTGATTAAGCTTCTCTCTTGCCTTATCCCTCCTCTCATTAGTGTGAGTGGACTTCAATCCAGCATAATCTCTTCTTAGTTTAGTTTTTGTTTGCAACCTAAAGTCTCTCAAAAAAATAGGATCAAATGGTCACTGTATATATCATGTATTAGACCACTCATGCTGTCCTTAACAATAATCGGGTTGGATGGACAATGGCCCGAACTCTAAAATTCTGTAAGAATTTTTGAAGCTGTGGGATCTGAGATCACACACAATTATGCTAATGGTAGGCCCAATACTTTGCACACTGGTGACTATGACTTGAGCAAGTGGAGGAAGAGGGGTTGTCTGCATCAATGCTCTCGACCATGAAATTGGTTGTGTTCTTTTGAGATAAAGCTTTCCAACATTCTCTTGTTCCTTTCAAAGATAACTAAAGTCTATTTTCTACACAAATCTTCTCGTGGGTAAAGCAAAAAAGTCATAGCAAGTTTCCCATGTAAGAAGTTTAGGAACTCTCAAAATCACCCAACATAAGCTATCCAAGGAGGAAAAGTGCAGACTGCCTAGGCAACCAGGCATGTCTAAAGATCTCTGTTAAAAGCAAGCATATAAATCAAGATAACATAATTTTTTGAGGTGTCATACAGCACATGCAGATGGATCATGGGCTCACCAAACTTTATGGGAAAGAAGATTATACCATTACACTTTGCAAACCCATGAATTGTTAAAAGAATATTGAATCCGCTTCACTTGCTTATAAGATTACTTTAGATAAAATGTTAGGTGGGCATTTTGATAACTCAAAAGACTTCCAACCGTTCAGTTTTAAACATCTATATACATCAAACCCATCTCTCATCTTCAAGTTCTAAATATTCAGCCAATTCTAGATGCTCCATTGTTGTTTGATGCGTACAAAATGTTAATGATCATATCTTCAGGCTTAATTACCTGTATTAAAACTAAACTCATCTTCTCAATCAATTAAAAAAGAAATTATGATTCCGAGACTATATATGTTCATTAATTAGTAATAATGACCTTCATAGCTGTAAAAAAGATCTAGCTGAGGGTACTTTTACTAGCTGGAAAATTGCATGAAGTAGCGAGTTTTTGTCCATGAACAAATGAGGTCACTGCTTAGCCAATCCACCTAATCTTTTTTATTTACGTGATCCTTTACGACAGTGAAAGTTGTGTGAGAATCCTGAAAGCAATCCCATGGGAAAGTCATCCCTTTTTTAAATGCCAATGGCATGCCATTCTCTTTCTGTCTCTTTCTATCTTGAGCTGTATCCGTCATTGTGTCAAATAATGGATATATGAGACAGGAAATGAACTAGAATGCATCCTGGCTGGAGCTTCTAGTTCACGCAAGTTGCTCCATATCCTTACCTTGTGCTTCTCCCTCTCTTTTACTACTTCAGTTTCCCTTTTTTTTGGAATCGATTCTTACATTTCCCTCCACACAAGACATCAAAATCTGAGTCAATCACATAGAACAAGTTAATGAAAATCCTCAATCCTAACTGGTTTGTCTTAAAAATGATGAATGTTTTAACTGGATAATGTTCCATGATTACTTACAATGGCAACTGTGTGGGTTTTGGTCGGGTTCTTTAGCATTCTCCCAGTATATATGTGTATGTGTCCCATTTATAGGCCTCTGCCTCTGGAATACTTGACTCGAGTGCATAATTTTGGATTGTTTTTATAAAAAAAAGATTAAATTTATTTTGTTTTAAATAATTTTTTTTACTGTTTTTGAATAAATTTTAAAAAATTAAAAATATTATTTTAATATATTTTTAAATAAAAACACATTTATTCTTACCCACCAAAAATTCATATCTTCAATGGGATCCAAGAGCCCAAGAGGGAAACAAAACTATCGTCCCAAAAGGCCGTTGTAGTTGGGCTGAAATTTTGCATTTGCTTGGGTTCCTACGAGGCTGTTTTTCTTGTTTCCAGGATCTGTTAGCTATGAACCCAAGATGATTCAATGGAACTTAGATCCTCTTAGGGTTCTATAGATTTATTAGCTATGAACCCAAGAAGATTTAACAGAGCTTAGATCCTTTTAGGGTTCTATAAATTTATATCTATGAACCCACGGCGATCCACTAAGTACAGGCCGTAATTTGAATCTAGACGGGAAATCCCATTCCAGAAGCTCACATCTCATTTGCGAGTGGAATTTCATAATACAGTGATTGGAAGTATGGAAAGTAGAGACGGAGGAAAGAATGAAAGAGAGAATTTAATGAAAGCAATATTTACTCATTTTTAAATATGTTTTATCACATAAGTGTATAAATATTTTAATTTTATAAAATATTTTTTAAGAATATAATTATTTTAAAAGTTTGGATTTTATTTTTTCCTTCAAATTAATATATTAAAAATAAATTATTTTTCTCAAAATTTAGTATTTCCACTATATGCCCGTAGTTTTTTTTTTTGTTAACACTGTAATGTATTTCCACTGTATATCCATTGTTATGTAACTTCAATATTTTTCTTATTTTCTTTGTCTGCCAAGGTTGAAGACACTTTTAGTTTATTAAATTATATAATATACATTGATTTTCATTTCATATTTCATTAATTAGTTATTACTGGTACGTATAAATAATTAATTTAGGTTTATAAAAAGAATTAACGAACAATTGTTCTCGAGACCGAAAGGACACATTCTATGTATCATGGTGTTTGAATTATTAATGGATCGAGGTCATGCTTATCGAGTAACATTGCATACATAAATCAAATTTATATTTAAAAATATAAAGTTCATCACAGGAAGCATATTATAATATCAAATATATTTAAAATAATTTCGAAGTGTCATTGCTCGCAGACTTATCCTCAGTACTCACCAGCCTTTCCTTGTAGCTTGTTGATTTGCGTTTAATACTCATAATAATCCAAGAGTCAACGGCACAAGGCTGGTTATCAGAAAATGCCCTGTCTTGTATCTTGATTTTTACAGAGATGACGATAGGGAAAGGCTTTGTTTGGGAAGCTCATTTAATTACAGTAAATCTCTTGAATTATGGTGAAATATATTATCTAACCGTTTGATTTCAATATATTATTTAATAAAAAAAATCTCTTTGAACAGCATCACATTATTCAATATCGATCTAATTGAATCAATCTAAGAAAAAAGAAGAGAATTCATCAATATTCTAATGATTTTATATTCAATGTAATTAAATAAAAATACATAAAATGTACAGTACAATATATATTTTTAATATTTTGATTAAAAACCAATATCAAACATATTATCAAAATATTGCCTTATTAATGGTGTTTTTTTAGGAAAAAACAATTATCTAAAAACCTCACTAGAATATTCTCCAAACATTAATGAAATGAATAATTAATGGATTAACAAATCATATTAAAATTTCATACAAATATCAAATGATAAGTGGTCAAATGTGGATCCTACAAATATTGAATAATTAATTGATTCAAAAACTCTCACTTGAGAAACTCAAAATCCATCTGTTTAATTATAAATAAATAAATTAAAAAAGAAAATGGATTTTTATGTGGTTTTAAAATATATTTTTATGTGAAAAATACATTGATAGCAGAATAATAACCGTTAAACAATTCAAAAAATTAAAAAAAAGGACTAAAATTTAATTAAAATATTATAATAATAATAATCTATATATATATATATATATCTTAATTTGTGTATGTTTTTATGCGCATGCGCACGCAAAGTTACTACGAATACATTCAATTTATAAAGTGGCTGTCTTCATCACCAAAGTTCTCCTCTTAAACCTAAAAGAAAAACCTCAACGAAGAAAATGCCATATGTGGGACCTAATTAATAGTGATATATAAAAGATAGAACAAATTACAAGCTTTGACATCGATCATGGTGGAAACTGGAAAGTGCTAGCTAGAGACAAATTTTACACACATGCGTGCCCTTTCCCAAATTCTATATCCATTGCAAGGCCAAAAGCATTCATGACTAGACAACAACTCATGATGATCAAGGTTCTCAATACCTTAATATCAACAGGCATTTTGTCAGTTTTGATAGAGAGAAACCTTTAATTTCATACAAATATCAAATTAATATTTCTTTCCTCGGGAAATTAGATGCTCGTTTGTACTTAATCGGACAAGCTCATATCTCATCAAGCATTGGCTTAAGCTTGAATGAGATTTCCTGGCATCATAGAACAAGACAAAGTCAGTTTGATCCTTTAGTGTTCCACTTTGTTTAAATATGGATTGAGAATAAAGGTTATGAGTATATATAAGGAGTTCTGCTCGTTCGAATCAAACGACTAGCTAGAATTTATACTAGTCTCGGGAGCCAACGAGGAGGAATATTGATATTATGGCTAATTTGAAGCTCTGGGTGTGCCTTATTTTGCTGTTTCTTACGTTTTCCAAATCAGAAACCAGACATCTTGATCAGCCTTACCTCGGGAGGAAGAACCTAGCAAGAATGCTGCAAGAACTGAATGAGAAATCAAAACAACTCTTCGAAGACGATTCAGATGTGACCGGAAGCCCTTACGAATCGAAACGAATCAGTCCTGGAGGGCCAGACCCCAGACATCATTAAAATCTCTACGTAGTGCCATGCAAGCTCTTCCATGTTCCGTCAGAGCAAACGACCAAATGCAGAACTAAAGCGAGTTTGGTTTGTTGCTTAATGTACGTTAATGCCAAATGCATGGAATGTAATAAAAAATTATATATATAGGCATCCTGTTCAATGGCTTAATATTGAATTATTATCATGGACAGGGATCAATAAATTTGTAATGAATTCTCTGTTTTCCCCCTTGATTATAATAAATTTTGCGTTCTCCCGCAGTTTTGGCCAACCAAAACTAGTCTATCAAGTTTAGATAAAAGATAGACCATCCATATTATACTTAGATCTCATTCCTGGATATCTCATTCCTGGATCACGAGGGTTTTATTTATTTTTACGTTTTAAAATAAGTTATTTTTTTATTTTAAATTAATATTTTTTTGGTGTTTTTAAATCATTTTAATGCGTTAATATCAAAAATAATTTTTTTAAAAAATAAAAAAAATATTATTTTAATATATTTCTAAATGAAAAGTATTTTGAAAAGCAATCACACATCCAAACAGACTCCAACGATAACAACAACAACAACGCAAATTAAACCATTTACCGGTATGTAGCTAACAATTTAGCATGTAGTATCAGTACTTGTTGCTATATGGGTGAAAAAGGAGCTTGGAAAATAATATAAATTCGACGACAAAGGCACTTTCGTTAGCATGCATTAGAGCTTTTAGAACTGTAAGAATATGAACTCTGATGTACAACAGAAGAATAAAAGATTTGCGCTCTATGAATATAAAATAGTTCTCAAGATTCGAATGTGCAAGATCAGCAGCCTTTTTTTGGGTCCTTGTATGATCATTAGTTGGTCGCAGTGATGTTGAAAATGCTTAATGACCTTAGAAGGCAGTCGATATTCCTCGGATCATGACGCCCCAAGAATCCAAATTTCAGTTGTTTTCAAGAACCATAGCGCGTGATGATAAAGAACTTGAGATCTGTATAACAGGTTTTAAGTTCGAGTCAGGACGTGCATCTTTTATAAGAGTTTGGAATAACCGGGATTTTAATCACTCACCTGAACCCACAAAGTACGCTTTCCAGAAAGTGAGGTTTTCTCAAATCCAAAATAAAAAAAATTCTAAGTTGATTTATCCTTTTTTATTTGAATTTATGTGTTCAAAAAGATGCTATTTTTTAATTTATGAAATAATTTTTTATTATAATATTTGTTTAATCGTTAAGATTTACAAGAACTCTTTTAGTTTATAAATCATAAAGTTAATTGTGAAAAATACCTCTAGCATCTTATAATTTAGTTGAAATTATATATATTTAATTATCGAGTTTTGAAAAATTATAGTATATATTCTAAATAAAAATAAAAATTCAAATTAAAAAAAAAATTAAACTACCTTCATATATAATATATCACTAACTTAAATAAAAGATAAATAAAAATTTTTCTTTCGATAATGTTGGAATCTCTTCTTTTTAATTTATTGAAAAACAATTAGTTATATGATACCAAACACGCCTTTAGTTTTTGAAAATGATTCTCTACTGAAAAAAAGAAAGGCATTTAAAAAGAACAATATTGAACATTTAAAAACAAAATAACGAGTTGAGACTAATTTATAATTTTCAAAATCAAAAGGATTAATAAATAAATTTGTAAAAGACACAAGGTTTAAATTATATATATTAACAAAGCTTTAGCCTGCCAAATCTCAAGCCCAAACGAAATCCAATAAAATCATGGGCTAAAACCGAAACCACATAAAACTTCAAAGCCACGTACACTTTCCAAATCTTTCCCTCCTTTATGAGCTTCCATGGAGATTTTCTCAAATACCAATATCGTCTCCTCCAACTTCTCCAATCTTGTTCAAAACTTCGTGCCCTTAACACAACAAAACCACTCCATGCACTCACCATTACTATCAGCGCTAACCCAGAGCAATCCACCTTTGTTTACAACAATATTATTTCTTTCTATGCATCATTCAACCAAGTACCAATGGCGCACAAAGTGTTCGACAATATGCCTCAAAGAAACAAAGTGTCTTACAATTCAATCATTAGCTGTTTTAGTAAATATGGTTATTTAGAGGAAGCTTGGAGAACGTTTTGTGAGATGATAGATTGTGGGTTCAGGCCGAATAACTTTACCTTGTCTGGTTTGTTATCGTGTGCGTCGATGGATGTCGGTCGTGGGATTATGTTGCAGGCACTGGCAATAAAGAACGGGTTGTTCTGTAGTGATGCTTTTGTGGGCACTGCTTTGTTGGGTTCATTTGGAAGATGTGGGTGGTTAGATGAAGCATTCCGTGTTTTTGAAGATATGCCTAATAAAAGCTTGGTGACATGGAATTCGATGATATCATTGTTGGGGCATCATGGTTTTGTTGAAGATTGTGTTGTTTTGTTTCGCAAGCTTGTTAGGAAAGAGGGTTCTTTGTCTAAATGTTCTTTTGAGGGTGTTTTATCGGGGTTGGTGTGTGAAGAAGATTTGGAATTCGGAGGACAAATACATGGTTTGGTCATTAAAAGCGGGTTTGATTGCGAAGTTTTAGTTTCGAATTCTCTTATCAATATGTATGCGAGATGTTCAAGCATTTCCCAAGTGGAGAAACTGTTTGAGGAAGTAGATGGTAGGGATGTAGTCACGTGGAACACAATAATTAGTGCCATCTCAAAAAGTAAGAACCCTGGAAAAGCATTAGAAGTCTTTCTGAAAATGTCTGAGGATGGAATAATGCCTAACCAGACCACATTTGTAAGTGTCATTAACTCTTGCACCAGTTTGCTGGTCCCAATGTGTGGAGAATATGTCCATGGTAAAATAGTGAAAACTGCTCTTGAAACAGATGTTTATTTGGGTAGTGCCTTGGTTGATTATTATGCCAAATGTGGTAAACTGGATAATGCCCATTATTGCTTTCGCGAGATACATCAGAAGAATGTGGTCTCTTGGAATTCTTTGATCCTGGGTTATGCAAATAAATGCTCTTTTGCTTCTGTTTCTTTGTTGCTAGAAATGCTTAAGTTAGGCTTCCGGCCTAATGAATTTTCATTTTCTGCTGCTCTTAAATCATCCTTGGTTTTAGAGCTAAAGCAGATTCATAGCCTGACTATAAGATTGGGCTATGAGAATAATGAATATGTATTGACCTCCCTTATTACCTCCTATGGCAGGAATGGTCTCATAACTGATGCTCTAATCTTTGTTAAAGCTTCTGAAACACTGCTTGCTGTTGTTCCCGCTAACAGTATTGCTGGAATTTATAACAGATCTGGCCAATACTTTGAGACATTAAAGTTTCTTTCTCAGCTCGAAGAACCAGACACTGTGTCTTGGAACATTGTTATTGCAGCTTGTGCACGCAATGGAAATTACAATGAGGTTTTTGAACTTTTTAAACACATGCGTGTTGCTCAAATGCTTCCAGACAATTACACATATACAAGTCTTCTATGTGTGTGTAGTAAGGTCTGTAACCTTGCTCTGGGAAGTTGTATTCATGGTCTCCTCATAAAGACTAATTTCAGTTATTTTGATATTGTTGTCCGCAATGTGTTAATAGACATGTATGGAAAGTGCGGCAACCTTGAAAGTTCAGTAAAGATTTTTGACAGTATGACAGAGAGAAACCTAATTACATGGACAGCTCTAATTTCAGCCCTTGGAATTAATGGCTGTGCTCAGGAAGCATTAGAAAGGTTTAATGATATGGAATTTCTAGGTTCTAGACCTGATAAGGTTGCTTTTATTGCGGTGCTTACGGCATGCAGACATGGTGCTTTAGTCAGAGAAGGGATGCAGTTGTTTGGTAAAATGAATGATTACCATATTGAACCAGATATGGATCATTATCATTGTTTAGTGGACTTATTGGCTAGGAATGGACATCTTGAGGAAGCAGAGAAAGTGATTTCCTGCATGCCTTTCCCACCAGATGCCCAAATATGGCGTAGCTTTCTTGAAGGTTGCAAGAAACGTAGAAATACTGAGGATCATGCAGTGTGCATAAAGTAAAAGTCAGCTCTTGACATTAGTGCATGCATGCAGAGGATTAAGCCTTCAACATGTAAACTTGAAATTATTTTCTCAAAGGTTCCTTTCGAGACATTGTGTAGCCTTTGCCTCCAGATAAAGAAAGAGAGTTCAGACACTCTGAATTTCCAAGGCCAATTATTTGTTGGTCATGCTGATTAAATGTGCCAGGTGTGGAGGCCAAATTAACAGTTGGAGAATTACTGAAATGACCCTCTCTTCCATGCTTATCTCAAGTGTCGCATAGGTCTATATTGGTCATGTAATTTTGTAAATTAACCAATCAGGAGCGTGCATCATCATCCATGAAACTCTACCTTTAAACCTGCATTATCAGAGCCAAACATTGCCCTTAACCAACAGAGATGCCAGTTTGAGCACTTTCTCCTCCTTCAGTTTGTGGCTTTGCATGGCCCACCCTAAGGCTTTCCTATGTTCAATGGTAAAGTCTGTCCCTTGTATGTCAAACTAGGATATTGTAAGATTCCTGCATTCTAAAGCAGTTCGTGATTTGTTTTTTGGAACAACTAGACTAATTCATGATAGTGTCACACAATCTTTGGTGACTCACTTGCATTTCATTCAAACGGTTTGGTCCATAAGTTCTTTATGCATCGGCCTATTCTTGAAGGCTTAGGGTAATGACCATCTCTCTCAGTCATTTCTGCCCTTAAGCACCGAGTATTTTCAATGATGATCCAATGAGCATAAGATCAATTAAGAAAAACAGAATGAAATTCATAGTATCTGTTATCAGCTGGGGGATCTGAAACTATGGCAGGCTACAAAATATTAAAGCCTCAAGAGCCCAGATCAGATGTCCCTATTATGTCATGCAGGACTGAAAAGGAACAGTGCGAGGATTTTGATGCTCCCTCATGATGCATATGATGTTAAGTTGGAACTCTTAAGGTACTATCAAGTTTTGGGGGCAGTAAAGCTGTCATAAGTGTTACATTTTGTGTATTTAAACTCTTCATATGTTGGACATGATGACTTTTTGTCCTTGATTTAATTTTTTCACATTAACCTTCAGTCATTCATTTACATCTTACCTGACTTATTCCTTTCAAATGCTTATATGCATGCATAGTATATGAGGTTGTTTATACATATTTGTAGGGTAATTGCTGTAGTTTGATGACTGTATCTTTTATTATATAAGGTTAGAGGAATTAATCTCCCTAATGTGTAGTAACTGATAGGAATTTCTTTTCAGAAAATCTACTGTATATCTTTCTTTGTGTATGTATTTTACTTTTGTTGCTTTAAGAAAACATAGAAGTTTTATTTCAGTCGTTATATATATTGAGGTATGGAGCATGTGTTCATGAACAGGCAGCCAAAAGTACAAGTAGAGGAAAGGATTACAACAGTGAGGTCTTATGGTCATATCAAAAACATCCTTAAGTTGCTGCTTAGGAAAGAGATATAAGATAGATGTTAAGACAGCATTAGAGAAAGACTTTTGAAATGTAGTGCTATTGAAGTCATTTGCATCATAGCTTATAAGATAACTACAAAATTGAAAGGAAGATCTATAAGACTGACCATATGAACATAACATGCATGTCAAGAATCAAGATGGATAAAAAGTTGCTTGAACAATATAAAAAAAAAGATTAAGAAATTCTAATCTATCAATACACACATTAACAAAGTGAAGGTGATATCAATTGGACAGCTAAATAACATAATACAAATAAGATTGCTTGGGTATACATAATGTAAACATTTGGTTGTGTGACTGTTGTAATATCATGGCACTGACAAAAAACATTTGTTGGTTTGAAATCAAACAAACTATTGATTTTTTATTACCATATGATGAAAATGTTTCTTTAAACTAATAGTGGAATAAGAGTATTTATGTGATATTTTTTGATATCTGAGATTAAGATTTAGTTGAAATACAATACATGATCTGATTTAAAGCATGAGGGGGGGGGGATTAAAAGGTTCCATAAAGAATTTTTGTACTCTAAACAGGCTTGTTGTTTGAAGACTTAATTTTATTTATTTAAGTCGTTTAATAACTAGGAGAAAATGTTCTGCAGGAAGAGAACAACAAAATACGAAGAAGAAGAAGAAGAAGAAGAAATTTGAAAGAAAAATTTCACATGCTTTAGACAACAGAAAAAGTTTTTTCTGCTTAAATGGTAGCTGATATTAACAAAACAGGAAGAGAATGTGGGTTGGCCGGCGGGGAGGTCCTATAAAGATACTCATGAAAAAAGGTTAGAACCTTAAAATTATTTACTTGAGCACTTAGCACTTAAGGTTGATCATTTGACGTGGATATGATTGTAATAGAACTCTATTTTGAGATTCACCTCTGCCTAGTTGTGTCCTGAAATGGATTCTGTCCAGATTCCACACCTTTGGGCATAATTATCATTGAAATGATAATTAGGACAATGGAAATGCTGTCCCCTCACCATTTGGAGAGATACTCTGAAAAATATGTCAGAGTCAAATACATGTGTAAATAGGTATTTCACCCATTCCTATTCCTATCCAACACTGAATTGATACTCTACGCATAAAGTAAAGTCTTTAAATTTGAAGAAAACAAAAATTTTATTGACAATTACTTGTTTGGTCAGAAGAGTTCTCCGAATATTCTGGTCTTAGATTAGTGATTAATTTTCATATTTTGATTTTGGAATCCCAATAATGAATCAAGAACAGAGGATTGGCTCATTCCAAGAAAAAAAAAGGTGGGAATTTTCCTTAAGTAATTGAAATAAATGAAAAATAGAGTGACTACAAAAACAGATATGTTTAATGGGATTTGTTTTCCTCCTACCCTGAATATCGAATTATTGTACCTGACTGAATGTGTTCAAGTGTTATCGTAGGTCAAGCTCTTCAATGCAGAGATGAAATTGTGGATGTGGTCCATCACGTCCAAAATTGTCCATTAAGCTGTTTAAACTTAAAAGTGCATCTATTGGCAAGTTTTGATGCTACCCGTTTTTAGTGGAAGAGGGAAGCAATGGGGAGTCGCTCTTTTGATAGTGGTTTAAGGTGATGGAAGACCACATGCATTGCAAGATTATCTTATTTAAAGAGGACAGAACATTTTGCTAAAGGGTATGTTTCTTTTCCAAGGATTTTCCATGATAATCATAAAGTAAAACAAAACAAAATATAGTGAACTTTTTTTTTTTTTAATCTCCACCAGCGTTCACCATTCCTTTCTTAATCCTATAAATAGCAGCTCTTGGGTGGAGCTACAAGCCACCTGTCTTCTGTAAGAGATTCCGCACCCTTCCTAGCCAAACCAAATCCTTAGCTATAAATTTAATAGCTTGCGGGAGTGAAGAAAAAACATAGCATTGTTGCTATCTACTTGGCTAGCTATTCAAACAAAATGAACAGTACTCGTGACATCTAGCGAGTACTGTAGCGGTCCTCAGTTGTTGATGATTGGTGGCGCGAGAGAGAAAATTGGGCAATGTTGTTCACGGGAAAAAGAAGGCAAAGGAAGTATTGTGGTGCCTAGTACACCAAATGGGGGTGGAGAAGCTAAAGAGGAAGAAGTTGTCTGGGATTTAACTTTGATTATTTTCTGTCTTTTCATTCTCTCAAAACAACCCTCAAAATCGTTTTCAAAAGTGTCGTTCGTCTCTCTTTTTCTCATACCCTCTAATGGTGATTAATTTACTTTTTTTTTATTAACCCTCAAAATCGCTTCATTGTTTGCTCAATTAGGGTTTTATTGTACTGATTTTGTCACTTGATCTGATCAATTATTTGCTCAATTGGGTTTTTTTTAATCTATTAGAATTTAGATTAATTTTTCAAGCTTTACAGCTGTTGGGAAGAATGATTTGTTCTAGTACTAACGTTGTTGTTCATCTTCCCCGTCAACGTTTTCTCGTAAGTAACTGAACTCTCCCTCGCAAGTAACTAAAATCTCCCCTACCTTGTTTTCTTCTTCGCTTCTGTCCCTTTGTTTTTGTTTTTGTTTTTGTTTTATTTAAGGTTGTCACTATTTTATTTTATCTGGAATGACCGAAATATTTCATATCAATTTAAAAAACAGAATAAAATAAAATAATTTTTATTTCATTTCAAATCTCGGTCTTTTCCGGATTTTTCAGCTAAATTTTGACCGGAATGTTCCGGTTTCATTTCACATATTCCATTCCGGTTTTGAAAAGTCATTGAATCAAATTGAACCCGGTTCAATTTGATTAATTAAACCACCCAAGTATAAAAAGCTGTTTTTCATTACTATTTGATATTAATAATAATATTAAAAATTATTATTATTATTTTCATTAACAATGATATTAATTTTTTAAAATTAGATTTATCACTAATATACATGATTTATATTCATGTTGTTTTTTTCATATTTATACTTTGTAGAAATTTGAGCAAAATAAGGGATGCTTTAGATCCCATTAGCCTTGATAACATTGACCTAGCTTTATATTTAAAATATTTGTGTTAAAACATTTTACTTTTATAATATTTTGATATTTTGTTAGAATTATTTTAAGTTAAAGATCTATTTAATCTTGACTATTTAGAAATATTTTAAATTTTATTTGTTTGACATTGTGTTTGTATTGTATAATTTATAATTAATATATCTTGAATTTGAATTATATTTGTTGAATTATATATATATATGAACAGTACAACCCCGAAACGGCACGCTGAAACATTCCGAAACTGAAATATTTTATTGCAATTGAAAAAACGAAATACTTATCAAAACAGAATTGACAATCTTGATTCTAACGTCAGCTGCGTGGCTCCCCTTTTTTTTTTTTTTTTTTTTTTTACTACTTTTGATCATGTATCTTTCAACTCACTGTTTTTTGAAGTAGGTGTTTCTTATTAAATTGAAGGAATTCATTTCTGTTAATCTAGAATAATTATTTGTGGGCTTCATTTCTTGGGGTATCTTGGATTTCAGAATGGCCACTGCTGTGTTTCACCAAGCCTCAGGGGCTGCTCAGTCCCATCAACACCTCCAGAACTCTGGCTCTCATTATGAACTTGTCAATGCTTCGGTGAAACTGATATCTAAAGGTTTCAAGGTTGACATTGGACTTCCAAGAAGAGGGATCCAGTTGTAGTTCTTGTAAGAGGAAATTTGGTGTTCTTCAAGCCTAAGCTTCTCAAACATAAGTGGTTCAACCAGTTTCATATCCCCCAAATTACAGCACTGATGAGTTGCGAAAGAAATAAGTATGCTTGTTTCATTTTGAAAGCTTCTTTTGGGGCTCGAAAGGGTTGGAAAAGAAGCATGTAATGATGAAAGTAACTTCCTTTAGTATGTACTTTGTTGTGATTCATATCTTTTTTAACAACACTGAATTAGTGTCATATCTGCTCTAGCACTACGCTCATATTCTCGTCTGGTTTGTGGCTTCTGCATGCACCCTGTGGAGTGGCACCTCCACTGAGATTACGTAGGGTTTTTTGTTTTATCCTCATTTTAATAGCTGGAGGTGATGAAAGAACAAGAATTCCCATCCTTCTGTGGTGTGGAGTTCATAGAAACCCTTCCTGGGGGCAGAGTAGCTTTGTTTTTCGATCAAAATTTTGATCATCATAACCTCTTCAAGTCTTTCATTATATATTTTTGTATCTATTTTGTGCATTGAGTTGCATATGTGAGTAGAGAATCTCATAATGGTTAAATGAAATGTAAGTAAATATATATTAAATAAGCACTTAATTTAAAATTTTTATTTGTTAAATAAGATCTATTTTATTATATTCGGTAAATGTGTATACTCTCTAAGTTGCAAAAGACTAAGGAGAAGGCCTCGAAAATTGTTTGTCGTTAATCTCCCTCCAACAAGCAATCACAGAATTGAGAAATTGGAATGTCTATTACTTTGTAATTAACTGCCACGTGTGCATGCACACATCCAATTTGAAACGGATTTATAACAATTGGTTTGAATATAAAACCTGGGAACATTTGATTCAACCATAGTTCTGAAACTGGCTTGTCTATGACCTAGCTCAAGATTGGGTTATATGTTGGGTGAGGGCAATCTACGGGTTTGGAGGTTGACTTGGGCCAATTATTTTTTCATTTAAACTACATTGTTTTGAACAATTTTATTTTTATAAATAACCTGAAATGATATTATTTAAAAAAAAGAGACTTGCCTCACCTTGGCTATAGATTGATATGCCATGCTACACGTGTTTGACTGAGTCAACTATATAGATGATTTTGCACAAAACCCAACCTTATTTAGATTCGGTGATAAGTTTGTAGATCAACTTGTCAGGTTGATCTAGTTTTGTAACTATGGATTTAGCAAAAATGGATCAATGACTTTGTGTTTTAAATCAAGGTAATAAATAATTTAACCTGGTAGTGGAATTCGTATACACTTAGCGTTAACTATTCAATCCACACGATGATTATCTTCCTGGTAAGTAATTACGGTGAATCTTCATTTCATCTTTAACTAATATAAGCTGATGGATCAGGATTTATTAGTAGTTTCAAACATTTTTTTTTGTTATGCTTGAGCTTAAATTTAAAAAGTCCAAAAATACCTTTGAAGACCTAAAAAACCACCCGTCACAGGCAAGTTGCTTAGGTCCAACTACCTATGAGCTTAGTTTAGAGGCAAAGCCAACTAGAATGGGCTTAGCTTAGGTGCAGAACCTAGTGCATGTGGGGGCAGCGCCTAGCTCTCTAGTGTGCTCGGACGCAGTGCCCACCATTTATAGGTGTCACCGCGCTCAGCTCCCGTGGGCCTAAGCAATGCACTTGGGCTTATTTTTGGTTTCAAACGAGCTCAATACTTATGCCTTAATCCAACACTTTGAGCCTAATTTTTTCGAGGCCCCTTACTGGTCTCATCGTGAATTATTTACTAAACCAACACATTTTATATTTTATTCTCTCTACACTTTTAGGTGTATGAAAATTTCTCATGACCTACCACTTCTTCATCTCATTAATGTTTGTGTAAGAAATATTTATTTATTATTAATGCATGTGTAATGAATATTTATCCCTCATTAATGATATCAGGAAAAAATTACTCTTCATCCTTTTCACCTGAACAAAAAGATTCATAGGTTATATAAATACCTCATGTACCACCCAAGTAAAAGATTTATAATCTCTCAATTCTTCATATATGTGCTTACATATTTTAAGAGCATCTATGTTTAAAATACCATTGCACTTTCTCTCACTATAAATGTACTTATTTAAGCATTTAAGAATCTTTTATCCATTACAGGGGATCTTTTGCAAGTACTTGGCTTCCTACATCAAACTACCAGTCACCTTAGCTTACCAAGTATTAGCTACCAACCTCCTTGGAATACCACGTACTAGTTACCACTCACTTATCTTACCAGCCACCAGCCACTTTGGTTTACCAAGTACCAGTCATCTTGGTCTTTCACATCAAGCTACCAACTACCTTAGCTAGGAAGATTGAATCAAATTGCTAGAACTTAGTGATTAACCTATTATTCAAGGCATAAGCCTTATTCCTAAATACATTAAGTTTTTTAGTGCATCATTGTAATCCTAGCTATAAGTAATTTAATATATATGTTTGCTAACTACCTAGATGAATATAAGCCTATTGTCTTAGGATACATTCATTTTCCTTTGGTCAATGCTTTTTTAGTTTCTTAATTGATCACAACTACAACATAAATGAAATGAAATGTCATAAGCTTTTTGATCATAACTAATTCCTTAAAGGAAGAAAATTGAATGCAAGATTGGGAATTTAAATTTGATTTAGATATTTCCTCTCCATCTTCCATTTTCCTTTTTCTTTTTTTTATATTTTTAAATGATATATATGTGTGTGTGTGTGTGTGTGTAAAAGCATTTCTCTCTAATATCTTTTTTAGAAGAAAAAAACCGATTATATGATGTCTTATATGGAGAGATTGAATAAGATAGGGATGAGCAAAAAAATTAAAAACTCAATTAAATCAAGAAAATAATAAAAGTAATAATTGAAAAAATCAAACCAATAAAAAAAATTCTGATCCAATTTGATTTTGATTTTAAAAATCTGAAAACAATTAAACTAAACCAAATCAAACTAGTTTAACTAGCACTTAAACTACTTAAAAAAATAGTTATAAATATTAATTTTTCTTCTAACCTAAATCAAGCTCGCATTCTCATATACAATCCCCTTAAACTTTCTCTTTCTCTCATCGATTCCTATTCTAATCCTAAATCAAAGCCATAAACAACCCCCCAAGTTTTCTCTTTCTCTTATGTCTCTCTACTACTAGTATAGAAGAAGATCTATGAACCTGGATAATAGTTTTTCTTTTTTTTTTTGACAAAAATAGGCAACAATAGTTTTTCTCTGTCTAGGATCTTCTACTTATTTATTTTTTTTGTTCCTAGAGAATTCACCTACCAATTGGTGCTATCAATTTTGAATTTTTTGGTTGTGGGCTTAATTTTATATAATATTTTTGAATTTTCTGTGTTGTAAATCATTGATTAATTATTTTGTAAATCAAAATATAAAATTTATCCCATTGTCCACTAAAAAAATGAATTTGTTTTGTGTTGTGTTGTAAGTCATTCATTCATTAATTTTTAAATTATTAATTAATTATTTTATTTGTTTTATTGCTTGTTTGAAAGCATGAGAGGTTTGATTTTTTGAGGTAATTACAGAGAACAATTTTGTGCAAAAAAATCATCCATTTATTTGCATGAATTATTTATGGCCTTAATTCCTGTAAAATATGATAGGGTAAAACTAAATTGTCAGGGATGTTAATGAAATTGTTTGGTTTTGCCATTTTGTTTTTACAAAATAATCTGAACCGAGCAGAAGAAAAACTAGTTGATTTGAACCAGTTTTAGATTAGTTCTAATTCTAAAAAAAATAATTTGATTATTTTTTTAAGTGAAAACTTAACCGAATTAAAAATACTCATCAAAAAGGAAAGTTAATATACTTATATGCAATAAATAATATTTTTTTAATAGTGGAGACAAGTGGCCTAACTCAGTGTTGCATTTATAGGCTTAGAAGTTATTCAATTGTGTCTCTCCCATCAGGTTTTAGATATTAAAAATGGTATTAGAGCTGATCCTAGCTTAATATGGGCAATGAATGTTATATGGTACAAATTGATATACTCTTAAAGAGGGTGGGAGCCACATCTTGAATGTGAGGAGCCACCTCTAGAATTTAACACTTCATAGAGCTCAATCTTATACTATAATTATGATGTGATGGGTAATCACACACTTAAACTAAAAAGACATGATATCCCATGTTCAACATCTAAAAATTATGAGAAGATTGGATAAGATAAAATGAATGATTAATGGAATTATATGTAATAATAAATACTTCTTTTGGGTAATAAAGATAAGAGGTTCAATTCAATGTTACATTTGTAGACCTAGAAATTACTTAGTTGTGCATCAAGCCATTCTTGTCGAGCTTATGCCATTCAACATATTTGCAGTATTTGCATGCTCTTTAAATGGCCTTTAATAGATAAGTTGGGTTCTTATTTTAGATCAAGAGTACTATTTATGATATAGGGTTTAATGCCCCTTGTTTTAACATTACATCTTCTTTTGTTAAGAGATTATTAAACCATACAATCAAAACAAACTCTCAAACCAATAATATGATGCCCATAGTTGCCACTTATCCAACATAATCCAGTGGACATATGAATTAAAATCCTAAGCTCCATGTTATTGGTAGTGCACCACTCAAGTGATTTAGATTATTGGTAATGTACCATTCAAGTTTATCATAAAACTCACGTCGTAATCAGTTTTTCACCTTTTATTTTCTAATATATTTTTAAGATGATAAAAAAAATTAAGAAAAAATAAAAAAAATAGGGAGGGAAGGAGCAAAAACGACAAACAAGCAAAGAAATAAGAATAAAAATAAATATAAGAGTGTGAGTCCATTTCCAAAACAACTAAAAGATAAGTAGATGAGGTGATAATCGATAAAAAAACATGGAAAAAAATAAGCAAAGAATGAGCTATATAGACCAGGTATGTAGAAAAAGAAGAAGAGGAGAATACACTAAGAAAGAGGAAGCAAAAGAATCACTAGAAACACTAGAGAGAAGAAAACTAGGGAGACATAAAAAATTCACGTGAGATTAAAAAAACATGGAAACAAATGAAAAAAAAAATGCAGAGCAAAAAAGAGAGAGTTTGACCAAAAAAAATGAAAAAAAGATTAAAAAATCATAGCTCTCATTTTTTTCTTCCATCTTCTTACTTGGTGTTTGAACTCAAAAAGATATTGTTTAAAAGAAAATCCCTCATTGCTAAACTGAGTATTTAAAAATATCAGTTAAAAAAAAAGATTGTTGAGATATTAGTTTAAATCCTAGTCTAAGTAGAAATCTTTGATTAAAAAAAATTGTGATTAGAATCTTTGTTGGCATATGATAGTTTGAGCTTATAATATCTCTATATAAGAACAAATATATTCAAAATTTGTGTGAATACATGAGTGTTGAATCAATCAAGAGAGGTTAAATAGTTGTGTGTTTAATTTTTTAACACTCTACAAGTTTGGTGTGGGATATGGTGGCGATTGGGTTTGTTGTGATCCATATCTGGTTCTTGGTCTGGTAGATCGAGGCGACATTGGTGGAAATATAACGGTCCTTCCAAAAATATCTATTGTTTTGAAATCAAACAAACAGTTGATTTTTAATTACCTTATAATGAAAATGTTTCTGTAAACTATTAGTAAAACACGAGTATGTATGTGATATTTTGTAATATATGAGATTAAGATTTAGTAGAGATACAATGCATTATCTGATTTAGAGGCTCGAAGGGGGTAAAAAAGTTTCATAAATAATTTTTGTAGTCTCAACAGGCATGTTATTTGAACTCTTAATTTTATTTTTATTGTTTTGAATGATAGTCATTTATGAAATAGAAAAACATGCTCTTCGTGAAGAGAATAGTGTTTGAAGAAAATTAATGTGGTAGAAGTTTATGAACAACAATTCAATAAACAAAATTAGAAAACAAGAAAAAGATTTGAGAGGAAAGTAATCTCATTAAGTGTTTCTCTTGTATATTCCTCTCTACACTTATATTAATTATGCTTTTAATTATATGTCTATTATTTATAGACCTTAAGTTCTAGATAAATAAGAAATTAAACAATTTAAAGAAAATTCTAATTTGAACATGAAATATATTATGTCAATTTAATTGATCAACCGTTTACTGAATCAGTCTATCAATTCCTTTAATTTAACTAATTATTCTATTATAACCGGTTATTTAACTAATTTTTAATAAAATTTGATTTACTTTCAACAAACATCGCCTCAGTTGAAAGATAGTCATCTATGAACTAGCGAAAGAAAAATTTCACATGCTTTAGACAGAAAAAGATTATCCTGCTAAAATGGATAAGATTGAAAAAACAAGGAAGAGAATGTGGGTTGGCCGACGGGGAGTTCCTATAGAGATACTCGTAAAAAGAGGATAGATTTAAATTATTCACTTGAGCACTTGGCACATAAGGTTAATCATTTGACGTGGATAAGATTTAATATATAAAAATGTATTTTAAGATTGCCCTCTGCCTAGTTTTGTCCTGGAATGGATTTTGTCCAGATTCTCCACATTCAGGCATAAAAAATATTATCATTGAAATGATAATTAGGATAATGGAAATGCTGTCCCCTCAACATTTGAATAAATACCCTGAAAAATATATGTCAGAGTCAAATTCATATGTGGCGAATCGATCGACACAGGAAAAACTAGAGTAACTACAAAACAAATATGCTTAATAGGAATATTTTTCCTCCTGCCTAGGAACGGCCCTTCGAGGGTCTTCTTGGCGTCAAACAGTAGACCCGAAACTGGTAAAAAAAGAATCAAACTATTTAATTAAAAAATAGCATTTTTTTTCCTCCCCTGAATATCAAATCATTGTACTTGACTGAATGTGTTCAGGGCGTTTGTGTAGGTCAAACTCCTCGGTGTAGAGATGAAATTGTGGATAATACTCCCCCTATGCTTATGGTCCACCACGTCCAAGTCCATTAAGCTGTTTGAACTTTGAAGTGCTTCTATTGGCTGGTTCTGATCTATCCGTTTTCAATGGAAGAGGGAAGCAATGGGGAGTCTTCTGTTTTTTTTTGTTAGTGGTTTAAGGTGATGGAATACCGACAAGAATTGCATGATCCTCTTATTTAAAGTGGAGAGAGCCTTCTGCTAAAGGGTATGTGTCTTTTCGAGGATTTCCCATGATACATTAATAATAAAGTAAAACAAAACAAAATATAGCGACTTTTTTTTTAATCTCCACTAGCATTCGCATTACCTTTCTTAATCCTATAAATAGAAGCATTTGGCTGGAGCTACAAGTCATCCTGTCTTCTGTAAGCCCTAGCTAGCTTCCCCTTTCATCTCTCCTTTTTTTCTGATAAAGGATAGGGTTTGAATCCAATATCCTTTTTCTCTAAACTGCCAGTACATTAAATGGCTAACATTCCAACAGCAACTAGAGTTTTGGTTGTATTATTGGTTGTGTTCATGATGCTCATGAGGTTTGAGGCGGCACCAATCCACACACTAAAGGAGCTCGACAAACGCCTTCTTTTAAGTAAAGTACTAAATGCCAAATCTAGAATGGAGTTTCATGGACGACGGATGTCCATCTCGGAATCAGCTACTGATAGATTGTCACCTGAAGGACCAAATCATGAACATCACTCCCATCCCCCGGGAAACCCTTAACAAAACAGCGCTATACAGAAGCTATCACGTTTTGGTTGCAGATATATGTTTTCTGTTCTATATATATATATATAGTGGTGCTTTCTATATATATCAAGGAATATATATACTGAAAATAAGAAAGAGAATAAGTGGTGCTTTCTAGTTGCACCTCTAGACTGCTATGTATGATCCAGCAACCAAGAACTTGCACGAGTTGTGAAAGCTTCTATCGGGGCTCGAAAGGATAGGAAAAGAAACATGTAATGCTGAAAGTTACGTCCTTTAATATGTACTTTGCCTGTGATGATGTTGTGATTTATATCTTTTTTTCACAGAAATGAAATAGTGTCATATCTGCTCTAGCACGACGCTCATATTCTCTTGTGTGGTTTGTGGCTGCTGCATGCACCCTGTGGAGTGGCACCCCCACCAAGATTACATGGTTTTTTTTTTTTTAATACTCACTTTAGCATCACAAATTTCTAAAGAGAACACGAATTTTAATCCTTCAGTTGGGTGGAATTCATCTTATTTCCTTCAAGAACAGCTACGTTAATTATGATGAAAGTAAACCAAATTTTAATTCTGAAAAGTAAAGGAACCAGTATACTAGTTAAGAATTAGTCTCCGCCAACTAGAATAAGTTGAATCGGTCAACTGGTTCAGTCGGAAAATATAATTCCTGATTAGATTAGGATTTTCTTATATTAGTTTAATTCCTTGATTTTCTAGGATCTTATAAAAAGCTTATAATTCAGCATTATAAAGCAGTACAAAAGAAGAGAGAATAGCTAAGAGAGAAACACTTAATAAAAGTATACATTCCTCTCAATATTCTTCTTGTTCTTGAATTTTTGACTTTGCATTACTATTTTTTATCTTATACAACACCCATCTTTCTTCCAACAAATGGTATCAGAGCTTATGTTTGATTATTTAACATGGCCAATCCAAACTTTTCACTTCAATATCCTAGGTTAAAAGACAACTATGAAACTTAGTACATTCGAGTAAAAGATGGGTTAGGTTCCCAAGATATATGGGAGATGGTTGAAAAAGGCTTTGAGGAGCCTATAGATTGAGCAACGTTAACTTCAACTCAAAGGGAGGCCGTGCAAAAGGCACGAATGAAGGATCAACAAGCACTAACAATCATCCACCAATGTTTGGATGATGCCACTTTTAAGACAGTGACCAACGCAACCATCACCAGGAAAACATGAGAAGTTTTGCAAGAATCAAACTAAGGAGCTGACAATGTGAGAAAGGTACGTCTATAAAAGCTACGTGGTGACTTTGAAAAGCTAAATATCCTTGAATCATAGAATATTTCAAAATACTTTGCAAGAGTATTGGCCATATACAATCAAATGAAGAGATATGCAAAGAAGGTGGAAAAGACATGTGTGGTAGAGAAGATCTTATGCTTGCTGCAAAAGAAGTTCCATTATATGGTGGTCACAATAGAGGAGTCCTAAAATATAGATTTTTTTCAATATAAAGTTTCATGGGAAAATTACAAGTCTATGAGGAAAGAGTCAATGAGATTCAAGAGGATGTGAGTGCACAAACACTTTTTTCAAAGCAAGATGGTTCTGGATATTCTCAATGGAGTACAAGATGTGGACAAAGAAAACGAAGAGGAGGAAAAGGTAAATTTAGAAGAGGAGGCCATTGCAGCCTCAACAGGTCAACCGGTCGACCTCATGAAGCAAACTGGTTAACCGGTTACAATGCTAGTGGCAATCCAAAATCCAAGTTTGAAAAATCAAAAGTTAAATACTATAATTGTCAAAAGGTAAGTCAATATGCTAGGTATTACTAGAGTCTAACTAAGAGAGTTGAAGAGAATGTCAATTTAGTAGTAGAACAGAAGTAAGAAGCCACCATATTATTAGTCCACGATGAATGAATAAAAACCAAATAAAACATGTAGTATCTTGACAATGGAGCTAGCAATCACATGTGTAGAGACAAAGACAATTTCATGGAGCTTAATGAAGCAATTAGAAGTAATGTCACCTTTATGGATCATTTAAAAGTTGTCATCAAAGAAAAAAGGTACAATTTTGATTAAATTAAAATATAAAAGTCATCAATTTATTGGTGATGTCTATTATATATCAAATGGTGAAAAGCAATATATTGAGCTTAAGACAATTGTTAGAAAAGAGATATGAGATTAAAATGAAATATTATACTTTGACATTACTTGACACTAAAGGTAGCCATGACTACAAAGGTAGCCATGACAAAGAATAGAATGTTCTTATTAAACATAAAGATGGATGTTCCTAAATGCATGTATGAAGGATAAGACTTGGCTTTGGCATATGAGACTTGAGCGTGTAAACTTTGAAAGCTTGAAGACGATGGCATAAAAAAAGATGTTGAAAGGTCTATCATCCATTATACACCCAAATCATTTATGTGAAAAATGTTTAGTGGGCAAACAATTTTGCAAAAGCTTTTCGAAGGAGTATACATCAAGAACAAGTCAACCACTATAGGAAAAACATATCGATGTTTGTGGTCCTATCAAACCACATTCATTTAGTAAAAATTTATATTTTCTACTTTTTATTGATGATTATAGTAGAAAAACTTGGGTATACTTCTTAAAACAAAAGCCTAAAGTGTTTAGTTGTTTTAAGAGGTTTAAGGCATTAGTTGAAAAAAAATTGTTATTTTATAAAATTACATAGGACAACTAAGATAATGAATTTTGTTCTAATGATTTTAATGAGTTTTGTGAAGATCATGATATAAAAAGACTTATAATAGTGCTTAGTCCCCATAACAAAATGGCATGATGGAGAGAAAGAACAGAAGCATTCTCAACATGACAAGAAGCATGCTTAAAACCAAGAAGATGCCTAAAACATTTTGGGCCAAAGCTATAGATTATGCTATCTACTTGTCAAATATGTGTCCTACTAAAGGCTTGAATAACATGACTTTACAAGAAGCATGAAGTGGAAAAAAGTCAAGTATTTCTCACTTGAAAGTTCTTAGAAGCATGGCTATGTGCATGTAGATGATCAAGTAAAGACCAAACTAGATGACAAGAGCAAAAAAATGATCTTTATAGGATATGATCAAAAGTCTAAATGATACAAGTTTTATAATCTTAATGAAGAAATGATGGTGATTAGTAGAGATGTTGAGTTCATTGAAGAAGGAGCATGAGATCGAAAGGTAAATAATAGTAAGAAATATGACTTTTTATCGATTCTTGATGAAGATAAGAAAAGATATGAAGATCATCAAGAACATAAAGTTACACCTCTACAAACACTAATGAGCTTAACTTCTCCTTCTCTTTCTTCTTCTTCTTTTTCTTCTTCTTTTTCTAGTGAAAGCTCAAGTAGTGGCACTCCACCAAGATAGATGAGGAGCCTTGATGACTTATATAAGGGAACGGATCCTATTAATGATGATGTAACACTATATTATCACTTTGCTACATGCGATCCTATAATGTTTGAAGAAGCAATAAATAATGAAAAGTGGAGAATTGTTATGGATGAGGAGATTGCATCAATTGAGAAGAATGACACATAGAAATTGGTTCTTAGACTAAGTAAAAATAAGTCAATAGATTTTAAATGGATCTATAAAGAAAAAAAGAATGCCAAAGAAGAGGTAGAGAGATACAATGCAAGGATGTTAGTGACAAAAGGTTATAGTTAAAAGCAAGGGATTGACTATAATGAAGTATTTGCTCTAGTTTCTAGATTGAAGACCATTCAATTAATCATTGCCACTACTGCCCAATATAGATGGAGAATCTATCAAATGGATGTCAAATCAGCCTTTCTTAATGGTTTACTTGAAGAGGAGATCTACATTGAGCAACTTGTGGGATATAAAGTGAAAGGACATGAAGACAAGGTATTGAAGTTGAACAAAGCCTTGTATGGATTGAAGCAAGCCCCAAAGGCTTGGTACAATCACATTGATGACTATTTCTTAAAGAATGGATTTGTTAAATGCCCTCATGAATATGCTATCTATATAAAGATAAAAAAGAGTGGTGATACTCTTATTGTATGTTTGCATGTAAATGACTTGATCTTTATAGGAAATAATCCAATGATGTTTAGAGACTTCAAGCAAGCAATCATCAAGGAGTTTGAGATGAAAAATATTGGTCTCATGTCCTATTACTTAAGGATTGAGATCAAATAAGGAGAAGATAATTTTTTTATAAATCAAGAGAATTTTATAAGGGAGGTTCTAAAAAAGTTCAAGATAGAGGATTGTGCAAGAGTAAATACTTTGATTGAGTGTGGAGTAAAGATGTCGTCAAGAAGAATGATAAAGGAGAAAAGATAAAATCTACAACATTCAAGAGCTTAGTTGAGAGTTTGGGATATTTGATATGCATTTTTCCGGATATTCTTTTTAGAGTAGGACTTGTGAGTAGATTTATAGAGACACCAACTATGATACACTTCAAAGCATTGAAGTGAATTCTTCGATATATCGAAGGCACTGTTGATTTTGGCTTGTTCTATGGTTATTCTAATAGCTTTGAATTTGTAGGTTATAGTAATAGTGATTAGGCTGGAGATATGAATGATAGAAAGAGCACTACAAGTTTTTTTTTTCTATATAGAAGACACGACATTCACATAGAGTTTAAAAAAAAATCTATAGTCACTTTATCAACATGTGAAGCTAAGTATGTAGCTACTACATCATGTGTTTGTCATTTCATATAGCTAAGGAGATTATTGAAAGAATTATGAATACCACAAGAGAAGCTTGCTACCATTTATATAGACAACTTATCATCCATTGTATTAATAAAGAATCCGATATTTCATGATAGAAGTAAGCATATTGACACAAGATTTCATTACCCACGAGATTGCATTGCAAATAAGAAAGTTGAAATCATGTATGTGAAAACACAATACCGAATTGCGGATATCTTCACAAAGCCACACAAATATGATGTTTTTATCAAGATTCGAGATGTGTTGGGAGTTATGAAGAAATTAAGTTTAAAGGGGGATGTTGAAAGGAAATCATATTTTGGTTATGAAAAAAAGAGGAACCGGTATACCAGTTAAGAACCAGTTGACCGACTAGATTAAGTTGAATCGGTCGACCGGTTTAAAAACGATCGACCGGTTCAATCAGAAAAATACAATTCCTGTTTATATTAGAATTTCCTTGTATTAGTTTAATTTATTGATTGTCTAGGACTTTATGCCTATAAAATGGTTTGTAATTCAGCATTATAAAGCAATGCAAAAGGAGAGAATAACTATGAGAGTTTAGAGAGAAACACTTAATAAAAATATACCTTCCTCTCAATTTTCTTCTTGTTCTTAAGTTTTTTGCTTTACATTATTGTTTTTGATCTTATACCACATTTATCTTTCTTTTAACAAATTAGTGTCCCACATGAATTCATGAAACGAAAGTAAATAAGCTTCTCATTATCAACAATTCTCAAATTATTAAATACTGTAAAAGGCTTATTCATGATTTTTAATTGCAAAATCTAAGCTATTAAGACTTCAAAAACTAAGGATCATATATAGTTACTTGACATGTCTCTTGAGTTTATACAAACCTTTTCCGGGATAGTCAAGCTTTGGTGTTTCTATCAAAATTATGATCATCATAAGTCCTTTAAGTCTTTTATTATATTTCTACATGTTTGTATGTATTTTGTACATTGAGGTGCTTATGTGAGTAAAAAAAATCTTATAATAGTTAAATGAAGTTTTAGTGTGTGTGTGTGTGTGCGCGTGTGCGTGCGCGCTCGCGCGTATTAAACAATCACTCAATTTAAATAGTTTAAGCTATTAAATAGATATTTATACATGGTTTAATTATATTCACTAAACACCATATATGTAAACTCTCTCTCATGCAAAAGACTAAGGAGAAAGGCCTCAAAAGTTGTTTGTTGTTAATCTTCCTATAACAGGCAATCACAAAATTGACAAGTTAGAATGTCTGATTACATTATAATTAATTTGCACCTACAAACAAACGATCCAATTTGAAATGAATGTTATAACAATTGGTTTGAATATAAAATTTAAGAACATCAGATTCCACTATGGTTTTGAGATTTGATCCATAACTTAAACGAAGGCTAGATCATGGATTAAACAAGTTACTAGATCATAGATTAAACAAGTTAGTGGGTTGACTCAAATCAATTATTTTTTTTATTTAAAATGACATCATTTTAAATAAATGTTTTTCAAAAAAATTGAAATGACATTTTAAAAAAAAATTGCTTAGGTCTCACCTTGGTTATAAGTTAACTTGTTAGATCATCTGTATTTTGACTAGGTCAACTACATAAAAGATTTTAAAAAAAAACTTGGCTTAATCTAGACATGGGGTCAGCATGTTAGCAAATTTTTTAGGTACTAACCTAGGTTTCATGACAATGAAGTCAACATAAAGTTAGATCAATGACTTTGTGTTTTAAATCAATGTAGTAAATAATTCACCTAATAATGAGATTTGTATGCTCTCAAACATAGTTTTGAAACCCGGACCGGCCCGGTGGGTCGACCCGGACCCGGCAGATCCAGAGCTTGGGACCAGTCCGGGTCTAAGTGAAAACCCGTCGGGGAGTTGGCCCGGCGAAACCCGATCGACCTGGCGGGTCGACCCGGAACCCGAGCAAACCCGGCTGAGACCTTGCCTCTTTTTTTTATATATATACATAGCCGTGAAACGACGTCATTTTGGCCTTTTAAAAGGCCAAAACGATGAAGATAAACGATGCAGAATTGCAGACAGAGAGAAAACCTAATTAAAGAAAAAACAATTTCAATCGCATAACTCTTGTGCCCGTAAAACGCCTCCACCCCAAACACGGCGTCCCCTCTATCAATGGGCTCTACCCTTATCGGCAGCCTTACGTGGCAGGACATTATTGATCTCGTTTGATTCTTTAATCTCCCCGTTAACTAAAGAGTTTTAGTCCTTGTCTCTTTGCCTCTCTGACTGTTCGTCTCCAATATATTCTCCTTCTATAGATTGCTACCAGAGGTTAGTTCTTCTCTCAAATCTTTTAACTCTCTTATTTCTTTCTTAATTACTACTTTCTATTTGATTTTCATGCTAAAAAACCTAAAATAAAAATAAAAATTCCCAACTTGTTTGTGTTTGCTTTCCTGGAAACGTAGCAAAACCGAATTTATTTTCATGCAAATGATGAATTTAGCTCAGAAAAATTAATCTCTCTTGCTATTGAGAACGAATTTGATTAATTTGACAAATTTTTTAAAAAATAATTAAACATTTGTAAAAATAAATTTACACCTTTGTTTTTTATGGTAAACAATGAAAAATCAAACAAGCTCCTGAGTTTCAATTGAAAATCTTCATTTTTTTTTCTGTTACTGAATAATGAAGAAAATGGCATTCAAAGAAATTCTCAATTTTGAACTATTTGTTGCATTTTGTGGCTGAAAAATGTGTGAATTCAGCTTACTGATTTTGAGCTAGATGTTCCATTGTATACAGCTGTTATTTGTTTTTTCCTCTACTATTCTCTAGTTGGTTGACTTATATCAGTAGGTCTTTTAAAACATGAGTAATCTGTGAATTATTAGTGTATATTTTGTTGGCAATTGAATTGGGTGTTTGATGCTTGGTGCTCTTGTTTTTCTTGGATTCTAGTTAAACAACTAGTATCAAACTTTCAGTTTGATTCAGTATGCTCAAAAAAAGTTCTTCAAAGAAACAACTAAATGCTGACACGAGTCTAAAAGCAATTTTTTTTATTTTATTTTTTTTGGGTTGACCCGGATCAACCCAGGTCAACTCATTTGACCCGTGACCCGATCATTAGACCAGGTCGACCACCGAGTCGGGTTTCAAAACTATGCTCTCACAGTTAACTACTCATTCCACGCAATGATTGCCTTCATGGTAAGTAAATGTGGTGAATTTTCACTTCATCTCTAACTAATGTAAGCCTATAAATAATTTAATATATATGTTTAAACAACTACCTAGATGAATATAATCATATTGTTTAAGGATATATTCATCTTCCTTTGGTCAATACTTTTTTAGTTTCTTAATTGATTACAATTTCAACATTAATGAAATGAAATATCAGATATTTTACGAATAAGCTTTTTGATAATGATTAATCCCTTTAAAAGGAAGAAAATTGAAAGCATGATTAAGATTTTAAATTTGATTTTGATATTTTCACTCCATCTCATGGATACAATTAATATCTTTTATATTTCATGAATAAGCTTTTTGATCATGATTAATCCCTTAAAAAGGAAGAAAATTAAAAGCATGATTAGGATTTTAAATTTGATTTTGATATTTTCACGCCATCTCATCTCATGGATATAATTAATGTCTCTTTTTTAGATTTTGATGATATATCTTCCAACTTTTTATCTCTACATATAGAAATATGATGCAGGTGTAAGCTATAAGAACAACAAATGACTCAGAAAATACAAAAAATTTAATGAGAGAAAAATATTGTATATATGAACTTTAAATTCATAATTTTATTTTCTCAAGATAAATCTAATAATTTTTGCCTCTAGCATAAGAAATTGAAAGTGAGGCACCATTATCAACAACAACATAATCCTTACCGGTATACATATTAACCTTGTCTAATTAAGCGACATCATTAGTCATATGACCTATTACGCTAATATCTATAGTGATAGTACTTGACTACGTCAAAGAAAATAGTTAGAAAAAGATAATTTAATGGCTTGAAGGTGTATGATAGTGTTGACGGACAATGAGGAGAATGATGTGTTAGAGGCCATAGAATCAAAGGATGTGAATCCATAAGAGTGCTCTGATACCATGAAAAGATTTTGAAATCACCATCTTAACTTTTGTTGTGGTGCTCTAATCTTATATATTGGAGTTGCAGAGTTATAGATATAGCAAAACACATTTAAATAAATACAAATGTAAATATAGCTATCTATGGTTATCTCCATACAAACATAACCTGAAGAGGATTTTGTTGATCCTTCTTTAATAGAGTCTTGTGTAACTCTATTATTTCTTTTAAATCAAATCGTTTGGATATTTATGACCCGAGAAATATCATTTGGATATATCCACTAATTAGACATTCATGCACGCCGAAAGTTTAAATGCCTGCCTAAACTAGGTGTGAAAGCTTTTTCCCCTGGGCAATAGTGGTCGGAAAAGTATGTGCTGACCCTTCAAATCAAGGGATGATTTCCTTGTCTGCAGTGCTGCTCGTGTGCGCATGAGTGGAAGACAGCGAGATCAGTATTTATTAGAATCTTGATGCTTCAATGGTGATAGAGGCCGGGTAATTAAAATACTGTTGTATTCCAATACGGACAGCTGGCTTTTCCAGGTGATTGGTTTCTGAGTTTATCTTTAAATCTCAAAGATTTCTATCCTGAAAGAAAAGTATGTTTTGATTTTATACATGTATTTGTCAACCCTCAAAAATTACCTTCACAAGAAGATACCCAGTTTTGAGGAGATGGAAGAGCACGCACCCAAGGCATGAGGCATACCAGTGGCTCGCTTGGGCTAAAACATTTTCAATTTATCAAACCTTTGCTTCGATCAATGAAAGTCGAAGCCTCACTTTTAACCATAAATTCTGCCCACTAAATATAATTTCTCGATAACATTGCATATATGACAAACAGTTAATTCGATTTTTTTTTATATTAACTTAATTATTTGAAAATTGAAACTAAATCTACTATTTTAATGATATTAAATTTTGTCAAAAAACCAATTCAACCCAATAGTTTAAACTGTTAGGTGAGGTCCCAAGATATAATTTATATTATTCTCTAACACACTCCTTCAAGTGAAAACCCTTTGGATTTGAAACTTGCAAATAAGGATGGTGAGATTCGAACTCGTGACCGCTTGGTCATCAAAGCTCTAATATTATGTCAAAGAACCAATTCAACCCAATAGGTTAAGCTGTTAGGTGAAGTCCCAGAATATGGTTTATATTATTCTCTAACAAGTTCTCATATTCGTACATATATGACAACAAGTTAACACAACTTGTGTAATTAAGCCATCCACTACATTGTGCTCCTCTTTTTCTTGTGGTCCTGTATATTTTAATTGGTTTTCAAGAAATCACTAATTAAAAAGGTAATGTTTTTCCTTCAAAATCATCACATGAACCTCACTAGCTAGGGCAAATCCATGTAGAGTCACACTACCTTACATGAAGCCACGTACGCCTTTCAGATTATTGAATATGCATGCGGGGGTAAAGTTTATACAAAAATAAAAGGCAATTCATAGCTTGTATTATAATTTGGCGCCGCCAGTGCATGATAACTTTAATTTATTTGTTAATGATCAATATAGATAAAGAATTGTCAGTGCATCAAAACCTAGTATGGCGATGCCCTATCATATAAGCTTTATGAATGGAGGACTTGTCATTTTCCTGTCATCATGATTTAACCCCAAGAATTATAAGGTATACAATTAGGGCTTGTAGCTATGACTTTCACGATGAGTACAAGAATCAACACTAGAAAATTTGAAAGGCATTGGTGCTTTATGATCTAAAGGGGCAATGTCTATTTGCAGTTGCCAAACGTCTAAACTGCCAAAGAATCCACCGGCCATGATATAGGATTTCCAATAGGTTTTTCAGAACATGGCTTGTTCCCCCCCTCTGATTGTGTTGTGTCTCACTACAATATTTATTGATGAAAATAATGCAATACTGCAAAAACTATATTGTAGTGGCACATGATTGTATATGGAGTGCATTTTTAATTATTTTTTAATCTAGTGACTATAGAAATCTTACAAGGTTGCTAGTAAAAATTGGCGTAGATGTGAACAAAAAGAATTGTTGTCGAATTACATCACTAACATGAAGACAAGAGGAGTTTGGCATATTGAGAGAAGTGGGATTTACTCGGTCAAAGTCATGCAACAATCTTTTGGATAGAATTCGTTATCTATGTGTATCTTCTTAATTTCTCTCCTCTTCTATGGAAATTAAAGTATTCTCTTTCCTGTTATTGCATGGTAGAGTAAGCATCAAGGATTTCCTTGCAAGAAGGATTTTATTGACAATCTTTCAGCAGGTTGTCCCTTTTTTAACTCAGAAAAAGAAACAATTAATTGAGCATTTTTTCTCTCCACTGTTATGAAACTTGGAAAGTATGGAATCAAAAAAAGATATAAACAAAAAGAAAGAGATTAGGTTGAGTATGTATATATACTAGTTTTATCTATGTCGCAAATAGAATTCTAAATTAATTTTAAAAATAAAAAAAAAATTAATATAATTATTAAAATATATTTTCAAATATTATAATTTTTTTAATTAAGACACGTAAACATATTGTTACACTTAATAAAATAAATTAAAAAGTAAGAGCTGATAAACCAAGAAAGAGTTGTTAATACTAATTAAATATTAAAATGACAAAATATTTTTTTCTTCTAAATTAAAAGATAGATGCCTATACAAATATTTAACCTTAATTTTCCTTTTTAATTTTGTTGTTTTTAACCTATTTCCACTTAAAAACTCTTGAATCAATTTATCTACTCAAAACACTTCTAAATTATATAGAAAACACAAAATCAAATGAGGAAAAAAATTCTCTCTCTTCTGATCTACTAGCTACTGTGATGTAGACAATTAATAACTTTATCTCTTATGTATTGTTTTCTAACCAGTTTCTCTCTTTTCTCTTAAACTCGATAACTGAAAAATAAACAAAATGAGTTTTTGAACCAAAGTTAAAATTCAAAAATGAAATTAATAATGTATTTTCGTGGTTTTTTATATTGTGATCATTTCTTTTTTAATCTTATTTTTCTACCACAATTTAAAACATTATCTCATGAAATTAGATGATAAAAGGATTCAAGAAAAAAAATAAGAGGTCAAAATTAAAAAAACAAATACACAGATTTTAGAGGTGCTTCAAAAAAAGGTGAAAAAATTAAAAACATTATGAGATGATTCATTATTTATATGACCAATAAAATATCTTTCAAATATTTTAGTTTATAGTATAATATTTTTCTTATAACACACATGTTTGTTCACTACAAGAAATGAAATGAATATTATAATCTTAATTGATCAAAGTAAGCAATGAAAAAGTCCCTTTTCTCAAAATTTGTAGATGATTTTTTTTCCTTGTTTTGCTTTTTTTTTTAGGGGTAAGATCTACTAGTTAATGAAAAATTCCATAATTCAGAAATTAATATATGTTGTTTTGTATTTTTCTCAAAGTAAGCAATGAAAAAGTCCTCTTTCTCATAATTTGTTGATGATTTTATTTTTCCTTATTTTGTTTTTTTTTCTTCTTTTTAGGGTATGATCTGCTAGTTAATGACAAATTTGATAATTCAGAAATTAATAGGTTGTTTGGTATTTTTTTCAAAAAAAAAAAAAACCAATATTGAAAACAAAAACAAGTAATCATAAATTAATTAAAACACAAAAAAAAACAATAATGGTTTGTCAAAAAATCTTAAAACCAAATAAAGTGTTTTTCAAATGGTGAGTTTTTTTCTTAGTCTTTTTAATAAAGAAAAAAACATCAAAACAAACAATTCCTTTAATTTGTTTATATTTTCAAATTAAGGAAAATTGAAAATGATACCAAACGAATCTTAGGTTATAAAACGTAGTAAATCAAAGGAGGAAAATTCCTTGCTCAAAAAGATGATTGTAGGCAAAAGTCACTTCTCCATTTGGTAGATCGATCCGGCTAGTATATATCATTTGGATCCAAACAACAAAAGAGACTATCCGATTAGGATATCCTTTTTTATGCAAACCATGTGCATTTAGACTCATCCAACATCGATCCCATGTGGCTCTACAGTTTTTTGCAGATGATCAGAAGGATCAGACCACTACTTTGAGAGAGAACAAACCCTTTGGCATACATGTGTTGACCTTTACGTACATTACTTCTTCCTGTATTATTTGTTATTTTCTTACTTTAAAATCCAACCAAGTGAACAAGCACAGATGACTAGACCTTCCCCTTATCATTTTCAGAAGGAGATGCTTTGCATAAAGACTATGGAATGGGACATAAACGTTAAGGTGAGATACATAATAAAAAAACAGAAGGCTTTATTCTATGAAGTAGACGACAATCACGCTTTGGATGGACTTTGTCGGTCTCCACATTCTCTCCACTATACATTGTCCCATGTCAATTTCTCAGGTCTTAGATTTTGTCCTATAAATAGGAAATTATGTTCCATGGAAGCTACTACTTTCTTCTTTCGAAGCTCAAGCTATTACTGGCCAGTACTTAAACAAATCTAGCTTGTTACCCTTCTTCCCAAACTTAGTTATACTCCTAACATATACTAGTACATGGCTAGCAGAGTTGCTTCAACTTCAAGGGCAATGATACTTTTGTTAATGGTTTTATTCTCAGCAATCTTCTTGACTTCAGAGGCACGTATCCTCAAGGGGGGTCAAGCATTGCAAGGAAATGCTAATAATAGCCGCCAACTTTTGCTCGAGTTAGGTTTTGATCTCTCCAAACTTGAGCATTATCGAAGGTTGTCTACTCTTAGTGTTGCCTCTGATAGACTTTCACCAGGAGGACCAGATCCTCATCATCATTAGTGACCAAGTTGTTTTAGGGAGCGCTACCTTCCAAGATGGATTATATCTAATAAAGTTTGAGTTTGATCATAGTTAAAAATTATGGAGCTCATCAAGATATTTGTGTTTGTTTGTTTTCATCATTCTACGACAGGCACTGCTTTTGGTTTATCGTACGGTATTTAGTCAATCACTTTGGTTCGGAGAAAGACAGGCTCTTCGATCCATTTTCTTTTTGTTTATGTTAAATGTATGATCAGCAACGATGTGGAATTGGCTTTGTTAAAAATACTTTAACGAGAGAAAGCTATATTGCTTTCTTGAGTATTTTTCAATATATCGGTCATTTTTCCTTTATTGTAGTGATCATCGACGATATGACGACCTGTGACTATTTTTATATAGCTTCTTCTCTGAAAAAGTTTGTGCTTTTTTTCTTACAAGTCAGAAGATTTTATAAGATACAATAAGGGAGAAAAGATTAGACCACTCAAGATGAACGGAGATAATGTAATGGATTATCTCAATATCAAACACCTTTGATTGTTTTCTTTTAATTAACTTATAGGAGAGATGTAATATTAAGTTTTGATTGAGAATAAAAATCAGAGTATTTTTTTTTTACTATTACTAGGTATGAGATCAACTCAGCGACCATTAGAGATTTACCCTCTTCCTCAGGATGAGGAATCAAAGAGTATAGAGGAAAATCTCCAACCCATCTATCAAACCACACTGAAACCTGCTGACCGTAACCTATTCTCCATTTGTATCCCTCACGCACAAAAGGAATGGCCCTGCAAATAGACTTCCAAATAGTAGAAGAAGCTGAAAGAGGAAGGAGATGAGTAAAAATATGATCACTGTGAAGTTATTTTTGCCGCATGATCAGTTGCGCGCATAATTTATCCGAATTTTCAACGAAATGCCACCCAAGCTTACCGAACATAGCAATATTGTTATCCCTAGCCTGACACAAGCCCAAACCGCCTCGACTTTTAGGAGAACAAACAGCTTCCCAGATTAGAAGATGAATGCCGTTGCCAGAATTCTGAGTACCCTAAAAAAATCCTCTAGCAAGTCTTTCAATCTCATCACAAACACTCGAAGGAAAGAATCCTTCTCTTACGCCATGTCCGCAGTAAAACTCAAGTGAAATCTCCTACTCAGCTCCTCTTTATGCCGTCCATGAGTGTGAGGAGAAAGGAAGGCCTTAGTTTTATCAGCATTAACAACCATAGCAAAACATGCATAAAATTTAGTCATGGACAACTCCACAGTGCTTAGTGGATGCACTGGAAAAAAGTATAACATCATCTGCTTTTAGCAAATAAGAAATAGATAAACCCCCATGAGATACAGCACAGGATTCCAGGGTCTAGATTCCACTTCACCTTGATTAGCATGGCCAATTTCTCCATTCACAACACAAATAAGTATGGAGACAAAAGATCTCCCTGACGGAGGCCTCGACGAGGAGTAAAGGGACAAAGGATGTCTAAAATCATAGTATGTCTGCTTCAAAGAGCGCCATTTCACTTGATCATATATAATCCTTGGCCAAATCAATTTTTATAGCAACGCTACCCAACTTCTTCTTAGATTTCCGAATGGCATGAAGCAGTTCCTGAGGAAAAGCACTATATTATATGCAAAGAGATAAAGGCACCCTGAAGTGGGGTAATCAACAAATCCAGAAAAGGGAAGAATGCGATTCACTAGGACTTGGTCATGAGAATCTTGTAGCTAACGTTACACAGACTTATAGGACGGAATTGCTTCATGCTCACTGGATTGGGTCGTTTGGAATGAAAACTAATTAGCGTATCTGCTAGCTTGGAAAGACAAAAACCAGATTCAAAAGCATCTTTTAACCATATGAAACAAAGAATCGCCAATAAGATGACAATGCTGCTAATAGAAAATAAGGTTGGAAGTCATCAGGTCCTGGATGTTGGTGGGAGAAACCATTTATGGTGGCTTAGAAACACTAGAAAGGATAAAACGAGCTCTTTTATTTCAAAAACACAATCTTATATCTATTGAAAAAACTCTCAGATTCTCACCCTCTCTTTATCTCTAGTGTTTCTCTCTTCATTTTCCACACACAAATTCATGAACACACATACGAAAATCTGAATTTCCAGCCCCACTGCAATTCCATGCAATAAGATTTGGTAACGTTTAGTTATTTAATGCTTCATGATAGAAGAGATAAAGATTGTTGAAAGCTTAAATCACATTATCAAACACCAAACCTGAAATGCGTTGGACCTCATTTATCACTTGATAAATTGCAATAGGTTAATCTTTTTTAGTCTCGTCTTCTCGCAGAGAGAGTGACATTTCTTCCTGAAATCAAGTTTTACTGAAATGTCACCAATGTATTTACCCATAATTTTTGTTTTTTAGCCACTAGTAACAATTTAACTCATTTTCACCAATATTATAATGCGATATAATACTAAAAATTTATTTTTCTATAATAACTCAAAACATATATTTTAATCATAAACATATCACTTTCCATGAGTTTAGAATTTCACCCCATCATAAGGTATGTTGGAATTTTAAATTTTAAAAATTATTTTTCAAGCTTGTTCTAATCATGATTAGCCTCACTATGGGTCCTTTTTAAAAAAAAAATATATAGGTTTTTTTGACGTATTTTTTTACATAAAAAAATTTCAAGTGTAAATTAGTCCATCATCCTACAATTACCAATTCATGAACGAGAAGTATAAAAAAGACACCACGAAGCTAATTAATTTTTGATAAGTCAATTTAGTTCATTAGAGAACCAAAGAATGAAAGAAATCATCTCAACACTAAAGAACAATAGTTTAGAAGCAATATTGATCATAAAACTAAATAAAAAGTGTCTTACAATGAATTTTTATACTCCAAATAAAAATACCCTAATAGATCTACCCCTAGTGGGCTGATTTGAACTCAAAGAAGCCTTGGGTTGTAGCTAAAATAATTAAAACCAAACATAAGTTAAGCCTAAATAATGGGTTGTAGCTAAACCAACTAAACCCATAAAATAACAAACCTAATGTTTAAACAACTAAACATATTAAGAGAAAAACCAAGGTTGTCGTGGCTATTGTCAGCTCAAAAGAAAAATTAAATCCCAAACAATAAGTTTATATAGGTTGCTGAATTTTAAAGAACCAAAAAAAAGTAAGAACAAGTCAGATCCCCTGCTTAAATAATGTGTAGTAGCCATTTTTTATTTTCTTACATTGAATCCAAGAAAATTTGTCGTCTATAATCTCATTGGAATTGAGGGAGAATCTGCCGCCTTTTATCTCCTTGAATTTGAAGGAGAATTTGCTTTGCCAATACACCTCCCCTTCTTTGCCCATAAAAATTGATGTTAACCTCTCTTCCTTAACAACTTTAAAATCTTTATTGATCTTGTACTTCTTGTAACACATGGAATCCTTGCAAATATATATAAGTAATATGTTGTCATATATGTCTCCAAACAAAATAAGGAATTCTTACCAAGCATAGAATCCAAAAATCACAAGGAAAGATAATCTCAAACCAATTACGAAAATAATAAAGTTTTTGTATTGTAACTTCTGACATGTATCAAGCTACCTTACCGAACTCTGATTAACTTGACATTTTACCCCCCAACATCGAACAACACCTTTGAAATCATCTAGTAAAGTTTCAGCTCCATTCAACGATCAGATTTGGAGTTATACTCAATATTGTAAAATTAAACAGTAGAAATAATTACCCAAAACAATTGTTTTAGTCAATTGGGTCCTTGGACTTGACATGTACTTGATAAGCACCTTAGATGGATTCGTTGATGTCCTGAACTGATACACAAAATCGAAAAACTTATGCAAACATCTAATTAAATAAATCGACAATCATCTAAAAGTCACTAATGATAACTAAAAGCAAAAATGGAAAAATCGAGAAATGGATATGGATCAAGATATTTGATCACGCAACATGAAACATTTACCCGGTTGTGTTTACTAAATTTGTTTATTAAAATTAATTTGTTATTTAATCAAATGATAATAGAAATAGATACACACATGAAACTAATTGAATAAAATAAAAGAGAGAAAAAAACAATGCAAGGCTACATATATTAGAAATATTATATAAAAATAAATATTTTTTTGTTTTTAATGATAAAGTTCATATATATAAAAAACATAAAAAATAATAGATGAATCAGAATAACATCTAAAAAATTAAATGCATATAAAATAATTTTTTTATAAAAAAAAAACCTCTATTTAAAAAAAGCCAAATAGAAGAAATAAGAAATCGTAGAGGAGGGATATTAATTGAAATATAAATTAAACAATTACTTAAAAAATACATATTAAAAAAAGGTATCAATAAGAATCAAAATCAAAATCAAAATTAGAATTAGAATAAGAATATGAAAAAAAAAAAAACAAGTGATAGTCTAGGTGTTGCAAGTGCGTTTAAAAGAAATAAGAAAAACAAACGACTTGGGTTACAAAACCAAATTGGAGTTTAATAAGTTGGTTTTATTTTAATTAGATAATAAAAAAATAGACAAGATAGTAAATGGATAAAAATTTTATTAAAAAATGTTCACGATAACTTGGAAAAAAAAACATTGGAAGTATGAAATTGGATAAGAAGGTGACAAAAAAAAAACAACTTAAGTTAGTGTGATTGACATGTAACCTAGATAATAAAGGGAAAGTCAATTTAGGTTAACTTGCAAAACTTGTATCCCAAGATAAGAGACTGAGATAACTTGAAAGAAAAAATAATTAAGAAAAACCACAAAGCTAATTTTTTTTTAAATAATATCAAATGATGAAATCAAAAAAGAAAATGAGGCAAAACAAATGTCAACCCGTATTAAATTTTTAAACGTATGACCCGAATTACAATACCGGAAGCACCATAAATGGAAATACCACAAAGTTAAATCCCCGACAAATCAAATGTTGAATGATGAAATTAGAAAAAAAAAATCAATTACATAAAAGGATCTAATATATATATATAAAAGAGTAAGGGTGAAAATACAAATTAAAAAAATAAGAGGGCAGCCAAAATTTTTCAATTGCAGAGTTAAATTGAAAAGGAAAAAAAACTTTAATAAAAGAAAAAAAAATCAAAAGAATGAGGACCAAAATAAAAACAAATACACCATAAACTTTGATTGAATGATGAAATTAAAAATAAACAAAACTTTTATAAAAGGACCAAGAAAAAAGATTCGAAACCAAAAGAATAAGGATTGAAATTGAAATATCAAAAATAAAAAGGATCAACATGTACTTTTTAGGGGAAGAGAAAAGAAGAAAAAATAATCATTAATGACAAACTGCTTATCTACTACCGACATGTGTTGTACCATGAAGAAGAGAACACAATGATGCTTCCAACGACATGGTGAGTATTTCTGTTGAAATGAACAATATATATAAATAAAAAAAACAGAAATATTCTTGGTCAAAAATTCTAAATTCTTCATTTTATTGTTCTAAAAAGTTGAAATGATGCATGTACCTCTGGTATCAAAAGAAATAAGGCATGTGTTCATGGTCATTTTCATCTTTTCATAAATGCCTTTTGTTAATTCCATATATTGTTCATTTCAACAGAAATACTTTTGGTTAACAATTCTAAATTTTTCATTTTATTATTCTAAAAAGTTGAAATGATGCATGTACCTATAGTATCAAAAGAAATAAGGCATGTGTTCATGGTCATTTTCATCTTTTCATAAATGTCTTTTGTTAATTCCATATTTGTGGAGAGCTTTTTTGTTTTTTTACATTTAATAATTAAATTATATATATATTGGTCAACAATTCTAAATTCTTCATTTTATTGTTTAAAAAGTTGAAATGATGCATATATTTCTAAACATTCCTTTAATAATTAATGAGTAAGTAGAAAAAATTAAATTACCTCTAAATATAAGACATGAATTTGTAATTTTATGTGTAATCAACCAAGAACAAAAATGTAATTTCATTGTTGAAGTGAATAATATTTTTTAATGTGTTTAAGTGTTTTTGTTAACAAGTTTTGATTTAAAAATAATGATTCTAATTAAAAAAAACATGTTTTTCTCAAAATAACAAGAAAAAAATGAATAAGAAAAGAGAGTTTTTATTAAAAAAATGTAGTTATTTCTCCTTAATTTAAATAGTTAGATTTCTTATGAATATATCTTTTAATTTCCTTAAATTTTTATTTCAAAAACCATATTGCTAATAAAAAAGATATATTTTTGTCATCACAAAATAAAATGTACAAAAAAGGGAATTTTGACTAAAAATAATTTTTTTTCTTAAAAATTTATGTTGATAGATTTCTTACCAATATTTATTTTAATTACTACAATATTCAATAAAATAATTTAAAAAGTGATGTTGCGGGAAACCAGCTAGTTTCTTCCTAAAATTTTACTGAAATGTCTCCAATATTTCTCTGCCCATAATTTTTGTATTTTTAGCCTCTAATAATAATTTAACTAATTTTCACCATTACTATAATGCGATATGCTAAATTATATATATATCAAAACTATTCTCATCCCTTTACATAAGACTTTATCTCTGAGTTTGGAATTTGACCTCAATCATATATAGCATGTTAAAATTTCATAATTTTAAAACATTGGATACTCTTTTCAAATAATCCTCAAACATAGAGGACTGATTTGTATACCATCTCTACAACGTTTTCCTGTTGTTTTCAGTTTGAGGAATTGAAACAGACACTCCCTTCCTCTGTTGTTGACTTTAAATGGCATAGATGTTGCCACATCAGCCCAATTTTAACTCCTCTAAACCTGCAACCCACTTCTGGCGCGTGTAAATCCCTGCCGACCACTAAAACCTCTTCCACTCCCACCCAAAACCAGAGGTTACATCTCACGCACTGCTCCCTACGTGAGCGAACCCTTCAAAATTCCAGAATCAAAACTCCGCGCCACTAACCTCTCAAATATTCCCACTCTCGCATCCACACCACGCACACATCTATCCCTATCTTATTGGAGCGTGCATAACACGTATTATATATCTAGTGGGTCTAAGTTTCTAGAAAGTTGCTAGAATACTTACACGAGCACGACACTTAAATACACGAACGAACACGCACCGTACACCTGTAAGATAAAGGATTAGTAAAGTAAGGTGACGAGTTCTAGAGAGAGAAACGTTTTTTAGAGAGAGAAAGTCTCGTGCTCATTTTTTTTGAAGTTTTAGAGAGAGAAAGCGAAAGGCAAAAGGAATCGAAGATCTCCACAAAATTAGAGCTCGAAACCCTAACCTTCTCTTTCTTTCTCTCTCAAGAAATCTCTATCTTTTACACTGTGTGTGTTTGGCGATGTGTAGATACATGATTCTGTATTTATAGGTTTTTAGATCGTGAAAGATTCGATAAAGGTTCGTGCTTTACCCTAATTTCTTGTGGTTTCTACGCGTTTTTTTTCCCTAATTGAATTTCTATGTTTGTGTTTGGGTTGATTTGGGAGTGAAATTAGGGTTTTTCTCTGGCGTTGTGGTTATATTGGAAACCCTATTTTTTGGGGGTTTAGGGGAATTTTGAGGAAATTAGGGTTTTGAAAACGGGATTGAGAGGAAATTACTGTTTTAAAGGGGAAAGTTAGGGGTTTTGAGGTGGTACATGTATGGCTTCTGAGAGTGTAGTAGGAGAAGGAGGAAATGGAGGAGAAGTTAGAGAGAAACAAAGGTATACAGAGAATAAGGTTTATACTCGAAAAGCCTTTAAGGGACCCAAAAAGAACAGCCTCATCAACACCGTTGTCACCACCACCACCACCACTGATAACAACAGTAACACAAATATAACCACCACTACCACAGAAGCCGCTGGCGAAAATAACATCAACACCACAACAACCACTGCAACTGCCACAACTGAAACTGCGACTGCTCTGACCACCGCCTCCGCTGTTGCAACTGAAACCGCAACTAAAACCACCTCCACTGAAGCTACTGAAACTGCAACTGGGAATGAAACAAATGACAAGGAGAACTACGTAAAGGACTTGGTTGAAGTTCGAGAATCAGAACCTGTAGCAGTTGAAGACACAAATACTGCCCAGCAAGTGCAACAGCCTGTTTCTCACTCAATTGTAGTTTCAGATGATTCTACCAGACTAAATAGGCAGGAAGTTCAGGAGGTGGTGCCCAGTGTGAGAGAGCAAGTTGTGGAGAGGGAGCTGCATGTGGGGAATGAGGTGCTGCTGAAGGAAGGGATGGATAATAGGGTGAAGGTGGACTTGTTATCGCAGTCGAAGCAGGAGAAGAGGGAACTCAGAAAGAAGTTGGAGAGTGAGCTTGAATTGGTGAGGAGTTTGGTGAAGAAAATTGAGGCGAAAGAATTGCAGCTCAGTGTTGGTAGGCTGAATCATTCGCGGGTGGTGCTGGTAAATGATGGGGTGGATAGAAGATTGAGGAGGGTTAATTCAGAAGTGGGATCAGTGGGTGTTCCCCGTGTGAGTACAATTCCTATTCTTACTCCTACTCCTAGGCAGTCTAGGCCTTTGAATCAGCTTAGTATATCTGTTCTGGAGAATAGCCAGGGCGTGGGTGAGTTTGTGGAGAAAGAGAAGAGGACACCAAAAGCAAATCAGTTCTATAGAAATTCAGAGTTTTTGCTTGCGAAAGACAAGTTTCCACCAGCTGAGAGTAATAAGAAGTCGAAATTGAATGGGAAGAAGCAAGGGGCAGGGGAATCAGGGTTTGGGTTTGGGACAGGCACTAAGATATTCAAGAATTGCAGTGCTTTGCTTGACAAACTGATGAAGCATAAGCATGGTTGGGTGTTTAATACACCTGTTGATGTGAAGGGTCTTGGTTTGCATGATTACTTTATCATCATCAAGCATCCCATGGACTTGGGCACTGTGAAGTCCAGGCTGACCAAGAATTGGTACAAGTCCCCGGAAGAGTTTGCAGAGGATGTGAGACTTACATTTCACAATGCTATGAAGTATAACCCGAAAGGACAAGATGTTCACGTAATGGCAGAGCAGTTATTGGATATATTTGAGACTAAGTGGGCTGTTATAAAGTCGGATTATGATCATGAGATGAGGTTTGCTTCCAGTTATGAGGTGGGCATTCCTACACCTACATCAAGAAAGGCTCCTCCATTTGTACCACCCCCTCTTGATATGTGGAGGATTTTGGATAGATCAGAATCAATGACATATCCTATTATTGATACCAGACCCAAACCCATTACCACTACACCTTCTAGTAGAACCCCTGTTCCAAAGAAGCCCAAGGCAAAGGATCCAAACAAGAGAGACATGACTTATGACGAGAAACAGAAGCTTAGTACAAACCTCCAGAGCCTACCTTCAGAGAAACTGGACAACATTGTACAGATAATAAAGAAGAGGAGTTCAGCACTCTCCCAACATGATGATGAAATTGAAGTGGATATTGACAGTGTTGATGTGGAGACTCTGTGGGAGCTGGATAGGTTCGTCACCAACTATAAGAAGAGTTTAAGCAAGAATAAGAGAAAAGCTGAGCTTGCCATTCAAGCTAGAGCAGATTCTCAGCTGAATGTGCAGCAGAAGGTAAAGCCTTTGACCAAATTTCTCAGCATTAAGTGTACTTTTCTAAAAGGAATTTGTGGTTGATAAATTTCTACTGATATTTGGTTGCAGGTCTCAGCACCAGTTGTGGTGGAGGCACCAAAAGAAACAAAAGCAGGTAAAGTTTTCTGATTATGAGTCTTAATTTCGTTTTGGTTACCCTATAGTTTAGTTGTATTGGTTATTTGAAACATTGTTTGTTTTGCTGGCAGATGAAAGGAATGTCTCCACTTTGTCACCTAATCACGTGGAGAAACTGGGAGACAATGGAAGTAGGTCTAGTAGTTCAAGCAGCTCCAGCAGTGATTCTGGATCTTCATCAAGTGGTACTGCTTCACATTTCTAATTTTGCAACTTCTGTCATTGTTATGTCTTATATATTTGGTCTGATGTTTGGTGAACTCATTTATTTTTCTTTATCTGCATGATTATTGCAGATTCTGACAGTGACAGCTCCTCAGCGTCTGGATCTGATGTAGGGAACTAATTGAGTACTCAAGTAGTTCAGGTGGTTGCATATTCTCCTGGGTTTGCATGAAATGTTTGTGACTTTTATTTGCAGATGATGTTTGTTGAACTTTTATTTGCAGATAAATTGTGCACTTTCCTGTGTTTCTTCCTGTTTGTTGATTATAATATGGTATACTATGCTGTTCATCAATGTCACCTCATTGTCATATTAGCGCTTGTCTGCTGTCCGGAGTGCAAGTGCTACCCGCAATGTAGTAGCAATAGAGATACTAATAGCATGATCATTGTTGTTGAAAAGAATGTATGTTTACTTAGGATTTGCAGGATGCTTAGGACAACACTCCTTATTTGTGATTTACTAGTGAAAAAACGAAAACATAATTTTATGCATGTTAAAACATGGTATCTGATTGCCCTTGTACAGTGCCTCTTATATAAGCAAGAATGTGATTGCTCTAGTCAGAGTGTCGTTTGGTGATTAACCTTTTATTGCTTAAGGTCCTGTCTAGTTATGTGGATGATGTTGGCTTGGTTATTGGTGGTTGGTTCTGAATTCTGATAGTTACATGTGGGTACCACTCACTGGTATGAATACCTTATAGGCTGGGTATGGATTAGTGAGGGAAAAAGAATATGACTTAGGACTTCAGAGCTTGGGAGCAGAAAATGGGTTCAGAATCTGCTCTAAGATTAGCTGGCTAATGTAATGACCTGGCATTAGAAATTGGTTTCTAAATGGTAGAAAGCCTGCACTGTATAAATGGCGCACACCATGACAATTTGGGTGGGAGGAGATAGTTAATCATCAATGAATTTAAAATGTTTTATGTGATGGATTGTTGGTTGATTACAGCTATTATGACCTATTTCATATGGTTTCTGATTCTTGTTACATTTGGATGATATTTGGGTGGGAGGAGATAGTTAATCATCAATGAATTTAAAATGTTTTATGTGATGGATTGTTGGTTGATTACAGCTATTATGACCTATTTCATATGGTTTCTGATTCTTGTTACATTTGGATGATATTTGAAATGCATATATATATATATATATATATATATATATATATATATATATATATATATATATATAGAGAGAGAGAGAGAGAGAGAGAGAGAGAGAGAGAGAGAGAGAGCATTTTAGGCTTGTTGATCATGTACAAACCTTTTTTTTGTTTTTTGAACTCCATTTCTGGTGTTAAAATTTATATTTTTCATCTTTCCCAGCCAGTGACATTTTCTTGGACCATCCTCTTTGTCTGAACCACCTATGCACCATTGCCATCTCTGAAAGTTAATTAATCACTATGTTGGTTCTGAAGTTGGATTATATTTATAGGGTCTTCCACTGAATCACTTCTTTTTTGTTTTCCTGTATGCACAACTAATTCCTAAATGGTGATTTAATGGAAGAAGACATTTTCTAAAACGTTTAAAAAAGGGCAGTTTGTTTGTTATGGAGTTGGAGGCCTTTTTTTGTGTTTGTGTTTTTTGCACAATAAAGATGTTGAGATGAAATTACATGTTCTCAAAAACCTGTTCTCTTTGACCTTTACAACTTGTGCACATGTTATTATAGGAAACTCATGTCGATTTTACCTGTACAATTAATTACCAGCCTCAATTGTTTTTTTCATTTTCTTAATGTGGTGATTTCTTTCACGGATAAAAGTTACCCTCCATGATTCTCGTGTATAGTATCTCATAAGTGCACGTGTTTTGTTCTCAACTGTACAGTATACTGGGTTGCATGCAATAATAGCTGTGATGTTAACTATGGTGCAGATTAGTTGCAGTCACAGCCACCAACAAGTCTAGAGTTCAATTGTCTTAGGACTAGTTTCAAGGTCTGTCATGGGAACCTTGCTATACAATACAGGAAAGCATGACTGTCTTAAGAAACATGCTAAATTGTGGGATAGTTGGTGAAGCCTGGTTGGTTATTCTAGAGTTGTTTTCCGGTTGTATTTTGCCATCTGTTTTATTTTTTTCCTATTAAACTTGTGGAAGAAATGTTTATCTGTGCTTTCTGGATTAGTAAAAATGAAACTGTAATTTTAAAGGATGCTTGCATGCAGATAGGCATTAGTTTTTGTGGATTGCCTATTCTTGCATGGGCATGCAAATAAATGTTTTGTAAACTGTTGAAGCTTTGTCTTGCTGTTATGGTTTCATGCAAGATTTTCCTCTCTATTCTGCATTAGCTAGCTGATGAGAAGTATTTGATTTCTTAGCTTGTGATTGGCAATGTCTACGTTTGTTAAATACTAGTGGTACTCCTTGCTCATATCACCTTTCCTTTTTCGGTGACAGATCTCAGAAGTTTAGGGTAGATGGCTATCTCCAAAGTTGGTGTACAATGCATTCTGGATTTCGATTCTCATTAGGAATCTGCCTTTGGTGTACAGTGAAGTTCTCGAGGCGACGGATTGTCCTGCCAGTGCAAAGTGTAGTTTGTCTCTCCTGTGGGAACTGGTTTCTTCATGTTGCTTATCTGTCTGCTCATGCATTTGTATAATACGCCCTAGAATGTGGTTATGATATAGATACAGTGGTTTGTTTTCCTCTAGCATGTGTACATGGCTAACTACTAGTCATTTTAGTTCTAGCTACCTTGCCGTTGATTTTGTGTTAGCAGATTCAGGATTCTTTGGTGCTATAGAATAGATAGTCTGTAATTCAAACTCATGAAGTTATAATTGCTTCTTAAGAAATAATTTTTTCTGAAGATTGCTGGTTTGTTGTCTTGGCACAGATTATGGGGCTCCATATGAACACTCAAACTATACTGCATACGAGTCCCTACAACAGCCATATCCATTGAGTTTTACTTCTTGTATAATATTATTTCTTATGAATGTTATTGTTTCCTCACAATATAAGGTGTAATCAATCATGTGCTGATGCAGTCTCTTGGATCCATTGCATGTAAATGGGATATTTTATTTGTTGTTAAATGCCTTGAAAAAACCGAAAAAAGTGAAGGAAAAAAAAAATCATGGTTAGGGATGGCAATGTGCTGTTGGGCTTGAGCTGGATTTTTTCTCCTTTCATCTCTAATTCAAAATATTTAAATTCATCACCACTATTCATCTATAATCTGGCTGCTTGGATTGGATTGGGTGAAGGGGTTTTTTTTCATTTGTTGAGTGCCCAACCTAATCCAGATTTCTTCTTTTATTTTTTTAAATCGTTTTTAAAAAATAAAATATAAATTTAAAAACCAAAATGCATTTCTATTTATAAATTATAAAACTATAAAATAGAATTTAAATTTAAACGTTAAAATCATATAAATCATTTATGAATTATAAAATAAGGATTTATATATTATATTAAAATATAAAATTACAGTCACATAAAATAAAATAAAAATTCATTGTTATAAAATCTTAGGTTTACTTGAGAATATGGTGAAACTTTTTTTTAAAAGTGTATTTTTTGTATGGAAATGTATTAAATTAATAATTTTTATTTTTTAAAATTTATTTTTGATATCAACATAAAATGATAAAAAAAATGTAAAGAAAAAATAATAATTTAAAGCTAAATAAATTTAATTTTTTAAAAAAATATAATTGAATCTCAATATCAAAAAATATTTTAATTTAGAAAACTAAGATCGCGAAAGCTTCTACTTTTAACCTTTTAAAAAATGCTTTTACCTCGATAAAACATTACATTGATTTATTTTTTATTTTTTATTTTTTAATTTATTTTGAAAAGTTAATATTAAAAATAAAAAATTATTTATAAGTAAAACTTATCTTTAAAAAACATCACCGATACCAAAGACGCACAAAAGCTGAAAACAGTGTAGACCGGTCACCAGAAACTAGTTAAGGTAAATGCAAATTCATCCCCTCATACTCATGCTCTCTCCAACTTTTGCAAAATGCTCATCCAATCTCAAACCTTATTTCCTCAAAACCAAACCTTTCTCTTCTTCTTCTTTAGATTTTTCACCATGGTCCGTCTCGCAATCATGGAGAGAAAGCCCATTGAACAAAAACAGGTTTTGGGGACCAAATGGCCCACAAACACCTCCCTCTTCAATTGACACCAATGGCACTTCGTTGTTGGACTCTGCTTCTTCTCTTGCGAACTTGGTGCTCTTGTTCTCTCTACTAGCGACCCTCTCCCAAAATCCAAGCTTTCCCATTTGGCTTTCTCTAAGTGGCGCAATGAGAAGCTTCCTATTGGGGTATATGACCTGTTGGGGAATCCGACCGGTGATATCGATAATTGCTCATAGGAGGGGAAGCACACGACACAATATTTTACGTGGTTCGGCAAATCGCCTACATCCACGGGAGAGGTTAATATCATTAGAGATTAGAGAAAGGATACAAAACAAATACATGGAGGAGGATCACTCAACTCCTAGCTCACACACTCTGCTGTATATGGCAGCAGGGCTGCCCATGGCGGCGGCTCCTCTTTCTCTCTTCCTCTCTTCTCTTCACGTTCTCACAACTCTCACAATTTTGCTCTCTAAAATCATGCCTCTTTTATAGGCATTTCATGGCAACCTTCTTGCTTTGTTGTCAACATTGATGGCTGCCAACTCCTACTCTTCTTCAACAAAGGTGGTCGCCAACTCCTCTTCTTCTTCAACAAAGGTGGTGCCATTAGTCAATGGTTGTTGCACATTAATGGCAACCAACCTAACAATCACCCCCTTTGCCATTCATGTGGGGCAACTGTCCTCTTACTTCTTCAAAGACACGAGCTTGCATCTTGCAGCTCTTCCAAGCTTACCATTCTGAGAGCGTCTGTGGCCGAGTTTACAGGTACTCGCCAAACCTTTCAATCATCAGAGTTACCAAAGCACACCTTTTCTCACACAAAAGGATCACTACAACCAGATAGTCTCCCACATCACATCTAAGAGTGTTAACGCTTGTCTACGGGAAAAAAACATTCCCCTTCGAGCGTATCAACCATGCTCGGTTCGGAATGATTCATCAAGCCTTACACCAAGGCTTACAACACCCCCTCAAACGGAAATTTCTTTTTCCAAGTGCGACGGTCATTATCTCGAGTATCTCAATATGATCACGAGCTCACCACTCTTCCAAGAGTCTACTCATCCGGGAGTTGCGCCGCCCTCTGTTCCACCCTAGGAACCACGCCTTACTTCTCCGTGAGTCTCTCGCTCTTAGTCTCAAGAGTCCGGAGTAGCTCTCCACCTTCAACCATGGGGCAGCCCATTAAAGGTTGATCCATATCCGTCTTCATACTCCGAGTATTACAATGCCATTACCGAGCTCACCACCTTGACAAGAGTCAACTCGTTCTCGGAACCTGCGCATGCCCTTCCCTTTTTCATAGCGGCCCCGCGTCTTAGTGCTCCACAAGTCACACACTTATTGTCCAAGGCAAATGTCTTCTAGCTCATTGATCTTTAGCATGGGGGCAATATCCATGAAAGTCAATCCCGCATTTGTCTCCATACTCATCATAGCCACTTCATTGGCTATCCATCTCCCACTCATATCCAGCCATCACATTGGCTCGGGGTTGTTACGAACTTGGGCTCCTATCGTGGCCCATACACCTTCTCTAAGGTGTCTTCGCCCGTTGTCATGCGGCGGTCGAACTGGGGCTCTTCTCATGGCCCTCACACCTTCTCTAAGGTGTCTTCGCCCGTTGACATAAGACGGTCCTGAAATGGGGCTCCTATCATGGCCCTCACACACCTTCCATCTAAGGTGTTTTTGCCTTTTATAGGCGGTCGCATCCTCCTTCAGGTGAGATGCTTCCGGTGGCTCCAAGATTCTCTACCACCATGTGGACTTGGGAGAGATTACTGCCACGACTACATAGAAAGAGAAAGTTGCGGTATACTCCTCGCTCCTCGCAATCCTCCACCTCGATTTCTATGTTTGGAGCTTCTACGCCTTTACGCTTGATAGCTCCACCTACACCAACTCTCTTGGTGTCTTCGCCTTTCATCACGGCGGTTGCCTTGTATCACGGGCATTTGCAACCCCTCAATTAGGTGCCTCTACAACGGCTCTCTTTCCATCCTTGCATGCATTGGAAAGGTCTTCGCTGTTGTCTTCATCAAGAGCATAAGAGACTTCTGTTGTACAAACTTTAACGGTCTACGCTCTCCGAGCTTCATCTGGGAACACTTCTTCTCCTTGCACTGTTGTCTCATTACGTACCTCATTGGATCCACGGGTACTCGCACAATCTCCGTGTGCCCTCGTGCAATTTCTATTCTCCAGTTTTTCCCTATTCCTTGCTTATGTTTGACAGCGCTCATCCTGTCACAACACTCGTCCAAGTCAAAATAGGGTGCCAATCTTTATCCCCTTGCTGTATTTCTCTTCCATTATCGGGGTCTTCATCAATTCTCCCTCGAGAAATCACGGTCACCGAATCTAACTTCTTTGGAGAAATCACCACTTCATCGATCCTTGATCATACGGAACCCAACTGTTCCTTGTGCCGTCATCCCGCTAGTCTTCAACCATTTCATTACAAACTGCTATATATACGAAAATAGTACCGAATGGATAATCCTTCCACTAAGCAAGTTCCCGGAAAGATTGGAGGGGTCACACCGGGTCCCGCTTAAAACCCAATCTCCTAGACAGAACTTCTCGGCCATATCTATCCATCGTCTTGTCTTTCCGTATATACAACCATTTGCTAGCTTTGTTGCGGCTTTCCTTTACAAGTAATCTGGAATATACTAGTTTAATACATGATTTCTCAACATCTGGCGAGACTACCGGTTCTTAGATTCGTCAAGATTGGTCTTCGTCAATTTCCACTCTTCACCTCAACTTATCCACATGATCGGGTGTCTAGAGTGTTCTAATTTTGCCTTCCATCAAGGCAATTCAAATCTCCCACTTAGCAGTTCAGCACATGTAATTGGGCAAACATGTGTGACATCTTCTTCTTCATCTCCATCGACCACCATGATGACCTTCAGATGCCTCCTGATCGGGCAATCTCTCTTTCATAATTCACCACCGCCATTTTTGGTCTCGAATCTCAACGATCGGACCGTACCATTGCATCCGGAACGATCAAATTAGCTGAAACCTGTCTTGAATCGTCCAAATCGCACATCGAACGGTTACAATTTGATTAAAACAATTACGGCCTGATCAACGGCTCGATTTAATCTCGATCCGGTTGCATGTAGACTCTGCTGCACAGAATCCTATCCCACGGCTTCGCGGCTCGGCTCGGCTCCAAAACGGCTCGGCTCGGCTTGGCTCGGCTCGCGGGCGATGATGTGGCGGTGGGTCCCACTATGTTGACATGTCTGCTGACTGGTCGATGACATGGCTGCGACATGGCATGCCTACTGTGCATGATGACATCACCATTACATCAGGCTGATGTCATCATGGGCCATGCTACTGTACATGATGATGTCACAATTACATCATGCTAATGTCATCCCTAGCATGTTTACTGTGCATGATGACGTCACTTTTACGCCATGCTGACGTCATCTTATCCGGGCCAGTCACGTGGGTCGGGTCAACTGGTATTCGGGTCGGGTCAACTCATCCGGGCGAAGAAGACGCGTGGGGCGCGTGGGCGGGCGCCTTCCGGAGAGTGATGGAGAGTGCGGCCATGTCCGACGTCCGATTTTGACGCCGTTTTCACCAGTGGCTTCGTCTCGGCCTCCTCTACACAGTGGTATGGTCAAAACACCATTTGGAGAACTTTCATTTTTGAGCAAAAAATCAAACACCACTTAAACCATCAGCTCTGATACCAATTGTTGGGGAATCCGACCGGTGATGTACTGATAATTGCTCATAGGAGGGGAAGCACACTGACACAATATTTTACGTGGTTCGGCAAATCGCCTACATCCACGGGAGAGGTTAATATCATTAGAGATTAGAGAAAGGATACAAAACAAATACATGGAGGAGGATCACTCAACTCCTAGCTCACACACTCTGCCGTATATGGCGGCGGGGCTGCTGCCCATGGCGCGGCTCCTCTTTCTCTCTTCCTCTCTTCTCTTCACGTTCTCACAACTCTCACAATTTTGCTCTCTAAAATCATGCCTCTTTTATAGGCATTTCATGGCAACCTTCTTGCTTTGTTGTCAACATTGATGGTCGCCAACTCCTACTCTTCTTCAACAAAGGTGGCTGCCAACTCCTCTTCTTCTTCAACAAAGGTGGCTGCCATTAGTCAATGGTTGTTGCACATTAATGGCAACCAACCTAACATGACCCTCCTTCAAGACCTGCTAGGCCTCCTAAACCTGAATTGGTTTGTTTTCTTATTGGTTTTTTACACTTTATTCTTTAATGGGTGTCTCTAAAAGCTTGAATTGCTTATTGAAGTTTGGTTCTTTTGTGTTTGTTGTTATGTTTTGTGTTGTTCGTCGCCAAGGTGATTTATGGGTTTTTTTTTTTTTTTTTTTTGTATTATCAATGCCACTGCAATGGACATTTGGTCAAGTGTTTATGAGTTTGTGCTAGTATGGTTTATTTATCGCTTACTTGCAATTGTTCCATTGAACTATTTTCTAGTATCAGGAAGTGGAGATTTTTTATGGTGCCTCAGTGCAGGTATTGCTTTCACAGTATGTAGTTCATGTCAGTGGGATTTGTTGCTTTCAATTTCATTCAGAATTGGACATTTCAGGACCTCACTTTCGTTTATGCTATTTGTGGAATTTGTCCCTTTTACATTTTAGAAATGTCATTAGCTTGTTTTTCTCACAAAAGAAAATGCCATTACCTATGTATGTTCCTAAAGTAATTTGGGTAGGGAGTTGATGATTTAGTGATTTGAATATTATTGGTTGATTGAAATTGCTTACTAATTATTGTTTATAGGAAAATTAATTGCTTCAGTTGTTGAATTGGTCGTTGGATTCATGTGCTCATTTCCAGGTTTCCCCAAAGGAAATTCCAGCTCCTAAAGATTCAGGCATGCCTCTTAATGCTTACATGCTTCATAATCTTGCACATGTGGAGCTAAATGCAATTGATTTGGCGTGGGATACTGTTGTTCGATTTTCGCCTTTTAGCGAGATTTTGGAGGAAGGATTCTTTGCAGACTTTGCACATGTCGCTGATGATGAGAGTCGTCATTTTGCTTGGTGCTCTCAGAGACTTGACGAGCTGGGTTTCAGGTCAGTTAATTCATTGCTCTGAGTATTATCGCCTCTTTATTGTTGTACCAAGTAGTATTAATTTTCGTTGTCATTAGATATGGAGATATGCCTGCTCATAATTTGCTTTGGAGGGAGTGTGAAAAATCATCCGATGATGTTGCTGCCCGTTTGGCTGTGATCCCTCTAGTCCAGGTAATGTTTTGCTCTATTATCTAGACCTCATTGATCCAGTGGGTGTTAAAATATGCTTGCACAGTGATTTTCATGGCTCTGCATATGCCATTTTTTCAATTTTCCTTTGGTTTCCCATTCAAGGTTTTCTATCCAAGAAGCTACTAACATGTTCATGACAAGCAAACATGCATACTGACATGTAATTACTAAGATAATATGTTCTATGAAATAAGAATATGAAATCATTGTGTTTAGATGAATGGTAGAGATTTCTGCAGTCACCTCACTATATATTTCAATTTTCCATATAATATATTTAGATATTTGTTGCCAGATAGGTAAGTTATAGAATTTTTACCCTCAGGCAAGTGGTATGTGTCTTGTGAAGTCCTTGTTATTTCTGCCTGCCATTTCAGTTCACTCGGCAAAGTTATGATGTGTGCAAGTCCTGGTTAAAGGATGATTCTTACTTTTGATATGCCCATAGAACTCTTAAACGTAATGAAACTTCAATCACAGATAGATTGTACATAACACATTTTTTCATTTCTATTTAAAGAGGATTTTTTTTTCTTTGTTCTTCTAATACCATGGATTTAGGAGGCTAGAGGACTTGATGCTGGGCCAAGGCTAGTGCAAAAACTAGTTGGCTTTGGAGACAATAAGACATCTAAAATAGTGGCTAGAATTGCTGATGAGGAAGTTGCTCATGTAGCCGTTGGGGTCTACTGGTTTGTCTCAGTCTGTCAGAAAATGGGTCGTGCCCCTTGCTCCACTTTTAAAGGTTTAGCAGACCTTTTAATGTTTAATCTTAGATAGTCACTTCTTCATATGTCTTTAGTTCCATATATGCCATGCAAGTATTTATTTGCGAATATTTTTGCCACATTGAGTAGATTTGTTAAGGGAGTACAGCGTGGAGTTGAAAGGGCCCTTTAATTATTCAGCTAGAGATGAAGCTGGGATTCCCCGTGACTGGTGAGAAAAACTGTATCTCAGTTATTGTTTGCATGGAATTCAAAATGTGATGTATTTTAATAGTTAATGTATGATCCATTGACCTATCTTCCTTGACAATCTAACAGAAAATCAATCTTCTTTTAACTCTGCACCCAAAGAAAAGCTGTTTTTAATTTGATTCTTGCATTACCTCTGCTGTGCAGGTACGACAAATCATCCACAAATAAACAAGACGAGGTTACAAAACCAAATACCACCGAGAAGCTTTCTGTGGTATGAGATTTAGTTTCTTTCTCTCCCTCCCCAGGAGAGTTAACATGTGTACAATGTTAGTAGCAAATATACTAAGTGGTGGTTCACATTACAGGTTTACGAAAGACTTGCATCTATCATTGCCATGGAGACTGAAAATGCAAGTTTGAATAGGCCAGCTGGATAATACCTAGGGCGTAGGCAGCTTAGGTTGAAAATCCTAAAATTCTTAGCAGATGGTTGGGTGACAAATTGATTTGAAGTTTCATTTACGACTCAGCCAGTAGCTATAGTGATATAGCTCAAAGACAGGTCACTCTGAATTAGTAGTTCAGAGTCATCTTGTGTTGCATTTTGCAACTCCGGGTAACTGCCAATGCTGGCCCTTTCTGGAGCTTATAGTTTTTGAAGTGCTCTTTTCATCATATTGTCTGTCTTTCTATCATGTATATATGTGAATTTGTATAGATTAGAACTTCTGTAGTTTCTTTCTTGATCAGTTCTAAGAAAATAACTGTAACAAATGAAATCCCTCTTGATGACATTTGGATTGGGTGGCTGTGGAGCAGAATAGGCTATGATATCAGTCTTTCTGAGTCTGCTGGATCCAAGGATGATTTTTATATAATTATATAGATTAAGCTTTCTGAAAGCATCTTTCAGGTTTAGTTAACAAACACTAGTTGTTTTATTATTCATAAAGGATTTTATTTTGGAATCAAGCTGTGGAGACCAATCTAGAAGAGTACAAATGACTAGCCACAGGCCTGCAACAGGGTGATTCGGCTGTTGTTCCAATTAATGCTTATATCATCATCAAAAGAAGGAAAAAAAAGTGTTGATAGTGGCTGGCCGAACATTGGGCATCTCAAAAGAAGTCATTAAACTTTGTTTTTGTTGTTGGATCACATGCAATCCTCATTCGTTCGTGAAAGGGCTTCAGCTAGTGGGGGACACATTAAAATGGAACTTATTTTGAAGATGAAAGGCATTAAAGCACTTCGACTGGAATGGCAACGGTATCCACGAGATAGGTTTTAATTAAATCTCATGAAGAATATGTGATTTCACTTGAAGGATTGAACGAAGAAACTCTAGAGTTTATGTCATCAAAATCATCAATATCTTGGTATGAAGGAGGATTCTCCTAATTGTAGAGATCAAGGAAGAGGCAGAGCAATGATCTTGATCTTGATAGTCGGTAGAATAAATTAAGCTTTGCCAATTATTGGTATAAGAGACGAGATCACAAAGGTTACTTAAACATTAAATACCTAGTCAAAGCTTCTAACTTGTAATAAATGTGATAGATCTTTCTATCGAACAACCTTAGTTAAGTTATAAATATCTATTTATCATGTCCTCTTATTTACCCACAACTCTACTGTCACCTTCCCCTTCATTTTTTAAGATCTAGGCTCAGCCTCTAAACTAAATTATCTTTTTATGAAGTGTCTTACTTACCTGAAGAATTTTGTTTCCACGTTACCCTTGTTAATTCTCTCTCTCTCTCTCTCTCTCTCATGTACATTAAGAATTATTATTTTCAGTTTAGTTCAGTTTTTGTCAAAAAAAAAATAACCAAACTAAAATTTAAAAAAAAAAACTGAAACCGGTTCAAACCGACCAGTTTCGGTTCGGTTCGGTTTTTTAGGACAAAAACCAGTTCAAACCAGTTTGGCTCGGTTTTTTTTCTAGTTTTTTTCGGTTTGGATTCGGTTTGATTCAGTTTTTCAATTTTAAACTTATAAAACTAAAATCAAACCGGTCAATTTTTTTAAAATTTTAATTGATTTCTTTTTTCAATTTAGTTTTTTTAAATTTTTTTTTTTTATTCTCAGTTTAATCAATCTTTTTAGTCACCCCTACGCACACTTTAGTTTCTGTTTTCTAGCTTTACTTTTTTTTTTTTTTTAATCTTTAATGTGCAAACGACGACACTTTGGCCATTAAAAAAAAGAAAAGAAAAAGGGAAAGAAAGGATTGAGAACATGTAAGATGAAAAGAGGCACGCACTCATGAGATGTGACGTCGAGCCAGAAAGTAAACGTGAATGATGGCAGCTCCATGCATACCGTAAGTTCATAAATGATGTTCTTTTTTACAGCTACTTTAAGATAAGATTCTGAGCCTCTTCGTCTACTACACCTTTGGAGTTTAGTGATTGGTTGCTTTAGAACTTGATTGGTAAAATTAAAAAAATATATTATTTTAATTTATTTCTAAATAAAAAATATTTTAATTTTAAAAACCAACACCTATGACGACACCGAACAGTCAACTGCACCAAACCTGTCTGTCTATCTCTCTCTCTCTCTCCTCGTTAACACGCAACGTGGACGTGAAGGACGCAAAGAAATCCAAACATTTTTTAAAGAAAAGAAATTATTTGTAGTAATTAAAGGATAGTATCAACGTTAACGTAACATAATCTCTGCTTCTCTGTCAGATTCACTCACCGCTCTGACTTTAAGCGAGAGAAGAAAATACAAGAAGATTCAGAGCAAGAGAAGCAAAGCAGAGAATATGTGCTGTGGAGACGGTGACTGTAGGCCTCTTGGCTTTCTTTTAGGCCTTCCCTTTGCCTTTCTTTCTCTAATTATCTCCGCTGTTGGCGTTGTCATTTGGATTGTCGGGTTTGTTCTCTCTTCCTTTATAATAATTCTTGCTGTATCTTAGTTTCTTGATGTCTTTGATTTCTTGATTTTTCACAGTTTTTGCCACTGTATGTAGGAGTCTTAATTGCATTTCAATTTCTGGACGACCTTCTCTGAGATTTCTTGAATCTGTGATAGTCTTTGTCTCCTTTTTGACAAATCTTGGCTGTTCTTTTCTTCTATGTTGGTTTCCGGGCATCATAGTTATGTTATCTGACAGTTTTTTCCCCATTTTGTACAGGGTTTGGCTTATTGCATTTCAAATTTGCAGTATTTGAGAATTTCTTTTTGATAGTTTTTCTTGTACTTTAAATCCTGATGAACATACTTAATTTTAACATTTATTTATGGCTTTAAATTTGTAGTTGCATCTCAATCTCTGTTTATTTGAGATTTCTTGATTCTATTTCAGAATTTGGCAGTTTTGATACAATATGTGATCTGGGTTTGGTCTAAATTATTTTATATAATGATGTTACATTTGTACTTGAGAATTTATACCTCCTGACTGAATTTCCAATCTTGGGGGTTGTGCAGGTTGTTATTATCCTGTGTTTGTCCTTGTTGTTTATGCGTGACAGTGATAGTAGAACTGGCTCTGGAGTTGATCAAGGCCCCCATTCATGTCATGGAGTGGTTCACTTCTCAGATACCTTGTTGATTTTCATGATTCTACTGAACATACCTTAGTTATGTAGTAGTTTTCTGTTTGTTGATTTGGATTCTTCCTCTTTCTACTTAATATACCTATTTATGTGTTTTCTTGTTTGTTATTGAGGGGAGCGTGAGTAAAATTTTATGGAATGACTTATGAGATGATTCATCTTCAGATATGATTTCTGACCATTTGTGAATTGGGTTCCAAGAATGAGTATGATGTTACTTTTTTTGGATGTCCCATAATCGTTAGAACTTGTGTTCTTATCATCTGTGGATAACAATTATTGTTATACAAATGGACTCAGAAACAAAAGGGGTTACAGAGTAGTTTTATTGATAGATTGAAAGCAGAAACTTGGTATGTTCACTGCAAAAGCTATAGGGAGCTAAGAACACCCAACTGTGAGTCTGACTGTCTAACAAGGTCTGTTATTCTAGCAGAGCATCAAGGCATTATTTAAAGACTGTCTCATGATCATCAAGCCTCCTCCAAGAATCCTCTTTCCGTTTTAACCACCCCCCTATGTTCTTCACACCGCCATGAACTATGCATCACATACTCATCCTTCAAAGATTTGTTCGACTTCTCCAACTTCTGAGTTTCCTTGTAGTGGATTTAGGGGGTACAGAATCGGGTAGGTTGCTGAGTTGGACCAAAAGAGTTAATTAAGTGAAAGATGATAAGAGGAAACATTTTTGTTTCCTTTGAAAAAACATGAGACATAATCAAAGTATTTATTGAAATTCAACATTAGGGAAACTCAAACTCGAAGTTACTTCTTGGTTCTGAAGAGTTTCTATATTTTAGTATTGAACACTACATCTGACAAAGCAATAAAATTATCCAGAGATCCCGTTTGGTCCAATGTCTTTCTTTGCGAGTTGTTGAAGTGCCCTTATGTTCTCCCTCATTTTCTCCCCCGTCTTGTGATAGAACTTTATCCAAACTATTTAACACTCCATGCTTTGTAAAGACTCCACTCTCAAGCTGGAGACCAATCTCCCACACATTCTCTAACACACGTCCGTTGAGCGTTTGATGGCTAAAAAATGGCCTACCAATCATAGGCACCCCTCCCGCTATACTCTCAAGCAATGAGTTCCATCCACAATGAGTTGTAAACACCCCAACTGCTGTGTGTGCCAAAACGTCGAACTGAGTCCATGGTATCACAAGTCCCTGTGATGTGGTTCTGTCCAAGAATCCGTTAGGGAAATGTACCTTTGAGTTGTCCCTAAGTGAGCATACAAATGGCGCCTCACTTGTTTCTAAGACCTCAGCTAGTGCTACAAGTTCATGCGGTGGTGATGCTGTGACGGATCCAAAGCTAACATATGCAACGGAAGCAAGTTTTTGCTTGTCAGGCCTTGTTATGCAACCGTATGTGTCTGCCCCAGGTGGTGGTGGTAATATCATATTGAAGGGTCCAATGTTGAGAAATTTTTTGAATCTAGAATTCTAGTCCTTTGTTATGCTAGGGTCCAGTCCTTTGAATCAGATTTTTCTCGTAAATTGGCACTCAAAAGAAAAGGTGGTCTCTATATTCATTTGCATGCTTCCACAAAACACAAATAGGATCAGAGGATCTCCCCATTTAATCTGTTTGTCTTTAAAGGATGATCTGTCGAGGATGATCAGCCATGATGACTGATGTGAAGCTGTGTTTAGGAATATGCAAGGGATTCCATAATAATTTAAACCTCTCCACCCTACCACTTTTGGCCCTTTAAGCTTCCTACGCACTTTTGAAGGAGAACTTCCCATTTGGTGTCAGGTTCCAGGATATGCTATCCTTTCTCTTCTCATTAGGGAACGGTTTACCGCAGAAAGCAGATTGGATGCTCACAAGTTCCTCTGACCTAGCCTTTGGCCAATGCCAATAATTGTTGTTGATGACTGCCACTGCTTTTGCATTTCAAGGAATACCATTTTCGAACATTACCCTACCATTATATTTCTCCATTAAAGGATCATCAGGTGCCTTGAGTCCCATCACAGAAAGGTGATTTTTCCAATCCCCTATAGCATGAATTATCCATTCCCAGATGATAGGCCAGAAACCCAGATATTTTCTCCAAGTTCAGCTACAATTCAGTGATGCCTTTACTGCCCAGAAACTGTTGCCTTTGAGCTGATGCAGGTGGTTTTGATCTCAGCTGTGGATTTGCCACAACTAGGCCTCGTGGATAGTTTTGCAGGAATATTTATGGATCGATGGGTATAGTTAAGTCTAAAAAGAGACACGGATTGCATATAACATTGGTTGGATGAAAGACTCATAATTTTTAATTCAATCATTTAATCACACTCAAATTTAATCAAGAATACAGGTCTAATTCTATAGAGATAAGTTCACTCCCACTAGCTGAGGTTAGTTTTGTTAAGGTTCGAGAAGCTTCCAAATTAGATCCTGGTGGTGTTATTTTGGTTAATTTTGTTTTTTTTTTATTATTCTCTTTTCGTATGTTTATGACTCTTTTTTTTAATTAGAACTTGATTTTTGATTTATTCATAGAATTAAAAAAATAAGTTATTTTTTGAAAAAAATTTGCTAATAAAAAATTTTTTATAATGATTTTGTTCATTATAATTGTGTTATCTTTTCTAGCTGTTTTTATTATATTATTTTCTGTCTCCATCACTAATCAACTAATCAACTGAAGGTTTATTAAAAATATATTTGGAAATATGATACAAATCTCATTTTCTTAAATTTTAAAATTTATTTATTTTATTAAAATTTATTTTATTTTATATTTTTAAATTATTTTGATATATTAATATTAAAAATAATTTTTAAAAAATAAAAAATATATATTATTTTAATACATTTTGTATTTTAAATTATAATTATTAATTTATAAAAAATAAAAAAAAAATATTATTTTAAAGAGAGGTTGCATAATTACCTTATGTTACAAGCTATATCACTCCCTTTTGTCTTTCTCAAGACAAATCCCTCTTCTTACATCCTCATCATCACCTTTCTTAAAAAGGAGCTACCTTTTTTGCTTTACTACATTGATCACCTTGCTTCAAAAATATATATAAACTCTCTCTTTAGTTTTTCATTAAAAAATAAATGAATAATTAAAAGGGTTAACCATTGTTTCGATAAAAGACAAACAAAATTAATTATAACTCAATTAACATACGATTAAAATGGCTCAACGTTTTTGGACCCAACAGTGTGAACCTTGGATGTTCATCTCCAAAATCTGCTGCATCAAACTAGCTTCCTCTGCTTGTAATGTGGAAGAATTTATATCGAGAAAGTGGGAAAATCCTACCTCAAAAGAGAAAAGCATGGTCATCAAGTCAAGTATATTATTGAAACATGACTGCACTGAATGCAGAGCGATGTTCAAAATTATTCAACACTCCCAATAGCACAAAAACAAACTATAGATTTAGACACAACATCAACCACTCGACAAAAGCCCAGGAGACATCTTCATCTTTCACTCGATGTCAGCGGAGATAAGAACTTCTCTTATATTCTTCTTTAATGTTCTTCTTGCTTCCCATACTCCAAATGGCTTGCCTCATAGCCACCCGTCGTCCCAGCTCCAGGTGGGTCTTGCCCAATAACTAGATCTTTGGTTGCTTGAGCAATCTCCACTATAGTTTCGGTAATGGCGCCCAGCATGCTGCTTTCTTCTTGTCGCTGCTGCCGCCGCCAATATTGTTCTTCTTGTTCGTCGCCTTCTGGGGCGACTTTCTCGCTGAATTTTTTTGTGACGCTCGCTTCCTCTGCTCCTTGACCTCCTGTTGCATGAACTTGTGATTCTTCCCTGTATTCTCCTCCCTGGAAACTCCTCTAATCATCCTCAATAGGCAACACAAATTCAATTTCTATTGCAAGTACAAATGCAATCATCTAGTCTACACTTTTTACATGTTCAATTGGAAAGACGAGCTTCAATTAAGCATCAATCTTTTCTCTTTTTTTAACCTATAGTGGAATCAGTTCAGTTCAGTTCAGTTCAAATCATAAACTTAAAGAACTTAGACATACACTATTCTGTGAATTATACCTGTCCTTCTGCAGCTTTTCGAGCCTCAAGTTCTCTCTCGGCCTCCTCTTTCTTCCTAGCTGTATACTCCTTGATACTTTCACCAGTAGACGCAGCAGTCTCTTTAGCAGCACCCAATGGCTTCCCTGCAAGCTCGGTAGTCTTCTGACCAGCATACTCTACTGCCCTCGCGGCTGCCTTTGTCCCCTCCACAGCTTTTTCAGTTGTGTAATGAGCAGCAGTCCATCCAGCTGCAGCGGCCTTGTCTTTCACATCCACGGCCACTTTCTCTACATAATAAGCGGCCTCTTTGCCACTTTCCACAGTCACATCTTTAGCTGCTACTGCCTTCTGTACTGTATAATCCATGGCCCCTTTGCTCCTCTCCACAACATACTCCGAAGTTTTCTTAGCACCTTCAACAATGGTGTCTTTTGCTTGTGCTCCCTTCTCTGCGATATAATGGGTAGTTTTTTGAGCCCCTTCAACTAGAGTGTCCTTTGCTTGTGCGGCCTTCTGTGCAGCAATGTCTCTGGCTTGTGCGGCCTTCTGTGCAGTAATGTCTCTGGCTTGTGCGGCCTTCTCCACAGCAATGTCTTTGGGTTGTGCAGCCTTCTCAGCAAAAGTGTTTTTTGCTTGAGGAAATTTCTCTTTCACAGTCTTAGTTGCGGAACCCACAACTCGGCTTGCCTTCTCTTTCGCTTTCTCATATCTTTCTTCAGCTGCATTTAAAGCCTCCAACGAATTTTTTTGCGCCGTTTCTCTTAACTTCGTTATTTCATCGAGAGAAAGTTGTTGCTCTTTGTTTCGATCACTACCATTCTCCTCTTGTTTGCCTTCGGTTTCTTTTCCACCCCCTTCCACTTTAGATTTTCCAACAGAATAACCCTCTCTTGCTTTCCTTTCTTGTTCTTCTCTTCTTTCCCTTTCTTTATCACTAGAAACATCCGTCCTGGCTCCTCTCATTTTGTCAGCAAGAGACTCAAAGTACTGGGCTCCCGTTTCATTGCCACCTTCACCGATGTTTTCTTCGACAACTGATTCTTTTGGTTTCTCTATCAAAGACTCAAAATGGCTAGCCATTTTTGGGACTCTTTCTCTCTCCACATAATTCTCTCTCTCACTTGTAGCGCTCTCTCTCCTGGATTGCTGAGATGCCATTGCTGCTAATAATGTTTCAAGAAGGTAACAAAGTCAACTAGATCTCCTTGTGTTTTCTTTCTTTTCTTTGTGGGTAATGTACGAGAACTGTATGTATGATTATTTGATTTGGTGTTGGGATAGGAATGAAGAGGAGAGGAGAGGAGAAGATTGGCGTTAAAAAGGGAGAGGCAATGGCCTATGGCAGCTTGAGGAAATGGAGGTGGGGTGTGCATGGAGTTGACATGTGTTGGTGCATGAAGCAACGTGTTGGTAAAGAAGAAGGTGACTCAGCTATACAAAAGATGGATGGCACACGTAAGAGGATAGGGCTTAGGGTTAGCCATTTGAGGAGATGACACATGGATCCATCTCTATTTGCCACGTGTGTAAGCAGAGACTATCAAGACCCACTTCGGTTTACAAGCTTCAGATCAGTCCCCCTCCTATCGCATATTGGGTTTAAGTTTCGTTTTTCTAATTTTTAAGTTATTTATTAGGTGGTTGAGTAAATTTAATTTCATCTTAAAAAAAATACCTTCTGTTTTTTAATAATAAAAACTAAAATAATAAATTAACATGATCAAATTTTAATAGAAATGGTTAAATTAATTAAGCCACAGTTAATTAGTTGATTGATTTAATTTTAAGCTCTTGGATCTCATAAAAAATATATGTCCTGAATCAAACTCGAAATTTATTGTACAGATTTTAAACTCTTTACCATTATTTTAGACGTTCACAACTCTCAAGAACAGGGCTTTTCCGAATCTTCTATTTAAGTAAGCCCAAAAGATAGAAAGAGTGCTTTATTTAAATAGTGGGCTTCTCGGCCTGCTACACGTCCTGGCCCTTTACTAGCTTTATATTTCTGCTCCGCTATAAAGTTTTTTACTCTATGATTCTTAAATATTATTATATCTTTTTTAATTATTATGTATTTAATCTAAAAATAATAAATTATTTATGAAAATTAAATTAAAATCTATTGTTTATTATTAAAATACTTCAAATAAATTTGGAGCATAGTTTTATCACATTTATGATAATTTTTAGCTTTTAATCCTACAAAATATAAATATATATAGTATTTTGATATTTTTTTGTTAACTTACTTTGACAATTATAATTTTATTTTAAAAAAAAATAACAGAAACAATGCTTCTAGTTAAAAACATTGTATTGATTAAGATAAATAGAAGATATGGGGGATTTATCCTTATAAAATTAAAAAATATTCTCAAAACAGTGGTATGTTTTAGTTTAATAAGAATATGAAAAAGTTTCTTGAGACCTGAAAGCCTTTTTACGTTTAAAAAACATAGCATGAGTTTTGATCCAACAAAACTTTGTAGGACATGGCCATTACTGTTTTCATTCAAGTTACTAAACACTTTTGAAAGATCATCTCCAATCTCAACAATAGGCCTTTTGATTTGGAGCGTATTTCTTTCATTTCATGGCAATCTCATTGCCACAATGATCTAAATTTACAATTGAAGAATCACAGCTCTCATTATTGCCAACAGGCACTAGCTCTAAAAACAAGAATAAACTCCTATACGTACCATCATTGAAACAATGATCGATCATCTAAAAAAATGACTAAATTACAGTACCATGTATAATGAATGCCATTTAAGCACAATCAACCGAAGAGGGCTGCGTATAGAAGTTGGTTCCAAGTATCAGGCAATCCAGGTAGACACCAGTGGCTACAATCTGTGCCACCATTATCGCCGCCGTAATGCGAAGGATGTGCATCTTTTCGGTACTGAGAAAGTGTGGTCACGTCTAATAAGTAGACTGGTTTCTTAATCCTGCTCAAAACCTTGTTAACTACAGCCCAAGCTAACGGTGTTCCTGCTGGGTACCTTGTTCCAAAGAACGGTTGTGTCTCAGCAGCGCATGACTTTGATGGCTCATTCCAATCCCCGCCCCTATTTTGCAACAACAATAAAGTAAGATTATTTGCCGAGGTACTTAAATGCTATAACATTGATGAAAGACACGCTAAAAGGCTCGCGTCAATGAATCTATTAACATGAACATTATCACATCAACATGGTTTCGAGCCTCTCGCATGGTAGTGGTGCTCGCTATGCGTCGCGCCCTCGAGCCACGCTAAGGATTAGTCTCCTGACCCGGAAGGGGCTGGAGGAAACCTTGTTCATAACAAGAAAACATAGTTTCTTCCTGATGACGTGCAGGAACCATGCCATTCACCGTCATGAAAACTAAGAACTAGGAAGGCAGAGGGGAGAAAGGCTTACACATAATGTGTAGGAGAAACGTCCTGGAAGAAGACTTTGGTTTTAGAAGGATCAACATTGTGGTTGACCCATCTAGCCCAGGTGGTTAGTCCCTTGTAAAATGCAATTAGCCGGTTCATATCTTTGTACAATTTACCCCCTTCTTGGATATAATCCCATCTGTAAAACATAGAAACGCATTAGCCATGAAGATCAAAATGAAAACATCACAGATAAGGTTGACCTACGGCTGAGATCTTCCAGTATGGGTCCACCAATGCCAAGTGTTGAAGATCAACATGTCCATGCCTAGCCATGCCTTGCCATTGTTTATCGAATCAAGCTTCAATACTCGTCCTGCCTTGTCATTGACAAGATCTACCAGGTATGTCGTTCGATATAGCAGAATCTTGACTCCGTAGTCCTGCTCAAAAACGCATAGGATCAGGATGTGACCATGCACATGCACGTTTGGTGAAACTAATACTGTGAACTACTTTATTTATTTAATTACTTTTAGAATATGAATTATTGGAAGATGTTGTCGTGTTTTCCTTTTTCGTTTCTTAAGACAAAGGGGTATACATATGATTAGAGCTAGACAAAACAATGGTTAATAACAATTATTATAAATTAAGAAATGATATTTTAAAGTGGGTTTGGGAAATCTTGGCAGAGTTTGACAGCTGATATTGAAAGGGATATGAGAATGGGTCGTTCTAATACTGTGTATGAAACTTGAAAATCAGTTGATAAAATAACCCGATAAAATTACATTAGCGAAATTATTAAACATCATTTATTTTATAATTTAATTTAAAATTTAAGTTACGAGTTAAATGAGTTAATTTAAGTTCATCAATATTAATTAAAAAGATTATAATATTATTTTATTTTATTTTTAATTCAAAGCGGTTATATATTAATCTGCCAACTCAGTCAAGTCAAACTAGATTCAATTAAAATTAATATTTAAAAAAACATAGTCTAGACTGGGCCGAGTCAACCTATAATAATAGACCGGGTTTAATAATTATTAACATGGAGAATCATATGCCTATCACATGTTTTTATGCAATAAAAGAAAAGGTGGTCCAGTATTTTGTCACATTGCAGAATTATAACTTGGAAGAAAAGCCATATAAGCAAAGAACTATATATATATATATATATATATATATATATATATATATATATATAGAGAGAGAGATGCTTGATTAATACCTCAAGTGGTCCTTAAATTGAAAGTGTCAATTCGTAGCTAACACATATCAAAGTGTACTATACTAACCCTTCTAATTCAGGCCACCATTTAGATTTTAAAATAAGGTCCACATTAATTAATCAGTATGAACTTCAAACGATTTTTCCAGAAGAAAATAACATGTCGAGACAGACGCCCATGCCAGAGATTATGACCGTAATTGTCGCCAATTGAAACATGTTTAGAGTAGATTCGTTGGAGTAATAATTGATTAGTGAGCTTTACTCAACTCAAAAGAAAGATATATAATTGTTGATTAGTTGGGGGATGTTTAGCATGTATTTTGTTTTTATTTTTTAAAATTATTTTTATCTTGAAAAAGTATTAAATTAATTTTTTTTTTATGATTTTGATATTCTAATATAAAAAATTCTAAAAATAAATTATTTGAATTCAATTTTAAACAAAATTTTATTTTAAAAAATATCCGTAGCATAATCTCAAACACCCGCCGGTCTTGTATGCAACTATATTTCTCTCCACCTTTAACAAAATCTCAAACTCTAGGAAAGGTTTAAGGGCATTTCTATGTGGAGTATAAGGAAACAACCTTTGATTCCAAAAGGCAGATAAGACAATGATTCATTGGTAAATCAAGGGATTAAAGGTTACCACAAACGAATTAGAGAAGTTAAAACTCAAGGAGTTTTGTCTCTGTACTTAAATATATCATGCAATAGTATTGGCTGGAAAATAATTTAAAAAAAATACAAAGAAATCTACCAATTATGTTCACCAAAACTTTCCCTCTTTTGATTTTCAGAAAATAAAAAAATAAAAAAATTCTTTTGATTGGTTTTTGTTACCATATATACAACTATTCCTGTAACAAGAATCGTTCTAATGCTAAAAACTCCACACACTAAAAGCCCAGAACACAAAAGAAAGACAAGAAGAGGGGGAGACCAAATTAAGCTAGCTTAGCATCTAGCACGACAACTTTACCTTCAAAAAAGGTATGGAGAAAAGGACAGGACGTGCATGCAGTGGTTAAATGTAATGATTGTTGAGAATTTAAAGTAGCCAACAACTGGAATTCAAATTCTGACCTCAAATGTAAGAGAAGATAGCACATCTGTCCTAAACAGTGTATACTTTGAATTTGGTACCCATGAATGAATCAAACACGTTAAAGATGTCCACTGGTTCAAACTCAACGAGTCACCTACAAACATAATCTTCTTCCCTCTCCATTTCTCCAAGAAATATTGCCCATTAAACCTGGAAATTGTTGACATGATATATATTTATATATACCAAGAAAAGACAAATACACTTCTTCCTGAACATGAGGGCAAAAAACAAGGGTACCTGGGCAAGTCACATGCAAAAGGTTGCCACCTGTACTTGAGATAATAGCTATCAGGTCTGCCATACTTTTGACAATTGAATTGTGGATCTATGAAGGGACAATTTGAGTCGTAGAGAGGATATTTAGGATCAAAAACCCATTTTCCTCTGAACCAGTTGCACTTGCCGGCAAGTTCTCTAGCATTGCTGGTACCATTGCTGAAGGTACTGTTGAAGTTGAGGCTCTGGGCGACTTTTGAAGCTTCTGTTGCTGTATGGTAAGAAGATATCAACAAAAACAGCGAGAGAAACAGGCCGGGTTTGAACAAGATAGCCATCCTGGGTTTTCTTTTGCGATATTTAGAAATTAATTTGTCTAGATAAATAGACGAGGAGTGAAGAAAAAGTTGTCCCAGACAAGTTTTTTTATAATGTAATGAGAAGGCGAGAGAGAGTGGGGGGGTTTCACATGGAACGTATCACAGTGTACTATAAACTCTTAATTTATTTGGCTTCTGATAAGAAAAATAAGAAATCTTGGATTGATTCTTTTTACGGTGGCATGTGGGGATGATTACAACCCCCTTAGCTTTGAAAAATAGGAATCATCATGAGTTTGGTTCTGAAATAATATGATAAAAGAGCACGTTTGCTTTTGCCGGTGAATTTCAAAAATTTTAATTTTTTAACAATTACTATACTGTCAAGTACTATTAAACTTTAACAATGTATCTCAATTGATAAGATTTTAAATTTATTTTTTAGATATTATTAGTTGAAATATCACAAATCTCATAACATTAAAAATAAGTTTACGTTGTTATTAATTTCAAGATTTTAAAGAATTAATTAAGATGTTTATAAACTTATTTGGATACATACAATTAAAAAAATAAATTATAATAAGTAATTAAAGTTTCTTTTCTTGGAGGTGACTCGAGTGAACTTTTTCATTGTCTCCTCCTTTCTTGTATGCATTTTGAGAGCTGAAGATAGGTATATAATATTTGTATATGTCACATTTTCATGGAGGCTGGCCTTGCAGGAATTATAAAGTTGTTCTTTAAATTATAATGTCAGATCTGTCGAGCTTTTGTCCTAATTTAGACATCACTGATGAGCTCACGGTATCCAATACTACTTGATAGCCAAACGATTTTGTAACTACTACTGGATTTTGTAGTTCTATCTATGATATCTCTGTTCCTCCTGGTAAAAACAAGGAAGTGACCAACTGAAATGACCGCCCTTCAGTCTTGCACACACTCTTGAAACCCGGCCTGTAAAAATGGGTTGACTTATTGGAATGTTCGGTAACGTGGTGTAATTATATTTTTAATATTTTTTATTGTTTTAATATGTAAATATTAAAAAAAATCCCTTAATAATTAAATATTCATAATCATCATTAATATCCCTAATCATTATATCTACGTATAACATAAATGTTGTGAGACAAGATCTACACTATTATGTAATTAAATATTTTCTCTTGATAATCCTGAAAGATATAACTCAAATAGTTAAATTCAAATTTTAAAATATAGAAATTACTAGTTTGAGTCGCATAAATTAACTTTAGAGTCTATGAGATTAGTTGAGGTGCACGCAAACTAACATAAACACCTATGTTAATAAAAAAAATACATTGTCCCTTGATGATTTAAGAATTTTTTTAAAAATAAAATGGGGCAAGAATATACAAAACATTGTGTTAATTTTCAGCAATAATATAAATCATGGGTAAGAATTGAATTACAAATTGAGCAAACTTCTTTAATCTTTTGGACAAATTTTATAAAAATGTCAACAATTTCGTATAAACATTTCCTTTCCTTTAGTAATCATGACAAGCAATCTTTTTTTTTTCCATTCAATTTCACTCCATTAAAAAACTGCCCTTTTCTTTTAGCCCGTTAATTTATTTATTTTAGTGTTTTTTATTATTATTATTATTTTACATTCTAACCCTGGCGCCACTAGAAAAAGGTACGTCTTCACCGTAAAACTAAGCAAAATTATGATGGCGGTGCCTTTAAGTTTGTATTTCATGGCTATGATCAAAATCTGGTTTGCCAAAAACTTCATGAGCAAAGTAAAAATCGGCTTAACAACTGATTTTAGGCCGAGTTTCAGAATTTTTATTATTTTTCTGAAAGTTTTTACTATACATTATTTATGGTTTCCAATTTTCCAAGTCAAGAAACCCCACAAAAGCAAGGGACCTTATTATCAAGCGGTAAAGAGTTGATTAGAAGAAAGCACGTTGCTTATTCAAATCTTACATTTTTATTTATCAATCCATGTATAAAAATGTGATTAATAAAGTTTTTTTTAATTAATATTGAACCAGTTTGGACGCATATCAATTAATTATTATAAATTTTAAAATTAATGACTATATAAAATTTTAATAACACTTAAAAAATTCAAACTTATTATTATTAAAAAACAAGGTGAAAAACTAACCGGTTAAACTAATTCTTAAAATTATCACTAATTTTACTTTTTGAAATTATCATCCACATGTGGATAGCAAAGAACGGCAAAAGTTTTTAGCACTGTTCATTGTTGCCTTCGTCAATATACCCTAACAAAGCAGGATAAGGATTGCTTTTCGCAGCTTTTGGAATCTTACTCAAGCTCTCAATAAACTAGCTAGCACTGCCCACTCAAATTTGCCAATCAGTGCATATATATCTATATAGCAAGTGGGCAGACGGAAAAGCGGAACCTTTTTTTAGAAACTAAATAGTAAAAATATTCTTCAAAAATATTGCTTTTCATATTTGTATAGGAAGAGCTCATAATTGAGTGGAGGAAGGAATTTAAATAAAAGAACACGTACGTGTAAAACGAGGGAAGGGACCAAATAGCCTTTAATGGACTGCTGACCTGCTGCTCTTGTTTGATTGTTTTTTTTTTTTTTATCGAACCAGTTCGTTTTGGACTCTTTATCCCCACGAGTTTTGAAAAATAGTTTTGTAGGGTCATTGAATGAGTTGTAAACCACGAGTTGCCGCCTTCCTTTAATCCAAGCAAGGGTATGCAAGCTTGGATTATTATTGATGTATGGAGATTAAATCCCTCTCTGCTTGGATATTAAAAAAGGTTATTTGAATCAAAGTATTAATTATAATAATTTTTTCTAACGTGAAAAATACATCTATTTACTAAGTTAATCCTCTGCCTTCTTCTTAGATAAAGTTTTTTTTTTTTCTTGGAATGAAATATATAGTTCCACGACTTCTGTCTACTAAGGCATGCATTGAGAACAAAAAATATCCAAGTTTCCTAGGTAAAATCATATCAAACCCTCATATTTGAAGAAAAAATTACCACTATAATAAAGTAGACTTTGTGCCTAAACATATTCCATGGATTACTAGGAACAAATAATGACAATTAAAAATAAATTGTCTTATGAAGTTTCCGAAACTGGTTTTTATTTTATGAGCTTATGATTTAGGAGTTATGTTTGGTTTGAGACTTGAACAAATGAGTATGTATCAAGTACACGTCAGACTCGTGATGTAAAAAGACAATCCAATCTCGAGCCCAAGAAACAGACCAGAACCAAGTCAAGTACACTCGGGATCAAGCCAAGATCTAGTCTGGGATATCCATGGATCAAGCTAGAATCTGGTTCAAGATGCTTGGGGTTAAGCCAGTTTTAGGGTGCTTACACAAGCTAGAAACAAGTCTGAGACCTGAAGGTGAAGTCGAGGTCGAGTCCAAGGTGTTTAGTGGTCGGTTGGGGCCACACTTGTCGCGTCTAGAGTTTGGACGAGATTTGAAGTGTTCAGAAGTCAGGGCGGACCATGTCCGAAGCACTTGAGAATCGAGCAGAGACTTGGTCTGCAACACTCGCCAGTCAAGCAGGGACGCCTAGGTTTAAGGCACTCAGGGCTCGAGCCAGACTAAGTTTGAAGCAGTCAAGAATCGGGGGGTGGGGTCAATTTTGATCTGGGTTTTAGACTACCAAGGACAAGATGACATCTTCAAGGCACTTGAGGATCGGGATAAGCCATGATCCGATTAGGTTTGAGGCTACATATGTTGTGACAATGTCAGATTTAGAGCACCGAGGTCAATGGGATACTTTCTATAGCGGCGGTTCTTTTGTAAAATATTATTTTTTAAAAATATATTAAATTAATATTATTTTAAATTTATTTTTTATATTAACATATTAAAATAATTTTAAAAACAACCAAAAAAATTTTAAAATTTTTCAAAACTCTAGTTAAAATGTTGTTTCAAATAAACATTAAGTCTAGAATATTTAAGAGGAGTTTGTTTTTACAGTTTAATTTTTTTTTATAAATATTTTCCGCATGAAATAATATCAATATAATTTTTAGGTGTTTTTTAATTATTTTAATGTGTTAATATCAAATAAAAATAAAATTAAAAAAAAATCACTTCCACATCCTTTCATTAAAAAATATTATCATAATAACATTTTTTATTATATTATCAAACACAACCTCAATCAGTGATAGAGTAGGTTTAAGGTATTTCAGTTGACATCCATGTGGTCGAAGATTAAGCAGTGGTCGAAGATTAAGTAGAGATTGGATAAGGGATAGGAACATATTCCCCCAACTCTAGAGCACGATCTCTTAATAATTCGAGCATGCTATTGAGTATTTTATAAGAAAAAAATAATGAAAGAAGATGTCCAATCAAACAGGTTTTTTGTCGATAAAAAAATAAAGATGAACAGAATGAGAAAGAAGAAGAAGAAGAAAGACACGAAAAACGAAGATGATAACAATTAACAAACTATCCTGACTAGTTGGTAATTTCTAATTCCAAATTGAAAGTGTTTCAAGTACTTGTAGGAGTGTTGTTATTTTTGCCATTAAAATGTATTTTTTTTATTTTTTTAAATCGTGTTAATATTAAAATATAAAAAATAATTTTTAAAAAATAAAAATAATTTTTTAAATGCATTTTAAAACGAAAAGCATTTTAAAAATTAATTATTACCGCAATCTCAAATATTACCTATCATATATGCTTCAACCATTATTAATGAAGTGTTGGTATAACAGTTAACGTACTGTTATATCTTTGAAAGTTTGAGAACACAAGTTTGATTTCTAGAAAGTGTATTTATCGAATGGAACTATTTTTACCCTTTAAAAAGATGTTTCACGGATAAAAATAAAATATATATATATATATATATATATATATATATATATATATATATATATATATATGCTTCAACCGTTCAATAGAAGATAAGCTGAATTTAATATCTCAACAAGTATAGGTTTTTTTTTTAATACAAGACAATAAATGATGACAGAGAACAAAGGGAGTAGCTCGCTAACATGGTGTGGTGTCGATAGATCGATTAAGTCCATTTTGAAGACATGGTTAGGTAATTAGGTTGTGTTTTTTTATTATTAACAAAGTCATGATGCCAACTATATTCTATTCATCTGTTTTGGAGTTTAACGGCATGCATATGCCTTAGAAAAAGATAGAGACGTACCAGAAAGGGAGAGGGAATTAAATGCAAAAGGCTAAAATATCATGCATGGATCGATCGGGACAAGTATGACAACTCATGAGCCTTTGTGTTCAACAGCTTCCTTTATTTATAATTAGCTGAATATTTATGTTTGAATACATTAGAAAAAGATCAGATTGTCTCCCACCATTTGGTACTCTTTGGTGGACTGCTCACTAATTCGGTTCGAAAAGATTAGTCGGGATCCAGTAAATTTTCAGATATCAAGATTTAGAAAGAAAAACAAAAGTCCCACCATATGATATAATAATTAAGATAAATCATGGAGATTTTTAGCATTTTTGCTTGAAGACTTACCTTAACATTCAAGCTTTAATCGTTTTCTTGTGGGAGTTAATTAATTATGAATCATGGGTGTGCTAGCTCAAATAAAAATACAACTTTTCAACCTGTTGAAATCAAGTATTAGCGTTTTATTTCGGGCAATATGCGTTTTTTTTAACTGTTAAAAATAATTGAAAAGTAAATTTAAAAAAAATTATATGCCTCATACCAAATTCATAATAATTTTTATTTTAAATCAAAATTTTATTTTATTTATTCTTCCGTCCTTAACTTTGAGAAAAGAGATAAAAGTCACTTGTAAAAGGTGAGGAAAGAGAAATCACCAGTTGAATCACTTTTCTACCATCAAACCTATCATTCTTGGTCTCCACATGTTTATTGAGGGGTCAAATTAGAAAACTTTTCTTATGAAGGCTAAAATTTAGAATAACTTATATTTTTCCAGATCTAAAACTATAGTTTTGAAACCCGGCCCGGCCCGGCAGGTCGACCCGGGACCCGGTCAATCTAGAGCTGGAACCGGGTTGGTTGAAGAAAAAATAAGGAAAGAAAAAACCCAATGTGACCCAGCAAGACCCGGTTGCAAACTGGTTGACTTTTATTTATTTTTTTTACTAAAACAACATTATTTTAATTTTAAAAAAACTGATCAAAACCCAATAACTCGATCAAAACCTGGAACTCGAGCCTTCAACCGGGTCATTATGTCTAAAACTATAAATTATTATTAGACGGATAGAAAAAAGTATTTTGTAGGATGGGGCCGTGTTTGTTCTCACCGTGTAGAGTGTAGACTAGGAGAATGTGCACTTCTGTGACCCTCGATCTCCTTGCTATTCACGTGGACATGGGACAGTCAATTTGGAGTTTTTTTTTTAAATTCCAAAAACACTCTTATAATTTTTTTTTATTTAACAAATTTTATTATAGTTCCTCCGGTTTTAATTGTGTGTACTGATTTCATTGTCAAATTTTAAAAATTATTAGATTTATTGCGTTATGTTTGTTGATATAAATATACTTATATTTTGTTAATATAGTCCTTAACTTAGATTTAGTGCTTTAATGTTTCTAATTTCAGGTTGTAAACTTTTGTTAATATTATTTTTAATGCTTTGATGCTTGTTAATATACTTAGATTAAATTGTTAGAAAATAAAATGTATTATTTGGATATATAAGAGAGGTTGTTTATTGGGGAAATAGAGTGGTCTAGGTGTTGGGTTTGGTTGGGCTAAAATCTTCTCTCTTTTCCTTTCTTTCTTACCTTTGATTGGGTTTAAGTTTAGGGTCAATTGGACCAAAACTATAGTGTGTTAGAATACAGAGATTAAGAAGCCTAGAATAATATAAAAAAAATCTAATTCATGTAAATTTTTTATACTAGTATTGAAAAATAATTTCTCAAAACTAGGTTCAAGAGCACTCTTTTGGATTGTAGATCGCATTTATTAAACCCCAAATGGCCTAGTGGGTCAACATGAGATTGTTAGGTGAGTCCAAGCTCTAGTCATGTTTAAAAAAATTTAATTTAGAGTTAATTTAATTAACATGAAAAGTTAATTAACTTATGATACATTCAATGGTTAAAATCTAGTTTAATTTTTTTAAAAAAAATTATTTCAAAACAATATCATTTTAATAATTAATTAAATTCATTCATTCAAAATAACATGTCTTAGATGAAATTATATGACAAACTGGTTTAATAATTTTGTTCTGGATGATAGAGTATCTCAATAATTAAATCCATCAGCATCAATTTAGTTTTCAATTATTTCCACGAATCATACGCCACAAATCATATGTTTTAGTCCCCTTGTAAAGTCTTGCTCACAAGGTGATAGCCACCAGTCACCGGTGCCCCATGAACTCAACAAGCAATATGGATCGCAAATGGTTTTTTCCTCTTAACTACAACTAATTTATATAAATTAATTATGATCAATTTATCCACTAGGTCAATTAAGCAGTTCCGAATGCGATAAGGAGGCTAAAGCCATATGGAAATGCAAAGGTAGGTCCTGCTTTATATTTTTTTTATTAAAGAATAATATAAATTATATTTTAAAATTTTATGTAATAAGATTAAATTTTTGAATTAAATTGATTCTTTAATACGGTATCAGAGTTTTAATGATTAAGGGGTCACGAGTTTGAATTTCACTATCCTTATTTATTTTATAAAAATTACTCTATTTAAATTTTAATTTTAAAGAATTTTAACTTTAAAAAATATGTTAAAAATAATATAAATTATATTTAAATTTTTTTTTAATAACTTAAATTAAAATTTTTAATTAAATTAATTATTTTACGTAATACGACAGTCAACATTATGATGATGTTGCCAAATCAACTATCCCCATGTGCTCTCTGTTTCACCACACTCCCTCTTTCTTTTCTTTCATGTCTACTAGCTAGTACACATCAAATTAACTCGAGTTTGAGGTTAAGATCCAAGTCGGTCGGGAGTGGACAAGTTGTTGGAACTGAGAGTGACCTGACTTGTGATATTTAGATGTGATCATGTTCTAAAATCCTAAAGATAACTTGAAATATTAATAGGTGCCTGGCCTAGATTTGATGTTATTACACTCACAAGAGGTCACGGTCCGAATTTATTAAATACCTCATTAAAAAAAAATCAGAGCAACTTTTTATTTTTATAGTAATTATTATTCATTCAGTCTTTATAATAATAATAATAATAATACTCTACCCCATAACACCCAACAAGAAAAAAAAAAGAGGAAAAGAAAAGCAACTAATAACTAACTAGGTGGTGTTTATTTTTTGAAAAGTGATTTTTGAAAAATTATTTTTTAAATTTTTTTATGTTTGTTTGTCATTAAAAAAGTTGGTTAACAAAAAACATTTTTCAATAAAAAAAATTAATATGATTCGATTATTTTTAGATAAATTAATATTTTTAGATATTTTTTATGAATTTTATATGATGATATTAAAAACACTCTTATAAAAACATAATAAAATACAAGAAGCCTGGAGATAAAATGATCACCCTTTTAGAAAGGATGTTCTTTTTTTTCCCCTCGTACAACTCCTTTAAAAAAAATGTCATGTTTGATAATAAAAAGATAAAAAAACTCAAAAAAACATACAAGCTGGTCCTAACGAGCTGGTTCGAATATTTATATTAATAATATAAAAAAAACAACGTTTTAGAGGTTAAATACATTGTTTTGAGTTTTTTTTTTTTTTTTTTAAAATCTAGTGGCTAGCAAGGGCACATGTAGGAAAAACATGGAAGCTTCGGTCGGAAGGTATCATCACCTTTCATATCGTGCTAGAGGTGGGTCATAAGCAGCAAAAGGCAGGGCCACTTAGTCGAACTAATTGCTTATAAAATGAGTTTCCTTTTTTTTTCTTTCCTTTATAAAGTATGATTTAACCATGAAACTTGTTTTATTGTGTTGTCCTCTTACATAACTTAATAATAGCAGCAGCCCATGTAGTCATTTGCTCTTGATTCAAATATATTTCTTTAAATATTCAACGGTTTTGAGAAGCCATACCGACTGTTTATGTGTTTTTCATCGTGATTGAACTGCATTTTTATTTTTATTTTTAAATTATTTTTTTAATTTTAGATTGTTTTGATGTGCTAATATCAAAAATAAATTTTAAAAAATAAAAAATAACATTATTTTAATATATTTTCAAATAAAAAATACTTTAAAATATAATACTACTTTTTATTTTTAAAAACATTTAATTATTGGATTAGTTGGTATTGGTGGATTACTTGGCTTATGATTGCTAAAAACGAAAGCAATAGCTTAAAGATGATTTACTTGCTTCATATAAATAAAAACGTGAATCTGGGGATTGTCTCTCATGCATCGCAGCAGAGGGTTCAAGCCGTGTGTTGTACTATTTAAAATACTTAGATGATAAAACTACCACTTCAAACATGCATAATTTAACTATTTAAATTATACTATTTAAAATACTATTACCTGATTTAGAGCGCATTGCAAGGAGATTATTAGTTATTATTATATTATAGTATAAAATAAAAGAGAAGGTGTTTTTAAGGTGCGACACCTAAAATGCTATTCATTTTCATATTTTTTTATCTTTTTTTTTAATCTATATATATTTTTTAATTTTATATTTTAATATTTAGCTTATTAAAAAGTAAATTTTATAATTTATTATGGTTTATTTTATACGTGGTTAGCTAAGTTTAATAATCCGTGTCATGCGTTTTGCGGGTTAACTTGAGTTTTTTTTAATTGATTTTTTTAATTTTATCTTTCAATATTGGGTTGATTGAGAATTAGGTTTCATAGTTTATTTTAATTTTTTTTCTATAATGTTATCTTAGTTTCATGACTTGTGACGTGGGTTTGGTAGGTTAACCTAGTTGACTTGAGTTTTTTTTTATTTTTTTAATTAGAGTTTTTTTAATTTCATCATTTAGTATTGAGTTGATTATAAATTAGGCTTTATAATTTATTTTGATTTGTTTTTTATGAGGTTATCTCAGTATTATGACTCAAATCACTTGTTTTACGGGTTAACCAGAGTAGACTCAGGTTGTTTTATTGTGTTCTATTTTTAGATTGATTTTTTTTTATTTTCAACTTTTAACAATAGGTTTATTAAAAATTAGGCTTTATAATTTGTTTTGATTTACTTTTTTATAGGGTTATCACGGTATCATGACCTTGGTCAAGGATTTAACAGATTAATCTAGGTCGGCTCAAGTCAATTTTTTTTGTTTACTTTTTATAAGGTTATCATAATCTTATGATCCAGATCATAAGTTTGGCAGGTTGACTTAAGTTAATAGTTTTGTTATTTTTTAATTAATTGTTTTTAATTTCTTTTTTTAATATTGGATTGATGAGAATTGAGCTTGATAATTTATTTTGATTTGTTTTACATGAAATTATCATGGTCTTATGATCCAGATCGTGAATTTAACAAGTTAACCAGGGTTGACCTAAGTCGAAAAATATTTCTATTTCAATATTATTTTTTTAAAAAGATATTGTCTTGAATTTTTTTGAATTAAATAATGTTTTTACTGGTTATCTTTAGATCTATCAAATTGATTAGATCATATCAAATCAATCTTCATATAATTTAATTTTTTTTACTAAAAAAAATATTAATAATATTTAGATATTTCTTTTATATGTTCAAAAAAATATTAATCTTGCATGTATCAGCGATATAGTAAGAACTAAATTCTTATAGATTTTTTTTTTAATAAAAAGATGGCTATGATTTCATAGCAAACACACCATGACGTCAATGGGCTTGAGCCCACTTTATAATTAGAGGTCAGTTTTTATTTGGATCTTTGTGAAGGAATTTTAAGTTTCAACAACGAAATGATGGTGGCATGAAAGTCAACAGCTTTATGAGACAAAAAGACAGAGCCCACTGACTCGGCTGGGTTGGAAAAGCAAGTCTGGGTCCAGAAGAAAGAAGATGAACATGCCGTGAAATGTTACGAGACCTGAACCGGGTCTACTCCCGGGTCATGGATAGGGTGTTATCTTTATTTATTTTGGTAAAGAAAAAGATTAGGGTTTCTTGCCACCAGATTGGAGCTAGAGCTCGGATCAATGGGTCATTGATCGATTCAAATAAAAAGCACCGTGGCCGGAGCGTGAGGACACGCGCTTCTTCTGGGTTCATTTGAATTAGTGGGCTTGCTTGACCCATTCGCCTTCCAACAGAGAGCGCATAATCATGTTCGGCTGAAGCTCTTTTTATAAGCCCTAAGCTCATGTAGTGGGCTGACATGAATTGCACAGAGTCCATCTTTGCTTTGTAATATAATATGGGGAATTGTGCAGTTTATGCTAGTCTTTTTGCCTCTGCAAGCCACTCTCAAGACAATTTTTTTATATATATAACTATTGAAGGAATTTTAATTATTTTGATTCTAGAATTAAAATGTATCTCTGAATTCAAAATTCTTCTTCTTAATTATGCATTTTTTTTTATTTAACAAAGACATGGTTTTTTCTTCATCATTTTTTTAGAAAAATTAAAGATTAAAATAAAAATTCATAAGAATTTTTATGATTTAAATGCATGAAAAAATGTGTTTTTTTATCCAAATTTCCCTTTCATGTAATTATCTATTTCTTTTTTATTTTGATAAAAAATATCTTTTTATTATTAAAATCTTGGTTTTTCATATAAAAACTATCATGATTTGTACCAAGTCATATTCTAAACCAAGAAATAAAAATAATATTTCAATTGAAAGGGAAATTTACACTAATAAAGTTATACTATTGTATATAGTTTTAAAATCAAAACCAAGATGTACATGTGACAAGGTCTCATATCATGAATTGAAAGGATTAATTATAATTAATTTATTTTTTTTAAAATGAAAAAAAACATTGTTTTGATAAATTGTTTTTATTTGTTTAAAAAAAAGTTAAAGACCAGTTCAGGGATCCATCTGAATTTTAAATGAATCATGTCAAATTAATTATTATTTTTTATTTTTTCTTCAACCCTATAGATTTATATCTCAAATCATTCCGTCAATAATACAGGTTTTATAAATAGGCTTTTGTGATAATACAGGGACTCTTTAGCATTGTATCAAATGATCATTTAGATGATTATGCTTTATTATGAAAAAATTACTAAACTAGAATCTCCACATGATTGAATAATTTTTTTTTTATTGTTCTTACAACATAAAAGCTTCGTTGCTTGAATTCATAAATACACACGAGATTTTATTGAACATTTTTTTATCATGGATATATAAATACTTAGGCGGTTGGATAAGAGGAGTCCATGGCTATGCCACAGAGACCATCTTTAATCTCGATGTCTCTCTGCATATTTAGGTCTCCTTCCTCACTCCAGCTTGTGCCTCAGGAACTCTTGACAATCCAATATTTGATACCATCACTAGTTGTATCATAACCAACCGCTACAACACCATGTTTCAACTCAGTTCTATGTTGTCCTGTGAAGACACCACTCGAATAGAGTTGAAAGTCAGAGCCTCCACCATCAATGGAAACAGAAATTGGCTGGTTGGCCACGACTTTTAATAATGTTGTCTCGCTGTTAGCAGGAACTTTTTCATAGCCAGTGATTTTGTCTATGTGAGATGTCTTCTTTTTTGAGTTGCAAGTTCCATCAGCTACTTGGTAAGGGTAGTTAGCTTCAGTTGTGATGCCATGGTTCTTGATTATGAATTCAAATCCATCTTCCATGAGACCACCCTCACAGCCTTGATCCTCCCCTTTAGTGTCACACTCTACAAGCTCTTGCTCCGATAAGGAAACCAATTTACCTCGGTGAAAAAGGCCCAGCAGCTGCCTGATTAATTTTGTCACAAACCAAGCATAATGACATCAATACATACGCGTGTAAGAGATAGTCTGTAGCATAAAAGCAGTGGTAAGGGGGCATTGCTTGGTGCAATGGTAGAACTTACCACACTAGCCTTGATCCTTGATAGGAGTAACAGCACCTTTCTTTCTCCAGTCCATGGTAGCAGGAACAGCAGTAACATTTTCAGTGTTCTAATTTCTTTCAGTCTTCAAATGAAAAATAGCACTGCAGTATCGTTTCTAAACATTCGTGAAAAAATTGTGATGGATTAAAGTTTAAAATACCAGATGGATTGAAGGTTAATTAATAGAATGAACTATGAACAGACTTTTTATGATTGTCAGTGAACCAGAGCAGAATTGGAGGTCTACAAGTCTTACAAACCACTTCTTAGGGATCCTTCAGGGTGGATTTACTGATGTTCAATATCTGAAAACAATTTTGAAACATTATCAGTTAGGAAGGAAGGAAATGAGAAAGTCTTAATATAATTCATTGCAAGAAATAACAGTGTAATGATGTTGGTTTGCTGTCCCAGCAACCATGCAGGACGAAGTAATAAGAGAGCAGTGGAAATACTATAGCCTTTCAAGTAGAGATTTACAGTAGTTGGTTCCCTTCACCACAGCTTGACCAAAAGTTATTGAGTAACTGTGTGTCAAAGGCAAAGAAATATGATTGAGGAAGCTGGTGGGGTTTACTCACGAGAAATTATTCAGTTTTTATGTGGAAACAACCTGTGCTCATGTGATCCATTAATGAAGGTTTGAAAAAATCGACAGAAATGGAAGTCCAGTGTTGCAGTAGGTCAAGAAGCTCTTGCTTAATCAGAATGTGTTTCCTGTGTTCATCTGCTACACGTTAGATTCTTTTTTTGTATCATCACTTCCTGCTCAACGTTGATACATGCCATAGTGCTGATGTTTTCAGAGCTTCAAAGGAAAAACAACATTAATTAACGAAATTTAATTTTTGAATAAAAAAATAATCAGTGTTTATTTATTTAGTGTCATAAATTTAATTGTAATCTTGATATATTTCTTATTTTTTATACGAAAAAAAATCTTATATGTTTTATGCACTGTGATTGATTCCTCAAGATCAGTTTAATCACTAGAGGATGAACAACACATCCAAATGATGAACTCAGACACTAATTAATCTTTTTAATATGGTTTATAACACTGGACTTTAGCAATGAAAACTGATAGACTTTTCTGTATGGTATCTATGTAATAGTCCACTTCATATAATAATAATTTTTTTAAAAAAAGTAACTATTAATTCTTGTTACATCTACCCTCCACCAAATTTGGATAAGAGAGTAAGCATGCCTAAACCATTGTTTAGACCTGCTGCTGCTGCTGCATTAATGACCAGTTACCATATCTACTCATGTACGTGCGTGCAATGACAAGGATTCATTAAGCTTTGCACATTATAGAATCATAAACTTAGTTAAGTTGTGGTTGGCCGCCCTTGTGCACAAAACATGGACCTCTCTACAACCTTGAAGAAGCACAAACACACAGAAGGCATGGAAGCTGGTAGTTCCACCATTGGTAAAAATTGGAGGCTTTGCATATTTGCAAGCTTCATGAGTTTCATTGTACTGATGTTTTTTCAAAAACAATGTCAGAACAGCCCGAAACTTTCATCACTTCTAAATGTTGGTGTATCGATGTCAATGTCCAGTCTCACGTCCACGTCTAGTGAACTCTTGGAGTCCACAAACTTGGTCAAGAATGAGAGCACAAACTTGGTCGAGAATGACTTGAACCCTATGAAAGAGGAGGAAGTGAAGTGCAATATATTTGATGGAAAATGGGTTTATGAACCAGAGGGAGGCCCTCAACATACTGCAGCTGAATGTCCGTTTCTTAGTGAACAGGTAAGCTGCCAGAGGAATGGAAGGCCAGACTTTGAATATGAGAAATGGAGCTGGGAAGCCAAAGACTGTGATGTTCCAAGGTAAGATTTCTTACCATAAGTGCATTTTGTTTTGTTTATGCCCATGTTTTGTGGGGGTATTAGCCTATGTCCATGTTTTGTTTTATGGGGGTATTAGCCTATGCCCATGTTTTTTTAGCTTATTGCATTATAGGTCTTTTAAGCCAAGATTTTAGCTTATAAAAAGAAGAAAAAGGTGCATGTTTTGTGTTCTTCTTAACAAAGATTGGTGTTCAAGGTTTAATGGCATAGACATGTTGGAGAGACTAAGAGGAAAGAGGGTGATAATAGTAGGAGATTCCCTCAACAGAAACCAATGGGAATCTCTAGCTTGCCTTCTTTATTCAGCCATACCTTCTTCCCAAGCTCATGTTGATGTTCGTGGCGGCGTCTATAAGGTCTTCAAAGCGAAGGTAAGATTATTCTTTGTTATGCTATTATCGTCCTCCAGTTATTCTTAGTAGTTGATTAGTTGAATTATAACCCTCTAGCAATTTAAAATACCTTGAAACGTAGAGTTTATTCCTCTTACAGGACTATAATTGTTCTGTGGAGTTTTATTGGAGCCCCTTTTTGGTGCAACTTAAGCAAGAAAATGGGAGCAGAATTCTAAGGCTTGACAAACTGTCACCCTTAGCCAAGAAGTGGCGTGGAGCTGATGTCATGGTATTCAACACTGCCCATTGGTGGGTTCACAGTGGGAAAGTGAAGTCGTAAGTTTCCTGTTGAGCTATAATGGCAGGTAGTCAACTTGTGGAATTTGAACGAGAAATCATGTCAAAATGGGTGATGACTTTGCAGGTGGGATTTGTTTCAATACAAAGGAAAATTAGTTGAGGAGATGGAGATCGAGTCTGCATTAAGGAAAGGCATGAGGACTTGGGCTCGTTGGATCGATCACCATGTTGATGCATCCAAAACAACTGTCTTTTTCCGCAGCATATCGCCACAACACCAAGGGAAGCAATGGTGTTACAATATAACACAACCCAATATGGATGAAACGTATGTGTCTGCATTTCCTAAACCAATGAAAGAAATTATTGAGATAACAATTCGAAGCATGATGATACCAGTGAGATACCTGAACATTACAAAGCTATCCGGGTATAGAAGAGATGCACATCCAGCTTTGTATGCAAGAAAACAGGAAAAGCTTTTGAAAACTGAGCAGCAACTGCAAGAAGAATCTCATCCTGATTGCAGCCATTGGTGTTTACCAGGGCTACCTGATACATGGAACAGGCTTTTGTATGCATCCTTGGTCTTGGACACTTCAAATTCCAAGCATTTGGTTGTTTGATCATCAGTAAGAGTTGTGCTGTCATAGTTTAGAGTAATTTTACTAAACTCGAGTTGTAACCAAGAAAAAAAACAACTAAAATTGAGTTCTTATGTTTCTTGGTTTAGAATTATCAGATCATTTAACTTGTTTTTCATTTTGTACCAGCTTGTCAGCTGCCAATCATCCTTCACAGAGAGGTGTCATGTGCCTTGGGTTTTAGTATTATCTTAGTTGCCAGTCACCAAGGTAGTGCTGGATGTGTTTGAGAGTGAAGTTGCTTTTGCTTTTAGGTATTTTTTTAAAAACAAAAACTTTAAAATAATGTTTTTTTTTAATATTTTTTTATTAGTTTTGATGCATTGATATAAAAAGTCTGAAAAAAATATAAATAATTTTGATACATATTCAAGAAAAATATTTTTTAAAAGCACCTGAATCACAGTGATAAACATACTCTGACGCATTCACACATGTATATAATTGCTGAACGGGGTGATTAAGATGTGCCGGATGTTAATAATGGCAGCTGGGTTTCTCCCAAACCTTATTCCCTTTCTTTGTTCTCTTTTCGTTGACTGTTGAATTTGGGAAACGGCAGAGAAGAAATACTGATAAATATTTCGCCTCCTATAATTATGAAAGTTGTGAATTTATATATAGTTATTTTATGCTGTCCTCAAATTATGGGGACGCAAGTTCTATTTACATGCATGGTCTTTGTGCCTTGAGTTCCAAACTAAACCTCAGAGGGTTGAAGGAATTGTTTCCCTCCATCCTCACAGTTGCAAATTTACTCCCTAATTACTGCTGTTATCTAGACAAGCTCCCACTCTGATTCTAAAGGATCATGAGATAAGGATCTGTTTGCTTCCTTTATAGAAAGAGTTGGCATTAAACTTGTTATACTCTCTTCTTCTTTGGATTTTGAATCGCTGCTGCACTGTGCAGCAAGCTGCTCATATTCCTTCATCACTGACCTCTTTCTTGAACGAAAAACATCCCGAATCTTCTAAATAAGAATATTCAAAGAAAAAATTAATGGGGAGAGAGGCACAAGAATTTGATGATGGATTAAGTAAACGGAGTTGGTGGGACAGATTACCTTGTAAGGCCTGTTTTTGCCTTCACGGGGAACATGATGAAATTCATCTACATTCACCAAAACACATACTTCCTCAAGCCTAGCCTTGTCCACTCGAATGATTTCCATACCCTCGTCAATGATTGTAGCATCTTCATCCGATTCTATTCCCCATTCATCTGAACTTCCAGCAAAATTAGGCTAACATCAGTGGCTATAAAAAGTAACAACAAGAAAACAGAATATATCACCATATATAGATCATAAACACAGATTGAAAATTTGATGGAGAAAAAGGGCTTTGGAAGATATGGATGCCTAAACAGGACTGAATTGAGAAGCTGTTGTTAGGCTAACTTTCCAATCCCAAGATGCATCTTCCATGCTTGTTTAGAATTTGAGCAAACTTCGTTGTCATAAATTTTGGATTTGCATGTTCATAATAAATTTGATACTTTCAATGAAGCATCAGCATTCACTGCAAATAGTGAAGATAACATGAATATTTTTCTTTCTTATCATTCGTGTTTCCTTGAAACGTCTGGAATTTAATTATAAAGAGAGACAAAATAAAGACAGGAGCAAGCTACTTTTAAAGTTAATCATAAACTGTAGTTTAGCAAAGACATTCAACTCATGCCATTGTGCTTGCAAACCCAGGACATTACTCTTGAACTAAAGCAATGTAGCTTAACCTATGGAATTAATTTCTCTTAAAACTCACTGCTGTTGGACATAAAAGGTTAATAAAAATCAATGGTTTAGCAAAGAAAACAAGAGCTTTATGCAGTCTGGGTAGGAAGGAAAAAAGTTCATATATTTTCAGATGTAAGATCATAAAGTTAAAAAACCTTGGACATGATTGGCCAAAGAGCAAGAGAGTTAGAAACAAGCTATATCAGCAATTAAGCTTTGTCAGACAGATATACAATCCATGGAATAACACTCAATCATCCAACACGTGCACACAAATTGCAAGACTAAATTAATCAAAATACAGTTTATATCAATTAATCCATGGAGTTTGAAAATACAAATGATATCATGTGAAGAAACTTTATGCTATGATTGCCATTAAATAATAACCGATGTCCTGTTTAGGGTTATACACAACTTATTCAATGTTAAAAACTACATATAGTGGTCTGTATGTCTAATCCAAAACTTCAGGAAACATAGAACATGATCAACTGCGGATACCAGAAGATTTATGTACCCTTGCCACAGCATTCTGTTTATACAACTCTACTGTAGTAATCAAGGTACAAATTGAAACTATTTTAAATAGTTCTAACAGCTAAGCTGACCAATCCTTCCATGAAAATACAACGGCCATGACTCAAAACCAATAGAGTGGCTTTGGTGCTACAGAAACAAGATACCAGAAAGAAAGCTGAAGAATATACACTATTTATTTAGCAGTCTAGAGAGTGCACAGATTGATAAGTTGATGAAATAAAATTCCAAATTGAACAACATTTTGCCAGACGCCATTTTCTGATATAATGAAATCCTCTCTCTCTCTCTTCTCATCAAGTCAGTTCCTCATTTGACTTTTTTAGCAGTGAATTATATTGCAAAACCAAATGACCACAAATACATGTATTTTTTTTTTCCTGATTTCAATATCAAGATGATTTTTAAGTGCATAAATGCAACATATGCATACCAGAATTAGACACAAAATCCTCCTCATAAGCAAATTTGTTAGTCTGCATATTCCCATTTGCAGCAGATTCTATCATAGAAACAAACTCATTGCTTATGCAAACATCTGAAGAAATAGATGTCAAAATAGAACACTCTACAAGTACAAAAAAAGAAAAAAAAAATCAGAAAGAACTGTGCAAAAAACTCACCATTTGACTCTTCTAATAGGTTTCTGCTGGAAGGTCTACTGTCTGTTCCTTCATGCCTGCCAGTTTCAGTGATATTAACCATATCCAATGATGGTTTATTGAATGAGATCTCTGGCACGTGTTTGCTTGCATTTTTTATCTCATTTTTACTTTCTTCCATGGAGAAATGATCTGTAACTTCAACACACCCTGGAGTTGCAAGTCTTGCTGTCTGATCACAAGATGCTTCCAGATTTTGATCAGACAGTTCAACATTTGATGAAAATTTACTCGAAAGAGTGGTAGTTCCTGATATCTCATTTGGAGACACATTATTGCAGTTAGAGTTTTTATCAGTATCTAGGTTTGATTTATTGGACAGACTTCCTTTACTATGCTGCCTTGAAATTCTTCTCACAGTAATCCTTCTACGCAGTGGGAGACAATCAGAACCAGAATCAGCAGTCATCTTCGGATCCTCGGCCAATTGCTCAGGATCATCAGCCTTTCCACATTTTTCTTCCATACCATCTTCTGGCTTCATATAGATCCCAACATCAGCTCCCGAATCTACAGGAAATTTGGAGACTGCCCCATTTGCAGGATCCTCTGAATCTGGAGAGCACAAATCTTGCATGACATCCGAGTAGAATTTCCTCACATTATTACTAACAGTCTGCATCTGGTTTTCGACATATTTTACTGCTTCCTGTCCGAAACAACAACCACAACAACCAAGCCTAAATCCAAAATCAGAAAAGTAGCCAGGGGCAATTAGCTTTAGACAGTCAATTACTCAAATCCCAATAAAATATCAATCAAGCCATCAATAATTGGATGGGGACCATAAATAGGTAATGCACAGAGTGGAATGCACACCGGATAAGAGCTCAAAGGAGATCATCATGAATCTCTTTCCATGGAAATAATTGAAACAGAAAAATGAAGGCCAATCTCATAAAAAAGCCACAACAGTACATTTGCAACTTGGAGGAAACTGCACTGCTCTTGCAGGCCATTCGAATTCAGCTGCCTACAAATTTGGGCAGCAGAGAGATACAGCCCTTAGACTGGCCTTTTGAGATATATAGGTATTAGTTTCAGGTGACATTACAAAAAAGGACGTACCTCACGCATAATTTCTTCCACTTCCAGCAACCTAGCTTCAAATTTCAGATAAATGTCACCAACCCATGTTATACCTTTCAGGTCCATAATAGTCATAAATTAGCCTCACAGCAACAGGTGATAAACTTCTTCCACTTTGTAATTTAATAGTTAGTGTGACAGCAATCCTCGCAGCTTCAATTCTCTACAGGAATTTAAACCAACATTCAGTAAATGAAAAATAATTACAATTTCTCCATGCTCTTTTGCTGGACTATATCCTTCAGATAACCTTAATTTTCATGTATAAAGGAAACAGAAACATAAAAAGAAACCACAGAAACAAATATCACCAGCAAATATAAAACTGTAGGGGCAACTTTACATCAATAATTTAAGATTCTTTTTTTATTAATTTAAGCTCAAAATCAAAACTTTACATCAATAATTCACTGGACCAACATAAAAATTATATTAAATTATACCCACTTGAATAAACATTATACATAAACCACAACTAAAAGTCTATAAATTTAAAATTCAGTAAAAAACTTTCAGGCAATTCATTGCATAGGAAGACAACTCAAGACATGAAGTATCAATTTAAGACTTATCCTTGAGAGGTTCAAATTTTCCTAAGAAGAAAGGTAGAAATTTAGAAAAAGAACCACCAAAATCCTGTCAATTCTAATTTTCTTTTAGCTATCTCTGCGTACTGTAAATTGGTGATCGATAAAAAAAAAATCACAGTGCATAATACGTACCTCAAAAACCAGGCTTAAAAATCATGCAAAAGAGAGAAAGAACTAAACTTTACAGCAAAAACAGAGATTGATAAAAGCTGATGATCAAAGAAAAAGAAAACCCTTCTGAAGAATAGCTTTTTTTGAACAACTCTTTGGACAAACGGCAAGGAGAAGCAGATAAAGACTGTAAATTCTGGGAATTAAAGCTATAGAGAGAACTTACGTGGTGTAAAGGGCAAGTTAGTGGTGCCCAAAAGCTCGATCATCCAAAGAAATACTTGAATAAATAGAACTCCATATCGACACAGACTTTAGAGTTCAGACTTCAACAGGATTTCATGTGGACCCAAATAAAATTATTTTTTCTTTCTTTTTTATCTGCAAAAGATAAACAAAAAAAACAACTATAATTCTTGTTTGAAACCTATTACGAGATTTTTTAAAAAAAAAAACCGAAATTTTGAGGCAAAAAAAAAGAAAGAAAAGAAAATGGGTCCCACAGTAGCTTCGTGGTTTGGTGGGTCCCATAATAATGCCAGCAACATGTTACTTTGTCCAACAAGATAAAGAGTTGGTTGGTACTTTGAATCCAGTTTGGGCGGGTAGAAAATCTTCTGTCAAGCCCACTTCAATATTAACAAACAATAACAATAAAAAATCAATTGAGTTATTAATTTCATTGAGAAGTCATAAGATTTTTTGTTGTTATTATTTTTGTATGTATGTGAAACAATATATTATAATATTACATTAAATTTATTAATGTATTTAAAAAATAAATTTATTATAATACTAATCTTGATATTTGAATTAAAAAAAAGGAATAATTATAAAAACTCCCATTTTGATTCCTTTTATTTATTTATTTATTTAAAATTTGAGAAATTATAGTTTCTCTTCATAACCAACGAGACAAATCAAATTAGATAAAAATATTTTTTTATTTTTATATACATAAATATAAATCTGTAAAATATTCATGCAAATTTTTTTTTTGTCAAACAATATTTCTCTATTCAATCTCTTTCTTTTCAAGAACACAATATACCCACACAGAAACATTAAACCTAAAGCAAGATCTTTGTTTTTTATATTTAGTGCGTGTTTGGTACCGTGGTGCAAATTCTTTTCACTTAAAAATACATCAAAATAATTTTTTTTTCAGATTTGTTTTTGACATTAACGAATTAAAATCATGAAAAAACACTAAAAAAAAACATTAATTTAATGTTTTTTCAATACAAACATAATTTTTTAAAAAACATCTAAAAACAAAAGCTACCATAATTCCTAACAAGTTCTTAATCTCTTTGCACTATCCTAGTTGGGGCACGATTTAGAAATAAATGGGTAAGGATAGGGGGGAAAAATATGTTCGAAAGTGAAGATGTTGATGCTAGGCTAGAGCATGAAGTATTATTTGATTGTGCAAGTAAATGATGAGATTTTTATGGGTTTTTTTAAGGATATTAAGTATTAGCAATTGTATAAAATTCAGGGAAAAAACTATAATTTCTCAAACCTAAAAATAAAAAATGATGAGATTTTTTGTAATTATCTCTTCAAGGAATTAAGAGAGAAAACACACCTTCGTGACCATCAAATTAGTCTCTTTCCTTGAAGTTATGTAATTAATTATATAATTATGACGAATGGAGTTGTAAGGAATTTGGAATATTAGAGCCTAAAATCTTAAAGAAGTCTTGTTAAATCTTGGTGGAATGAAATTCTTTTTGCGCCTGGTAAGGAGCAATATGTTCGTTCTGAAAATGAATTGCAATAGACACTTCGGAGACATTAGCTAGAACAATTAAGGTGATTTGTAATAACAACTATTTTTTAAAATATTTTTATTTGAAGATATATTAAAATAATTTTTTTTTATTTTTTTTAAATATTAATATATCAAAACAATCCAAGAATATAAAAAAATTAAAAAAAAAATCAAAATTTTAAAAAACATGATTTTGAAAGCGTTCCCAAACCGCCCAAGAAGGCAAGAACTACATAGAGCTGGGGGGGTTAACTTTAAGAAATGAAGTACATTGCAATTGTCCGCAGTTGTTTGATTGCACATTAGCCTCTTGTAATTAGACATCGTGCTGGCGAAAAAGGTAAATCAATCTCAGCAGCGTAATGCGGTCGGAAGGGTAAATCCACTTTTCGTAATATTTACTGAATATTTCACAGAACATGGTGATGAAAATCTCATAGTTGGATCTCTATCTAAACCCTTGAGAACTCCAATCCCACAAAAGCAAGAAAGGAGGCTGAGGAATTTGATTATAAATATGTCAATTTCTAGTCCTCATCACCCAGCTGCTTGAAAATCTCCGAAATCATCATCTTGTATATCTTGTGAGCTTTCATTGTCAGGAAAATGCTGGTGTTCTGCTTCATCCTTTGCCAAGTTGGGGGATTTTTCAGTAGAATTTCCATCAAGAGTAATTTTTGGTGGCAAGTTTGATGGAGAATTCTGTACACTTGTAGCGGGTGAAGGCGGTGCTGGGGTTGCTGGGGGAGGCGGAGGCGGTCTGATACTAAGCAAGGGTTCTTTTCCATCACTCTTCCCCTCCAATGACAGATTGTTCAGACCCTGCTCGAAAAACTTGGACTTCACACTACCTCTAGGTTTCTGTCATACAAGAAGAGCAAATTTCAATAGATATTAGGATGCTTAACATATCCATACATACATAGTTGGGAAATGTAGATGCACATGAGCTTACGTTTTTCATTTGGAGTACAAGAGTTTCTCCTTCTTTTAAACTGTAATCAACCGAGGAAGTTTCCTGAAAATGCTGTTCCATCTCTTCCGCAGTTTTCTTCTTGTCCAGATATCTTTAATAGACAACATGAGAGAATGCCTATATTAATCAACTTTTTAAGCAGTAAATATAAGTCCATAGATTCAAATATTCAATGGCATTATATGCCTGGCTGCATTTGATTGCAGAAAAAATAAAGAAAGAAAGGGTATGGAGAGACTGGATTTCATAACAGGTTGTATTTAAGAAAGTAAATTTAGATTTTAAGTTTCTTTTAGAAATCAAACTGGTTATTTGAATATAATTTTCCAAACCTATAATTCCCAAGCATATTGTAAAAAAAAATACAAGATTACTTCTAGTATTTTGAGATGCCTTGTTGTTCTTCTGTCTATCTCCTGATTCGCAAAAGAAGGAAAAAACCTTTTGTCAACAATTCCTATTACAAAAGCTCTTTGTGCATCTACATCCTTATTAGGTCATGAGTGTCAATTAAAGCCCAACTCCTAATTAGATTGATGAACCCTATTTCCATAATCAAGAGAATCTGAGCAACACTACAAATTGAATGAATCAACTTCTTCATATTTCAAAATAGCAATAATATTGTATGAAAGACATCATTTAGAAAATATGTCTCATCAATATCACTAATCAGGCATTAGATGACAAGTTGAGCAAGAACCTGTAAGAAGCAGTACTTTTCCTGGGTGCTATCTGCAGAAAGAATAAATGAATTAGCTTAGCAACTATTATCTTGTTTGAATTGTCTTAATCAGCAAAAAGCTACCTAGTGCATTTAGATAACAAAGAAAATAAGAGGAAAATTATCAGATGCAGCTGGTATGTAAGAAGCATGTAATCATTTGCCAAAATGGTATAAATCTGTACTCTGGGTGGTTTTTGATACAGCATAATTTGTTTTTAAAAAAATCAAATTTTGATGGATTTGCCGCTGACTAGCTATGTAAACAGGTGAGAGCAGAAAGTTAAGCATAAATGTTAACCTATAAGATATTCAAGTTTAATGAAAAGCCTAAAAGATATCAAACAGCTTAGACTTGCATAGACATATCTGAACATGTAAGCTTTCAAACATCTGCAACGGATACACAGACCATAAACAGATATGTAGAAGAGTTTGATGTCAAGGTAACAGTTTAAGATTTATATTAACGAGAAATTGGGAAAACAAATATCAATAACATAAAGGCAAGCATGAAAAAATGAACTTTTTACTAGCAGAAAAAAGACTGAAGTCATACACCTGTGCTTTTAGAGGATAAAATGATCGAAAACTTTCAGATTGAAACAAATTAAGGGAAAAAAAGTAATTACTGTCGGTTAGTATGGCTATATATGGACCTTAAGTGACCATAATTAATGCATGTCTATCAAAATTGCTTTTAGAGCATTGCCTACCATTATTACAAAAATGCGACCAACAGGGAAAGGACGGCAGTCAATAGCAAAGGCAGTACACTGGAAAAGGGAGAAATAGCCCTTAATTTGACATAATCCACAAACTTATTATAAAACTAGAAATGGAAGTGTTTGAGGTGCCCACATAAAACTGAATTCTTTCCAAAAATTTAAAATTTCCTATGCCAAGATCTCTCGGAATCAGCCTTGTTTCTTTAAGTAGCAGCCAGTAATTACTTCTCGATGCAAGATCAGCAGTTTCTGACTTTTAAATACCGCATCTTGTTTGACCATGATGAGATCTCTCAAGGTAATATAACTACTTCTATTACATATCTTTAATTTCAAACATCAATGTCAATTGTAAGTTGGTCCCTTCATCAATTTTAGCCAATCAATGATTAACACCATCAGTACTCAGTCCACAAGTACAAAAAAACAAGAACCCTTAATCAATGATGTTTCTTTTAGAACAATGATGCAACACCTAAAAACCCACCTCGGAACTTCTAAAACACAATTCACATACATTTTTATTATATTTTCATTTCCTTAGAACTAATCAAAAGAAAAGGCGGGAACAGTGCTGATAGACACTTTTTCTGATTTTCAATTCAGTTAACTACAACAATTCAAATCTAAGTTCTGTTCTCCAATCCATACAACTGAAAATCCAATTTTCTCTTGAGGACTTTTTTTTTGGAAAAGGAACATATTTTCAAAGCTGGTTATATACAAAAAACTCAAAAGATCATTGATCACCACAAATCTCAAAAACCCAATTGCAAAATCACAAGAAACATCCACAAAACATAAATTTTAAGACAGTACAACACACAGATAAAGAGAGAGAAAGTTACCAGATAAACATAGCATTCAGAGACTTGATAGAGGATAAGCTCAATGGCTTCAGTTTCTTCACTCTCTGGATCGTTTGGTGCCTTCTCTACTTTCTCCATGATCTCTAGAGAGAGAAAGATTAAATCTTGACACGGAAATTTGGATCAGAGAGCAATGGAAGTGTGAATTCACAGAGAGAAAGTTTGGGACTTTATGGGAATTTAGGGGCAAAAAAATGGGTTTTTAAGAAACAGGGACATAGAGTTTGCAGAGGGAATTGTCTCTGTCTCATTGTTTTCCTTCGCTTATACAAAGACGAAATACAACGAGTTAGATGGATTAACCTGAACTAACTAACTAGTTCCTTCTAAACTTTTCACAAATGATTATAGATTCAAACAATGATTTTTCTCTTTTTTTCTATTTTAATCCCCAAACTTATTCTTTGATTAATTCCCTTTTTTTTGGCAAAATTGATGGTGAATTGCTCTAAATTGTTAACAAAAGGCAAAATTAAAAAGACAAATAATCAAAGTGAAAAGATGAGAAAATAAGTGGTTGTTTCAAAATTAAAGCAAAAACACTCTTTGGTCCTCATACTTTCTAAATAGTCACTTTTTGGTCCTCTTAGTTTTTAAAAAATTAATTTTGATCCAAGAATTCATTTCTTTATTTTTTTAGTCTCTGGTTTAAGATATCAGAGAAAAAATTACCAATTTTAAGTGGTAAAGAGTGAAAATATCAGTTAGCACTAATTTTGTCCACGAAAAAAGTTGATTTTGATGTCAATATGTTATATTGGATTAGAGTAGTTCTACTAAGGTGTTCTTTGACTTTTCTATTATCTAAAAGAATAGATATTAGTTTGAGAAGTTTTTTGAATTAGAGTTGGTTTTGAGTTTTTGGATAAGTTTTGGGGTAATTTGAGGCCATAAACAGGTTTATCAAGGTTTCTATGGTACTTTCTAGATGTTTTGAAATTGAAAATGAATTTTAAAGCAAAAAATACCCCTACCATGATTTTTTAGTGACTCTCTGGTAGTTGGATTATGGAAACACAAATGACACGTTGTCTGCTTCGAGTTTTCTTTTGTAAAAACGAGTAGATAATACGTTGTTCACCTTCTAGTATTGGAGAAAAAAGTACTAACACGGGCCAAGCCTTTTTATGGTTTAGGCGCGTGGGTAGGTCATGGTATATGGCATGGTTGTTACTTTTTTTATTTAATGTATTTTCAACTTCTTAATTTGTTTTAAAAAGGTATTTTTTTGTTATTCAACATAAAAAAACTCCTTTTTGCTATCAATTTTTTATAAAAAAAATAGGTTGTTTTTTTTTGTCTCGTGCGCTTGTTTGTTTTTTTTTAAATTGATACAAAAAAAGTCCCACACATTTGGTTATTGTGCAATTAAATGAAAAATGATTTAAGAAAAAAGTTATCAAATCTAGTGGAATGCATGATTTAGATTGCAGGTTTAACATGTTGATCTAAATTCACTCAAGTATTTTTTTTATTTTTTTAATTGAATATTTTTATTTTTATTTTTATTTTTATTTTCCAATATCAGATTGATTGGTAATTAAATATCATTATTTTTTTATTGAGTTATCACGGTCTCATAACTCAAGTTGTAAGTTTGGCTAGTTAACATAGGTTTATCTAGATTAATATAATATATTTTTATTTTAATATTTGGAAAAAAATTCAATATGTCATTCATGATTACTTTTTTTTTAGAAAACACAATATTAATGTCTAGATATGTTTTCTATTAAAAAAAATAACCCACAATGCTAGTAATCTATTTACTTCAACTTTGCCACTGGATAAGAAATTATAGTATATTATAAATATAAATGATAATGGATATCCACGTGTCATATTCATAGTATATTCACACCCTTACCTATATTCAAAAAATATATTTATATTTTATTAATTATTTATTGAATAAAAAATTTAAGTATTTATACTCTATTTATTATATGTAATGTTCATATTAGTGTGAGTAGTATATATTAGATTTGTGGTTCGGTTCGCCGCGTGCTAAACAAAAAAAATTTCAACATAAAAAAGATGTCAAGGAAAAAAATTCAAGACATGAATCATTGCTTCAATTAGTAATTTATATAATATGATTTAAAAAATACAACAAAAAAATAAATTGACAGAAAAAAAAAAAAAAAAGCCTACTTGGATTATGAAACAACTAAATATTGAAGGGCAAAACAAAAAAAAATTATAAAAAAACCCAGTTAAATCAAGTTAACCCACGAACTTCACGACCATAAATATAAGATTGATAATCTCATAGAAAAGAATGCAGGAAAGAAAAAAAAATCAAAGACCAATTCCTAATAAATAAAATGAGAATATGATAACTCTATAATAAGAAAAATGAAAAAAAAAATGAATCTTAATCTCTAGCAAATAAAATGTTGAAGGAAGAAAATTAAGAAAAAATATAATTAAAAAAAGGTAAAAAAAACTTGATCCCCACTCATATCAATATGCAATTTTTTTGACACATTCATACTACTAAAGTGATCACGTTCAAAAATAAATTGAACAAAATTATGAAGTTCAATTATCGAAAAACTTAATATTGAAGGATGAAAATAAAAAAATTAAATTTAAAAAAAAATGAAAAAAAATATAAGTCAACCTGAGTTAACCTGCAAACCTCATGACCATGAGCATAAGATCAGGATAACCCTGTATAAAGAAAGAAAAAAAGTACAAAAACCATTTTCCAATGAATTAAATATTGAATGTTGAAATTGAAATAAATCAATTTAAAAAAAAATTAATTAATCTGCATTAACCTTTGAAAGTAGTGAATCTGGTCAACAAGACGGACTAACCCCAAACAAAAAAAAAAGAGTCAATTTGGATGAATCCGCAAACCCTATAAGATATCTCAATAGAAAAAAAAGAATAAATAGGTAGGAAGATCAATTTCAAATAAATTAAATGTTTAAGATATCTCAATAAAAAGAAAAGAACAAATAGGTAGGAAGATCAATTTCAAATAAATTAAATGTTGAAGGAAAAAAGTGAAATGAATCAATATAAAAAAGGACAAGGAAAAACAAATAACTCATGTCAAGCTTTGAAAATCAGTGACTCTGGTCATGGACCCGAGACTAATCTTATAAAAGGCAATTTGTAAACAATAATAAAGCAAAACTCTAAAAAATGTAAAAATAAAATTACCTTTAAAAAAGGAAAAAAAAAGTCATCTCGAGCAAATCTCTTAAACCTAGTCTAACCTCTAAAACTTGTAACCCATGAAATCCTTGACTCGAGTTCAATCAAGAAACTTAATTTCTAATCAATTTAATTTTGAAAGATTAAATTGTGAAAAAATATCAATTTAAAAAACTTTCAAAAGAAAAAAAGATAAAAACAAAAAAAAATGAGGATTGAATTTGATAGAAAAAAAACTCATGAATGATAAAATTGGGTAAAGAAAAAAATATAAAAAAATTGATTCCAAACAAAATAAATAGCAATAAAAAAAATAGAGACAATTTTGAAAGATTAAAAAATGAAAGGGGGACAAATTGAGAAAAAATGTAATTTTATAGTTCATTAAAAAAAATAGTAATAAAAATAACGGGGACCAATTTTAAAAGATTAAAAAGTAAAAGAGGATGCAATTGAAAAACATTTATAATTTCATGACTTATCCAAAATAAAAAAATAGTATTCAAAAGAACGAGAAACAAATGTGAAGGAAATATAAATTAAAGGGGTTGGTCTAAATTCTTGAAAGCGATGGCACTGTTTTCGAGGAGGAGAGAGATAGAAAATGAGGGAGGAAAAAAAATTGTTGTTGGCGCCAAATAAAGACGCTTCTAGTCCACACACCTCTCCATCATGTAGGAGGCGTCGGGATCTTCTAAACACTGCCCTCAAAGGCAGCGTTTGGTAGTCTGATGGTTCCATACGTGCCGTCTAAACAATGCGAGTGTTATCTATACGCAAGCGCGTGCTACGCACACCCCATCATTTTTTCAACAATATTTAATATATATCAATTACAATAATGCCTTTGACTAACCTTCAAATTTATAATAAAACCAATATAAAATAACAAAAAAATCCCTTATGAGAAAGTTATATTGATTTTGTCTTTAAGGACATGAAAATAATTATACTATTTAGAAAAAATTGAGAAGACCAAAACGCCTTAGTAAAATGTATTAATTTTTTTTATTTCAAGATCAAATTAGTAATTTTACTGTGCAATAAAAAATCAAATGACCAATCTAACCCTATATAATTTATAAAAAATAATTATGTCATAGTATCACCTTACCTACAATCCCTAGTTCAGAAGTTTAATGGCTCAAGAGCAATTTAGTCATTGTACTATTACAACGAATAATGTTTTGTCTCATGGTGTAAGTCTCATGGTGTAATAATTTCAAATAATGTTTTGTGTCTGAGGATGCAATAATTTCCCTTTCCTCTTTAGTTTTTTTTTAATGTTATATTTAAAAGCTATAAATATTTTACATAAATATGTATACAATATTAATGTATATGTTTTGAGTTTGGAATAAGTTTAATAATATTTATATTCTATCTATTATTTATTAGATAAGAATTTTAGATATCCACTAGATAATTCTCGTGTTATGCTGCGACGAGAACAAAATTTTTAATATGTAATTAAGAGAAATTATGTAATAGTGCCATTAAATCGAACTCAACAGGTCAGATCTAAAACCTCTCCACCATATTCTTTGCCGAACTCGAGCTTCAAATTAAACTGTATAGATATTGCCCCAACATGATCCAGTTGACTTGACATGTTAATGGAAACTCGGGCGACAGGTAAAAATATGATTTATCTTTAAAAATATTTTCAAGATGACATCTTTTCTTAAAAAAATATTGAGATGACAACATATTGGATCAACTCGAGTCAACTTTAGTTAACTTATTAAAATAAATTTGGAAACTTTGGAAACTCGGGTCAACTCGGAACAACCTAGGTCATGAACTCCATTGAGTTTAATAATCTTTTTCTAAAAATATTTTTATTTAATAATATAATAAAAAAATAGACGCTTGCAAAACCAAACACCAACTCAATAATGAAATATTTTTCTAAAACCACGATAATTCTATAAAAAGTAAATTAAAATAAAATTTTGAAACCGAATTCTCATTAATTATTTTTTTCTAGAATATTTTTTTATTTAATCATATAATAAAAAAATAAATGCTCAAAAAATCAAGCATCAACCTAATGCCAATGTGTTTTTTTAAGATCACCCTATAAATAAATTGAAATAAATCATTAAACTTAATTCTTAATAATTTTTTTTTCAGAACTAATTTTTATTTAATAATGTAATAGAAAAAGGTAAATACTTATAAAATCCAATATAAATCCAATACTAACATGTTTTTCGAAGACCACGGTAATCTTGCATAAAATAACCGAAATAAATAACAAAGTTTAATTTCTAATAAACCCAATGTTTAAATAAAAAAATTAAAAAAAAAAATTTAATATTCCAATGAACATTAATATGTGAGGAGAGGCCCTCCTCAACTAATTCTTTTTAATTAATGTTAATATCCACTCCAAAATAATAATTATCCAAAAAAAATCCACTGTACTCTTTCAGGTCGATTTAGGTGAGCATACATGGACTCAGATTAAATTCTCATCCCCATATACCATCATGAATTTAATACCATGAAGTTGCTTGATCGCATCATAACAGCACTTGTGAAGTTTTATACATTCCAATCAAAACAAGCAGTCACAAAATTTCTGTAAAGTTTATTGAACAATTGGCATCAAAGAAACAAATATATTTCATGTCTCCAATGAGCTAGCTGGTTAGAAGCATATAGAGCAACAAGATGACCGACTTTCTACTCATCTATCCATTCAGAGAAGTGCTTGGAGCTAATGCAGTGATCAGTTTAGTGAGTATACATGTTAACAAGGCACGGCTGCAGTCAAGGTCCTGTGTCTTGGATCTGTGAGACCTGTTTGTACTTTTATGAAGCCAGCTTCCTCCATTCTTCCCTCTAGGTCAGTCAGATGGTATTCGTCGAGAAATGGTTCGGTGCTCTTCAATAATGTAAACAGAACTGGAGACATTTCCTACAACGCATGAACAGGCAAGGGCTTCAATTTGCTTATAGCATGTTCGTGAAAATTCGTGTACAATTTTATATTTGCAAAACCCTGACAGAAAGAAATCTCAAATTCCTGCCAATTCTCACCATATGTCCAAACCAAATCGATTTTCTCAAATTTTTGATTTACGACTGATATATCCATAACATTATGCAACACAATTACACAGATAAATTTATGGTGTGTTATGGTAGAATTGGAACCATACCTGTAGGATCTTTGACTTTGGCTGCATAAGAGAGCAGAAATATCACATTAATAATGATACAGCAGTAGGAGAATTATTATGTTTTTCAAAAAGTTATAAAGGCATGGATGCTTACTGATTGATCCGACACAACAATTGTGCCTCCAGGACGAAGTAGCCTGAATGCTTCCTTCAGGATGTTAACTATTGCTCTTTCAGGACATTCATGAAACTGCATATATTTCAGGGGGTTGAAAGCATAAGTATCTGAAATTATTACACACCAGAAGCTTTCAAAATACAATTTATTCAATGCTTGAATCTTGGTCAATGCTTGAATTATCACACGGATCTCTCTGACGGTTAAACAAGACGTGGGGCTTTTTTTTTTAATAAATTACCAAATCTTATACTTCAACAGTTTTATTTGCTTCCTTCTAAAGCTACTTGTAATCCTACCACTATGTTAGGGAAGTGAACTCTCTTATCAAGAAGCATACTGTTTTAGAGAATAGCACATACCACATATGAAACTGAAACAAGATCCAATGATTGGGGTGGAAAGCCTGTGTCTTCTGCATTAGCATGCATCCATTTAATAGGATTCTTTCTAGGACCTGTCTTCTTTTCCTTGAATTGAGCTACGGAAAGAAAGTGAGGTGACAGATCTAGCCCCTGCAGGTTGGGATCCGCATATGGAAAAAAATAAACAAGTTTCAGCCATTAAAACTTGTGAGAATATTATTTTCATTGCATTGTATCATCTGTAAAGGACTGCTGAAATGATCTCACAAAATTTGAGGATCGGACTTACAGTGACATTAGCAGAAGGAAACTTGTCAGCCAGAAATCTTGTGCTAACACCTACAGAACATCCAATATCTAGAATGTCTCTAATCATGGTAGTCCCAGAGTACTGCAGATGATGCTGTTCAATTGCCTGAAGCCAATTTCCACGCACTACTTGATTTGCTTCATCTACTGTAGAAGCATTAGGTATTGCTCGCCTCACCATTGACATGGTTGCAGCTTCAGCTTCAGCTGCAGCCTGACATTAGACATATGGCTACCATAGGATCATCCTCTCTTTCATATTATTGTACTTAGGAAACTAACAAGACTATAACGTTTAACTTCATCCTGTACGTATGCTTTATAGCATGTGATTCATGCTTGACAAATACGAGCAGGAAGACAACCAGAATCTACAAGCACTACTTCAGCTTGCAGAACAGAAAAGAATATAGGCTGTAGTTTTTGCTCATTTGGGGGCAAGAATTTGACATTCAAAAGAAAAACATTAAATAGTAAGTAGTAAGCACTAAATAAAGTAATCAAGAATACATTCAGCTGAACTGTTAAATCACAGAAAGGAGATACATCCAATGATGCATACAAAACCATGTCACTGAGACCGAGTAATAAATACTTACCAGCCATGAAAGATTTCCCTCGTCGTAAGCATGGAAAGGATTTAGGTAATCTGAAAATAGAACCAGCTTGTTTTCATTAGATTACTTGATCACTGAAGTATGAAGAGCATAATAAAGTGAGAAAATAACAAGTAGTAACCCACCAAGAAAAGGGACAGACCTCCAAAATTTTAAAATTTAACCTCATTAGTTCAATTTAAATTTCTTGAAACATGCAAGTGTTCCAATAGAGATTGCAAGCAACTATAGATCAAGATAGGGATGTTAGCAGCGAAGATTAAACTTAAATGTCATAAAAAGGTTTAGCCCAAATTGAAATATGAACAAGTCTAACCAGTCAAACATAATTACAAGCAAAAAGAAAACTGACTACAGAGTGTGAGCAAGAGAATCATTATATAAAGGAATTCAATAGGTTAAGATACCCACAATCTGGATAAACAAGTGAGGGATTTTGAATGCTCTCCAGCTCCTTATACACATCTGATTCCAGAATCTCCTTTGTCATTTCTCTCCATGGAATGTTCCCCTTCTCTGCTGTTCTGTTCCACACATTCAGAATTCCATATTCAAGTCAATGAGAAAGCCATTCAATTAGAAAAATTAGGAAATTATGCATAACCAATGCCAACCTGCTAATTTCAACACCAGCAGTATCGAGCAGCACAAAAAATTAACGCATGTAAACAAAGGGAAATGCATGCACATTTAGTCTTGTAAATAAAGGGGAATTAAGTAATGGGACCTGATAAGGACTTGTCTGGCACCAAGTTTGAGAACAGAGGAGAGAGGCTTAAAAGCAATAAGAGCTCCAACAAGACGAGAGAGAGGCGTCTGTCCTGACCACTTAGGCCTTTCTAGCTTTCCCTCTTCAAAGGCAGCTGCCATATCTGATGTTGATGCTGCCATCTTAACAACCATTCTTGCTCTCCTTCTTCCATTGCCATTCTCTATAGTTTTGCTTACTGAGAGAACAGAGAAGTTGTGGGTATGTGAAGACAATTCCATTGAAGCAGAGAAAGAGAGGGGGGGAAGGATCCCGTGCAGTGTAGAAACTGGAAAGACAATAACTTGGTTGCAGGAGACAGGATTTATGGTGTCCCTCTCGCCATGTCATAAGCTCCGAATCTACATTCTCGAATGATGTTCATACACGTGGAAGTAGGGCGGAGTTTATCTTCTTATGCTTGCTTTCCTTTTTCTTTTCTTTTTAATAATTCTTCTTGAGAAATTTGAATTTTAATAACCACTAAGATGTTATGATTTTTTTAAAATTAATTTAAATTAATTCATAAAAAAATGGTAAGTTAGAAATAACTTTTAACTTAAATGAATTTTTTTTATAAAATTCAGTCAAATTTTTAATTAATTAAAAGTTAAGATTTTAAACTTTAAATTTATAAATACTAACTTATGTTATTTTTTTTAAAAAATGATTTAAATTATTTTATCAAAATAGTACTAACTTAAATTTATTTTTACCACAAATTATTTATAAGAAAATAAATTATGATTCAAAATCAATATTCACTTTTCAAAAACTATGCTAAACAGATTCTGATTTTTTTAAAGCCCTTCACTTCTTCAAAAAACTTTTTTCATAATCCAAATTGGCAATTGAACAAACATTTTAATTTCAAAACTATATTATTTAATTTTTTAAGAAAATAAACAAATTATTTCAGATAAATTTTTTTTTAAAAAATAAACTAATATTATTTTTTATATATATAATTTTTAAAAAATAAAATTAACTCATTCAAATTTAATTGGATTTAACTAAATTAACTTGATTTTTTTTTAACCAACTTTTAAAATAATTTTTAAAAGGAAAACCAAGAAAGCCAGTATACCATGAGTTTAGTAACCATGGTGAACAAGGTGCTCTTAGGAACCGTTTGGGAGTACAGTGCAAACTATATTTTATAAAAATTTAAATTTATTTTTTTATTAAAAATTAAATTTTTTTATGTTTTGAATTGTTTTAATACGTTGATTTTAAAAAATAAAAAAAAAATATTATTTTAATAATTTTCAATATAAAAAAACTCTTTTAAAAAATAACTATAACTACACTCTCAAAATGCATTTAAGCATAAAATAAATTAGTACTCTATATAATTTTGACTTGCTCGTGCTGCAAGATTGATCAAAGTGGCTCAAAGAGGACAGCAAAAATCAAGTTTTGGACGATACCTTCCCCTACGTTGGACCACCGTTATTTACCTGACGCTAGTGTTAGAAACAGACAAGTACATTTTTCCAAAACCGTCCCAGTTGAAACCCAGTCAACAGAGAAATGACTGCCTGGTACTTCTCTTCCACTCCATCCTGTCCACAGCTCCTAAAATCACCACCGAAATCGTTAATCAAACCCCATTTAGCTTGTTTATCTCTCCCAAGATCCAAGCAGATTAACGTTGTTGGGAGAAGCTCAGCTTTCCGTCCTAAAATGGTGTTGACGCCCGGTCCTGGTTCTGATATCAAACCGTTGCGATTCCCTCTTGCTGTCGGAGCTTCTATCAGCAAGAGGGAGAAATTCTCCCCTGCTGGTTCATTGAAGTTGTCTCTTCCCTGCTTGGGAAATTCCTTTGACTTGGGTGATTAATTCCTCGAACTTGACTACATAATATCCCATGGCTCCTTTGTATGATTAATTCATTGAAGTATATATGTTCATTGATATTGACCAAAAGGGAAGCTATAATTTACACATGTATATTTGTGTTAGGGGGTTACTACTATATCGATGAAGATGAAGGATGAAGGGAAAGTATTTATTAATCTGGGGCAAGCATGATCCAGAGCCAGTGATCTTGAATCAACTGAAAGAAATTGAAGAGTCAGTTGAAATCATTGAATTGCAATCAAATCCATCTGAGTGATTGAAGATTCTACTGATTGAAGATTCTACATAAGGAATTTGTTTGATGATAGAGAAGATATGTTGGTATCTTAGTTTTTTTTAATGTTTAAATCTTGATATTTCTATTTTATAAAAAAAATTTCTTATGTTTAAATTTTGTGATTGGTATCTAAAAATATTATTAATTTTTTTAAAACACATCAAATTAATACAAGCAAGCCAATATAAAAGATTTATTAAAGTTTTTTTTACTTTTTTTTTTTACTTTTACAGAGCATCTAAAAAGAAAAAGGTAGCAAAGTGGATTACTTTCATTAGTAGAGTGCAAAAGGTGATCATCACAAGTCTAATTTTTTTTTTTTTTAATTTTTCTAAATGCATCAAGGAGAGCTGACAGGATTTATATCAATAGCATGAGAGAAACTCAATGGAACTGAATGACTAATAAATTCCTGGTTGTGATTAATTAAAAATCTATTATTAATCATCCTAATTAATAAGCTGCTAACTAGACATTCCAATGGTCATCTTACCCCTTTATCCCATTTTGATTTTATTTTTGGAGACCAAATTCAAACTATTATCAAAAGTTTGAGAATTTAAGGACCAAAATTACAATACTTCAATATTTTGAGGGTGCCATTGCCCTCTCATCCCCTCCACATCATGCTGCCGTACAATATGCTCGTACAGAAGTTTGTTTAATTAGCCATTCATAGCCAGTTTTTTTAAAAAAAATTAAAGTTTTTTATTTTTTTATTTTAAATTAATTATTTTTTAATATTTTCAAATTATTTTGATATACTAATACTAAAAATAATTTTTTTTAAATATTATTTTATTATATTTTCAAGCGAAAAACATTTCTAAAAAACAACCACTATTATATTTTTAAATACTTTTATAATCATTTATATTTTTATATATCTTGTAACCATAGTAATTTAGTTTGGAAAGGAATCCGGGTTATTTGGTTATAAGATTAATTAACGGGTCATTTAGATTTGTTATTTTTATCAAAAACAAAATTGTTTCAGATTTTTTTAAAAAAAAATTCATTGGTTTTAACTTGATTATGTTTAGTTAGGTAAATTAAACCATACATCAACCTGCTAAAGTTACCGAGATTATACATGTTTAAATCATAACTATTATTTCAAAATAAAACTCGGCCCAGCCAAGTTTGTGCTGAATAACTTTGATTGTAAAAGGGCTGAAAACAATATTTCATCATCTGAAGAAGGCAAAGGGGAATTTGGGATCTCACATACGTTGCAGGGGCGGAGCTAGATTATGGAGGGAAATTGTCCCCTTAATCTTTGTACTTTCCCCTTTAGTCCTTGAAACTTTTTATCTTTTCAGTGTTACAGCTGCAGGGGATCAACATTGATGTATACTCACTCTATCATCTGTGAATGCTCCCAAGTTTTGAACTCGTTTATTGTGATCTCTAGGGGTTAAAATTAAGGAGATCAACAAACAGTTGATTGACAAGACTCTTTTCTCTGAAGTTAATTATCTCTCCCCTGCAAATGCTTTGTCTTTTTCTTTGTTTTCTCGTTCAATCTACAGAAAAAAACTAGTTCTACCAGCCTTTTCTATGAGCAGATGATCTTACATGGTTGTGGAAGGTTGGTGACCGTGTCCGATCATCCCAGCCTGCAGGAGACTAAATTATGGCATTATTCTATTTTTTTCTCCTTTTACTGCTGGCTGGTATCTATAGAGCGTTGATGATAGCTCAGGTATTAAGCTTCCCTTTTGCTAAAACTGGACCATGCATATATAGTTCATGAAGGTTTCGTAGAAACCATCTGTATTTATTTTTTGAAGTTGGAAATCAACACCCAGTTAGCTGCTTTCTGTGAAAGACATTTCAAATTGGTCTGTTGGAACCAGTGAGAGATTGTCAGTAGATGGTGTTTAAAGCCTTCGAAGTTTCCTCCATCGGTCTATTTCCTTGATTTTTTTTTCTGACATCTTTCTTTCAAATTTGGTCTGTTAGCATGTTAATCTTCTTGAGTTTGCCATCAAATTGACTAAGCCCTTGTCATGCATGTTGAAGAAGGTGAACAGAAAACAGCAATGGAGCAAGGTTATGGGCATGCTCGAATGGTTGATTCAAGGAAGGTGGAATACTGGGTCAGATATTTGGCAAATATCATTTGCAGAACCAATCAACTATTTGCAGCTAATGACCAAAGGACACAATCAGAACTTTATTGCTGCCATCCACGACACAAGGCCTACATATTTTCTCTGCTTTTCGCACAATTTAAGATATTTTCAGCAATCAAATTCCAAAATAAATTCAGGAAGTGTTCTTTACTTGGTTCCTTCTTCACCGGAGCCTAACTGGTTTACCAATGTTCAATGTTTCTACTTTCTTGGGAAGGCATGTTGCAGGAGTTCAACGCAAGTAATCCAATTTTTGAACAAAAAAGCAGTTAAATTTAGATTAACCAATACAATAAACATATCAGACATTCAAATACTAACTAAAACTTGTTTAGGGGGAGTGATCACTACTAGAACTTTTGGTTCATCTTTGCCCTTAACCATTTTACCTGGTGTACCTTTATTGCTGGGTTTCCGCTAACATATTAGGTGGGTGCTTGAAGTTGTGGGGGATAAGAGTACCACATTGCAGGTGAAATTGCGGTGCAGCTTGCCTGCACACGGGTGAAAGTCATCTAATATCTCTTGGTTTTCTATTTTAATGTCCTTCACAAATTTTACTTTCATAATTTATAAATTTTAAAGAGCTCTCCTAAAGTTCATGATTCAGCTTTCCAGTTATCAGCTCCTTTTACTGTTGTTCTTTATGAAAGGCCTGCAGCATCTAAAGTTATTTTAACTCATCTTTTTCCTTCTATTTCCCCAAAAGAAATACACATCCTGTCAGTCATACTTTATTCATTGGAGACTATTAATGCCTATGAAGAAAGAATTAAAATGCAAGATTGGAAAGTGTTGATCATTTTCCAGAATGAGTTACATGTATGTACACACAATAGAGGCGCTCTACAGCCAAAGTAGATGCTCAATGAAGACAAATAGCTTGTCAAATAGCACTGCACTACATTCAAATCAGACTGCTTACGCACTGAAGTAAGCGAAAATTAAAAGCCAATTTACATTAATTATTAAAAGTTCTGTCAAAGATTTCATGAAATAACTTCCCGAAGAAATTATATTGAGATAATAAACATTATTATTGCACTATGCTAACAGTAATTCTCGATACAACAAGTGTAGGACATCTAGCCATCTATCTAATATGCAGGCTTGAGACATCTGTAATTGTACTACTCTCGTTTTCATACAGAACAAGATAAAACATGCTATGACCAACTGCATCACAATTGTCTATTACAGGTAAGGAGATAATGAACATTATACAAGGAGCAACCACAGCCAAAAAATCATAGGCTCACCAGAGATCTCCTGAAGAAGATGACAAGGATGGTTTGAATGAGTCAACCCTTCTCCTCTTGTTCGAAAGTGTGGATTTTAACAAGAATTCTTGTGAGGCAGAAAATTTGTCAAGTATGGATCTAAATGCCTGGTGGATGGAGCCAGCAAGAAACTGGTGTACTTTAGTATCACCACTATCCCCTTCTTTGCAGCTGCTCATCACAAAAACATTCTTCATCCTGCCTTCCAAAGTCGCAATCTCTGCCCTCGTTATTATTAGATGGAGAGCATCAAGTGCTTGTCTTAAATCAGACAGAATTCCAGGCTTGCAATCGCAACATATAGATGCCCTGATTACATAAGGGGCACCGTGCAAACCATCCTCTTGCTGTTCAACTCTCACTTCATCAATATCCAATGGCATAAGAAGACCTTCACTAGCTTCTGTTGCCTGCCTCTTCAGCTCCTTCAGGTGAGCTATAACTTCAGCAAGCAACGATGCCTTGTCCATCTGGGAGTTCAAATTGATTACTAATTCAGCAATCCAGTTCAACAAGCCCATAAGCTAGAATCTTGACAGGATCACAACAATCCAGCTCTCACAATACCAAATAATTCAATCTAAATATCACAGTTTATTTATCAAGTGGTCCATATATAAAATTGCATGCACTTGATTTATGATCAATTTCAATCAAGAAAAGTAATGAAAACAATTACCAGAAAATTATAACAGGAAATATATAGGTCTTGGGTAATAGAGATGCTAAGAACAAACACATAACCAAGGGAATTATAGTAAGCTTGGCTTAACCACTCATTCTTATTTTAAACAACTCGAGTACATTCACCAACAAAAGCAGCACAATAAACTAAAATAAATTATCCGATTCTTACAGAAGCTAAATCCATAGTTTCAAGATATTATCATTATCTTTAGTGATTCATGCTCATAAAGCAAAGACATCAACCAGAAACACAAGAGAAATGCACACTCCCACTTGAAAAAATTCCCTGACATCAACAAGAGCTGTAATTATACTCTTAAAGAAATTCATAAATTCAAAAGTTAATAGTACAGACCTTGCAAACAATAAAATCAAGCAACTCGTGTTATCACAATAAACAATACTACTTTCAAGTGCATTACCTGATGGCTCACTGAATATTGTTCTCAAGCTTTAAGAAACAGAACTCATTAAAAAAGAAAAGTAAAGAAAAAAGAGAGAGTAGACTTTAAGTACTATGATTCAATTGAACTCAAACTCTAACATGACCAAACCAAAAACAGCAAATACCTTCCTAGTACCAGGTACTAGGCTCCTAAGTGTGTCAAGATGTGCATTAATCCTCGCTCTACGCTTCTTCTCAGCTTCACTATGATTCTTTAAAGCGGCAATGCTTCTCTCAGCCGCCACCCCTTCCCTCTCCATTCTCACAGTAGCCTCCACAAGCTCTCCCCTTTCATTATCCAAAACCAAAGAGGAAGTTGAAGATGACCCAGTTCTTGTTCTGGCTTGTAAACCAGTATTCACCAAAAACCCATCACTCATTCCTTCAAAATCAGAGACTTGCACCCTTGTTGAGTTCCAAGAACAAGGTTCCATGGCCAGTACAGCAACAACAAGAAAGACCTAGGGAAGGGTATTGGTGTAATTGGTGTTTGAGGTGCCAATAAGTGTAACTTCCATTAAAACAGAGAAGACAAAAGTTGGAGTCTTTAGAATGTGGTCATTGCTGTGGTTGTTTATAAGGAAGGAGAGGAAAGAAAAGGGTAAGTGGTCCAGGTGGAGATAAGTGGAGACTTTGAAGAGATGGTCGGACAGTATTTTTCAAGGCACTAATCCATCCAACAATCATGCGCAAATCTCTATTTATGTTTTCCTTTTTTTTTTTTTTTTTATCCTCATCTTTATCCATTTGGTTGCTGATAACGCAATAGGATCTCCCTTTGAATATGTAGTGATATCCAACAATAGAAGGCAAGAGGCCTAAATACGAGATGCCATATGGTAAGGGATCTAACATTTGTTAAATGGATGGTTAAAAAACATTTGTTCAATGCAAGGTATAATGGATCTTGTGCTATCTGTAAGGGTGCTTTTGTGTTTCTTAATTTTTATATTATGTTTGATATTATGATAGTATTATTTTTTTAAATATTTTTATTTTAAAATATATTAAAATAACATTTTTTTATTTTTTTTTAAAATATTTTTTATATTAATACATCAAAATAATCTGAAAATACTAAAAAATAATTTGAAACAAAGAAAAATAACAAAAAAATTAATTTTGTTTTAAAATACTTTTGAAACACAAAAATAAACAGGATCTTAATTTTTTAAAAAAATACTTTTGAAACACAAAAATAAACATGATTTTATTCACTTTTTTTTTATTATTAGAACTTCAATCTCATGTATCCTTTTAAAAAAAAAATTTCTTGGTAGGATTAGAGAATTTACACAAATTTTTTGTTCATGATTTGGCTTGAGATTCAAACTAGATCATGTATTCTAATATCCTATAATCATTAAGCCAACTCCATAGATTTTTTTTTGTTTGTTTGTTTTTATTTTAACAATAATCCTTCATCAAGTGCATTGAAGATCTTAAAAAAAAATACTTCAATTGTATGCAAATTACAAAATTGTGTTATTAATATGAATGTTCCTTCTAAAAAGATTTTAACCTGAGATATTTATATCTTCTCAAACTCTTAACTATTAAGATCATGGTTTTGAAATTTATCTTATCTCGACGAGTCAACCCGACTAACAAGGACCTAGACTGGTTTAGGTTTTATTCAAAATTATCTACATAATTGATATGATTTAACTTAGGTGACTGGTAGGATAACTTGATCAAACCCCGGCTGCGACTTAATTAACTTTATTTTTTAAAAAAATTACATCATTTTACTTTTTTAAAAAATATATTTTATTCAAAATAATGTGTCATTTTGAACAAGAATTACAAGAAAACATGATTAATCTGGATCAGCCAACTGACCCATAAGTTGAAAGGTCCGATCCATGGCTCATGTGGTCAGGTTTAGAACTATAATTAAGATATCCCTACAAAGATAACATGCGATAACTACTGCTTATTATCTCAGAGTATGGAATAAAAAGTAAGGTAAGTCGTACAAATAACTTAGGGTAATGTGTTTGTTTTTTCGGTTAACCCACTTTTTAAAATGTTTTTTAAAGTGTTTTTTATTTGAAAATGTATTAAATTGATGGTTTTTTGGGTGTTTATTGATGGTTTTGATGTGCTAAAGTTAAAAATAAAAATTATAAAAAAATATTATTTTAATATATTTTCAATTAAAAAATACTTTTATAAAAGCACTCTACACCGCATTACCAAACATATATTTAATACGGATGGTGATAGGATTACCATAAACTATCACGCAAGCTACCACATACCACCAAGGGACGTGGTTAGGTGGTGAGAGGGATTGTAGGTTTTCATAATTTCTTTTTATTTGCATGTTCGGCTGTTATCTAGAATTTAATCACCACTATAATGATAGGGAAATCTTGGGGGATTTGATTTAAAATTTATTTTTAAATATATTTTCACATAATAAACATCAAAACACTATAAAAACATATCTGAACCACCAAATAACCTCAAGATGTAAAAAAAAAAAAACTTAAAAAAAAAATCAATCGAATCTCAAAAATCAAAATCAAACTTAATCTATCTTCACCGTTATTTATGGATGGAAAAACCACCATCATTGAACTCCTCTCGTAGAATAAAATCCTTTGATATTAAATTTGACTATTTTAATGGTTGAAATCATAAACATGAACAACTTTCTCTTGCAATATCTTTTAAGTGACTTTCTCTTTTCTATTTCAATTCCAGTTATTGATAAATGAATTATTAAACCAAATAATTTAGGTGAGTCATGCATTTTTTATGTGTTTTACATTTTATGCTCATTTTTTTAATTTAGTATTTTTACAATAATTCAAAACTTAATTTCATCGTTATAAAAAGAATTTAATTAAAAGGAAAAAAAAGTTTGAAAACTGAAAAAAACTTCAGATCTTTGAGACAGACAAAGATTAAAAAAATAGGAATGAACATGAAATTTTCTAAAACTTGAGGGGCTGAAAATGTGGGTATATATGAAATTGACAAAACTGCAAACGTAGGTCAACCATGGACCATGGTTATATCAGCAAAACGCAGACATCTATGACATTGTGTAATTTTTATATCATCATATCATTCCCCTTTTCTTTTTTCTTTTTCTTTTTGTTTTTTTAACAGATAATCACATGATTCAAAAGGGAAATCCTATTAAGATTTCCAAATGAGCACGATAAGTTACAACATGAAATGTGCTAAATTTGTCGTAGTTTAACATTAAAATGTTAAGTACATGTGCGAGAGACAATCTTATATTACTTGAAAAATATTAGAAATTCTCCCATGATGAACTCCTTTTAATTTGAGTGTATTTCATAAGTTAATCTTTGATTTTTAAATTATGTAATCTGATCTTATCAACCATTAATTTTTATTTTTTTTAAATTGAACATTGATTTAATCGATTTTAGTCTCTGTATTCATTAAAATTTATAATTTTCAATTAAATTTTAATATTTATACAATTAAACTCCTAATTTGACTAAATTAGCTTTTAAAAAATACAATTCAACCCCTAAATTTCAATTTCTTTCAACTGAAGCTCAAATTGAAATTAAAAATTAATTTTTTTTTGCAATTAAGCCCTAGTAAATTCAATTAAACCTTGAAAAAAAATTCAATTGAGTTCTTAAATATTCAATTTTGAGTAATTTCATCACATGATAATTTAAAACCATTGATGGGTAATTTCATCACATGATAAGTTGTCATTTTAATTGATTATTATTAATAGAAATATTTGGTTGGAATTTTTATCGGAAATTACCGACAAAATAGTGTCCACGCCTTTTTTCAATTTTCTAGTAAGCATTCCATGGGAGCAGAAAGCAGAAATTTAAAATACCAACATGGAGTAGAAAAAGTACACAAGTCGGTCCAAATTCCTTTATTAAATTAATAGCGAAGAAAAGGCTGACATTACCCATCAAGAAAAGCAACATTCATTACACTTACAAATGAAATGTTCCCTCTTACCAAAATAAAATGAAATGAAATGTTCTTTCTTAAGGATTTATTCAAATTACAATGACCATAATGCTGCAAAGAAAAAATTCAAATAATTAAATCTTGATTAAACAGTCATTTGCTTCACTTGCGATATTGCAGGGGACTAGGAGCAAGATGGCAGGGTCGCCGGAGGAGGGCGCATACTTTGTTCCCTTGTTCTGCCGTTCCTCACAATGAGAACTGTGTCCATGCCCCAGCTTGAGTGCTTTTCCAAGTGACAATGGATGAACCACACCCCTGAAAAATGGGATCCATGCTCAATATCGCTATACAACAAGACTTGGAAAAGGACAGTTTGTGCTTAAAATAACGGAGCTAGCTGTCTCCAGTACTGTTAAACTATTATACGTGGATTAGAAAACTTAAACTATTGGTAAGAGATATCTTCTAGAGGACTTACCAGGATTGTTGGCGACAAATCTGATGGCAGCCCACCCGCTCCGAGGAAGTGCAACAGTGTTGATTTCAGGAGGATCGATCAAATTGTAAGACTTGGGATCAGTCTCGTTGTTGAAATTACCCTTTCCATGACCAACCAAGTAGAAACTAAATCCATGTAGATGGATAGGATGGTTCATCTCAGCTAACAAATTAGTCCCTTGAAAGACTATCTCAACTGCTTCTCCATAATTCAACATCGTCACCTTTGTCCCTCTGGCCGTAATGACATTAATGCTCGTCACATTTCCTGTGAAGTTGAAATACTTTTGTGGCTCACTTGGGAAATCTGCGTCGAAAACACCATTAATACTTCTATAGTAGGCTTGCAATATATCAATTGGCTTAGCTGCAAAACTGACGTTGTTCATGCTTGCAGCTAACCGAGTTGAATTAATACATGTTGCCTCGGTGCAAGACAAATTATTCAAAGCAATTGCAATATAAAGACGTCGGTTAATTGTTTGAGGGACATTAACAGGGTGGTCTCTGCTAGCTAAACCCCTGACACGACTGGTGTAGTTTTCTGCAGCTGCAGTATCATTGAATACTGGGAGGACTGGGAGTGGAATAGCTGAAGGGCGGCTATAGTTGCCATTATATTGGAAAATAGCTGTAGTAGTGGTTTCGTCAAATGCAACCCCAGCACCATCAGAAAAGGAGTAAGAAGCAATGTAATAATAGCTTGGAGGCTGATTTGCTGTGACCAAAATGTCCATTGTTTGTCCTGGGGTGATCATTATATAGTTGGTGGTTATGGGTTTTATGTACGCCGCATCTTGTCCAACAACTGTGAGGCTATGGCCCGCAATTCCGAAGAATTGTTCTTCGTTCATCACGGCATTTATGACTCGCAGAAGGTAAGTCCTGCCAGAATTAACCTTCAAACGGTATGTGTTTTCTGCACCAAATATGAAAAATGTGAGTAACTATTATAGTCATAATGATAATTGAATTTTTTTCCTCCACTTATCTCCAAATTATTCAGATAGACGGCATGCATGGCTTACCTTCGGAGCATGGATATAGATCTCCTGGCTGGCCATTGATGGTAAGACTATTGGATGGTGCAGGTCCAACACCAGTTGCAAGAGCTTCGTCAATCACCGCCTTCACATCACGCTTAAACCAAGATCCTGCAAACAATTTTTTTAAAATTTAAAAAGTCAGATGTACAATTTAGAAAGAAGATCTGTGACGTTTGATTGGAAACTTTCTTTTTTGAACAAACAATAATAATCCATGATGGAACTCGTTGCGCACCAATAATAATTGTTTGTTCTGCATAAGGTGCGGGAAACGGATAGGTGGTTCCACGAGCCGGCGAGATGACAATGGCACCATGGACTGTGGCTCGAGTCCAGTCGCTATGTGCATGCCACCACAGAGTTCCTTCTTCATCAGATAATATGATCTCGTATGTGAAGTTTTTTCCTGGCTGAATTGGGCACTGTGTGATATTTTCGGGGCCATCAGACCATGGATTTCTTGGCTGCTTCACTCCATGCCTGAAATATAAGAATATTAAAACAATTGTTAGCTAGGTTCGCCTAATTGGGACCTTCATATCTGGGAAATTGATGATATAATTAATGAAATGTACAGTACCACGGTCTCCAAATTAAAGTATTTAATCTTAGCTGACCTATCAGAGTTTTTTGTTGTTTTTAACACCATTTTTTATCTTATTAAAGAAAGATTACCAATGAATCGTGACACCGTAATCTCCTTCATTGTGCACATTGACATAAATTGTATCGCCTCTACGAGCATGTATTGTTGGCCCTGGAAAACTTCCATTTACAGTAAGCATAGTCTTTGTCTCGCACAGTCTTGTAAACTGGGCATTTTGTAGCTGCAAATAAAGAAGGAAAAAAGTAAAAATTAAAAGCAATATTTTAAGCTTTTAGCTGAAACAATTAATGGGAGTTTTGAATAAGCAGAGTGCATAACGTAAACTCAGTTAACAAAATGGATTAGGCTAAGTATAAATGAAAGAAGAAGAGGAAGAAGAAGAAGAAGCAATCTGCAAGCATGAAGAAGTAAAAGGCTTACAACAAAATTATAGTGGTGAACATTGCTTTGAGCCATGCAAAGGCCCTGCCAATCCATGGCCATAAACCATATCAGCCCTGCGATAAAACCCAGCCTGCTTATCCCCATTTCCTATCACTGCTCTCGTAACGATATATAATCAAATTCTCTCTCTCTCACTCTCTATCTCTCTGCATGTAATCGATGATGTTCCTCAGATCGTTCTCGCTTTGTGGTGATCATACTGGCCTGCATCCTTGGCTATTTATATAAGAAACCCTTGGTGATCCACGAGATGATTAATTTTACTTTGTCAAGATATCAATAAATTAGACCTTTGAACTTTCAAAGAAAGACCTAACAAAACACGAAAAAAAAGAGAAATCAAATTGGATAAAAATAACGGATTTTTCAAAACACGCAAGAACACCACCCTGGGAAATTGAACACGGCTAAGAGGGTAGGTATTTCCACATTCTAAAGGAAACTGTAGGCGCTGTGTTCCTTGATTTTGCTGTTATTTTCTTTGTTTTCGCTTATGATATGATTATATGTTGGAATCCATGAAATGACTTTCTAGTAAGGAGTAGCTTGGATTGCTTCTTCGCGAATAAAGAACGCGGACAGCCGGGTTCTAATTTTCAAAGGCAGAACCTTCGAAGCCCTCCTCTCGCAATCTCTGCCCTCATTATTATTAGATGGAGAGCATCAAGTGCTTGTCTTAAATCATTATTATTAAAGAGTTGATAAATATAAATAGAAAAAAAAGGTGCTTGTCTTAAATCATTATTATTAAAGAGTTGATAAATATAAATAGAAAAAAAAAGAAGAGAAGAGAGCTGTGTTCTAAGAGTGAAAAACTGACGGGAGAAGAGAAGAGAAGGGGAAGAAGAAGAATAGAAAAGAGGGAAAGATAAGGGAAGGAGAAGAGAGTTGGAGAAAATTAGTTTAAAGGAAAGATTATGTATAAATATGTGTTCTTTAAGCTTTAAATTTCTGTTTTGATAAATGTTATGGTTTTGAAGATTGTGTTTTGGGTTGATTGATGAAATGATTTAAATGTTATGGGTTGATTGTTATGGGTAATGAGTTAATTAGTTGATTTTGAGAGATTGTAGGTAAAATGATGATTTCGAGTTATGATTTTGTTTGAATGGTGAATTTGTGTTTGAAATCATGATATAACAGTAGGTAATCTGTGAAAATTCTGGGATTGAGGTTGAAGATGATGAAATTTCAGTTTGGTCCCTCAATTTGTGAAAATTACAGTTTAGTCCCCAAACTTTGGAAATATTACAGATTGGTCCCTGGAGCATATTCCGAGATTCTGGATAGAATAAAAAATGAATTATGGGCAGAATTCCAATATAGTTATGAATTTTTAACACTTTCAATTTGGTCCTCCCATTTTGACAATTACAATTTGACCCTAAAAATTTGGAAAATTTTACAGAATGGTCCCTGGAGCATAATTAGAGATTTTTGACAGAACTGAGGATGAATTATGGACATAATTCCACTATAGTCATGAATTTATGATATTTTTAGTTTGGTCCTCTAATTTGACAAAGTTACAATTTGACCCTTAAAAATATGATGAAATTCAGATTGGTCCCTAGCTGTAATATTAGCTTTTTCATATTGGTTTGATGAATAATTGAGGGTTATTTGGTGAATTATTATCAAGTCTTATTATTTGTTTTATTATGGATTAGATTTCGGGAAAACAGTTTAATTTTTGGGTTTTTAGGAAAAAATGACTAGTTTAGTTTAAAAACATATAGGGTTATAGAATATACCCTTAGTTAGATGTATTAAATAGGTTATATGTTCTTTCGAGTTGTTCTTAAGTATATCTCTTTTGTATTTAGATAATCCTGATATTCTACCGGCTGGATGTTAGTAGTATTTTCTTCGGTATCTGCTTTTGAGTGTTGTTTGCTTTCAAGTCAGGTGAGTAGATAATTTTCCATATGCATGAGAAATATTATAAATATTTGAGCTGTTAATATGAATTGGATCATGCTTCTTGTTAATATATATATGTTGATTATTATCCTTGTTACAATAAATCATGATCAATTGTTGAATCTGAATTCTTGATCTGAACCGATATATATATTTTGAATTGACTTTTGAATTGATAGCTCCTCATTTGATTGATGTCATGAGTTGAGCCTTGAGATATGAATATGTCTGTTTGATTGTGAATATGAACTTATGGTATGTCACGTCAATACTCATTCTAACAGGGTAGTGTTAGTCTTTGTGCACATCGTATCCGAACCCTAGTTGGTCGAGGGAGTCACTAACATGTGTGGACTGATCATCCCACAAAGACGGAGCCTCATGCTCATTGCATTTTGATTTTCTGACGAGCTTTGCTTTATGATATTCTTGTTATGACCTATTTGAGAAACCTTCCTATAAGAACCTAGAGCCATAATTGTATATATATTCTCATTATTGTATTACCTCGTGTGTGTATATTGAATATTATCTACTCACTGAGTTGTTGAACTCGCCCTATCATTATTTATCTTTTTAGGCTTATAGCTTGTTAGCGGATCATTTTTGTTGAGCCTTCTGAACCTGCTTTTTGGTTGTAATTTGTACCTTCCTTTTATGTCTAGTTAGTGCTCCAAAACTATGAATTTATATGAACTCTTGTATTAAGACAATCAAATTATATTATGAAGTTTATTTTGTTATTAGTGCTGCGTTGAACTCTGATTGAGTTTTGAAGGATAAGTTTTGCATGTAAGTTTGGATTTGCATAGGTATGTAACCTTGGAAGGGAGGGAACCTTGCCTATGTGTCGGTCATGGATCCGGAATTCCGGTCGTGACACAACCGCCACCCTTTTCCTCTCCATTCTCACAGTAGCCTCCACAAGCTCTCCCCTTTCATTATCCAAAACCAAAGAGGAAGTTGAAGATGGCCCAGTTCTTGTTTTGGCTTGTAAACCAGTATTCACCAAAAACCCATCACTCATTCCTTCAAAATCAGAGACTTGCACCCTTGTTGAGTTCCAAGAACAAGGTTCCATGGCCAGTACAGCAACAACAAGAACGACCTTGGGAAGGGTATTGGTGTAATTGCTGTTTGAGGTGCCAATAAGTGTAGCTTCCATTAAAACAGAGAAGACAAAAGTTGGAGTCTTTAGAATGTGGTCATTGCTGTGGTTGTTTATAAGGAAGGAGAGGAAAGAAAAGGGTAAGTGGTCCAAGTGGAGATAAGTGGAGACTTTGAAGAGATGGTCGGACAGTATTTTTCAAGGCACTAATCCATCCAACAATCATGCGCAAATCTCTACTTATGTTTAAAGGGAAAAAAAGTTTGAAAACTGAAAAAAACTTCAGATCTTTTAATTGTTAGTTTTTCAACCGACATCCTCTGTTACGTAATTTTCTTGGAGAATCATGGGAGGAAAAATTATTATAAAGACGAAAGCAAACAACCGACATCCTTTTGTTATTGATTCAAAAGGGAAATCCTATTAAGATTTCTTTATGCATTTCCAAATGCATGCATGTTCATCTAATCTTTTAGTATAAATTTGTTTTAGTAAACAAATGAGCACGGTATGCATACTTCCAAGATAATGTTCAAGCTTAGGAGACAAAATATAAAGATTATATAACATGAAATGTGTTAAATTTGTCATAGTTTAACATGAAAATGTTAAGATACATGTGCGTGTGACAATCTTATATTACTCGGAGAAATATTAAAATTCTTATAAAATATAATACTGAATGAAACAAGAAAAATAAATAAATTAAATATTAAATCAACACCCTGAAACCATCCCTATAAATGGATAGTCGATAGAAAAAAGACAATACATGCCAAGCATAAAATCCAAATACATTAGTATTTTTTAAACTCAATTCGTTTATTTTATTAAAATTACTGAATTGTTTTTTTATAAATTTTTATTGCAAGGAAAAATTTGAAATCACGCTATAACTAAGTAACATCGAAATCAAGATATTTTCTTATTCCAAATATTAAAATTTTATTTGTCATTTACTTTTAGATAATATAGGTTACGTAATTTTTAGTACAAGATGCAAAAGAAATCCAAAAAATATGTGAAAGAAAGCAATCTTTCATGCTGGAATGACATGGCGGTTTGGAAGAATTTCAGGGCGCCATACATCTTAGAGACTGTATGGGCGGTATACATTTAGCATGTGATGCATGCACATTTTACGCGACGATCACAGTTCAGAGCAGGGAACCACAGCTGGTGTGTTCATGGTTCCGTTACCATACACATCAGCAATTCCATTTCGTTTGTTTCGCATGCGAAACAGATGATAAGATTTTTTTTAATTTCATCCATTTTTGGTATTTGTTGTTTTTTTATAAATATATTTAACTGACAATATTTTTATCTTGCCACTATGATACTTAGACGTGAAGCCAAACCCAATAAAACTTTTTGTGGAAATGCATGTGCGTAGTGATGACAGCTAAAAAAAGGTGCAACAGTTCAAGGATAGTCAAACTCAATACCTTATGGTATGTTGGCTTTCAATCATTTTTTTCTTAAATTGTTATTTACTTGAATTTGATGAATTTATTTTTTCTTTTTCAGGGGACATATACCAGCCGGTTGAAGAATAGATACGGAGACGATCTTGCAACCCACCTGGATATCAATTCAGATTTGTGATTGAAGGCAAGATTGTCCGGTAAACCTGTTAGAAATCGGATGTACTGACTCTCTAATACTACGACCGAGAACTTACGGTCGACGCGTAGTGTTTCGACCATTGGATGTTCGCAATCAATTTTGAGCACTTAAACTCTAGAGTTTGAGGCAATATTAGACCAATGAGTACATGATCGAACAATTCATCTTAAATAAAAAATATGAACAACTCATTACGGATTGTCATAACCCAATTTTTTACAAAGATAAATTCATAAAAATGAAATGAATGAAGAAAAATTGAGTTTTGAACCAAGACAATACAAATTGAAAGTCATGAGAATTTAATCATAATGGATTATAAGTTTGGGAGCCAATTGTTGTAGAAAATGAAAGAATTAATATGTTTGAGGACTTAATTGTGCTTAGAATTAGTTTAATTAATGAAATCAGGGGCTTAATTGAAGAAATATTAAGAATCCATGGCTGATTTAGGTCGAAATTGCAAGAAACTAAAGTCCAAGGACCGTTGTGTAAAAGACGCTGCAATGCAGGGTTTAATTACAATTTGGTCCAGGGGTCCGATTGAAAATGTTAAAACATCGAGGACCAAATTGAAAAACAGCCACCCTCGCCCTGAAACGGTGTCGTTTCACGCCCATCTATCGTCGTCTTCCTCTGGAAACAGAGGAAGCCACCGGTGAAGGAAAAAACAAAACGCTGCCCACCCAACACGAGCCAAATTTAGCCTACCAAGGTCCCGAATCCAAGCAGACTTCCTCCCGGACACGCTACTGGAATCCGGGCCAAAGTCTACCACCAACAGTCCAGGCATACTGTTGGCGTCGGAATTTTAGAAGGAAACTAACTCCCCAAGCCATGCTTATCAGGAGGAGAGACGTAGGTTGGGGCAGAGAAGGAAGATCCCTATAAATACCAAGGAAATGAACGATCAAAAGGGGGAGGGAAGAAAACAAAAAAAGACGGCAGAGGAGAGAACAAGAGAGAAAGGAAAAACCAAAAAAGAAACAAAAAAGACGAGAGAGATAGAACAGGAAAGAACAACGAACAAGAGAGAACTTGAATACAGATACCTCGCCCAGCATCTGCAGTCTTGCGCAAATTCTCTGGAAAACAGGAAAGTCTTCTGTCTTCCCCCCGCTCTCATTTTAATTCATTAGGTACTGTTCATTCTGCGATTTAATTACCCAAGCTCTGTAGCAAGCGTGCGTGAATAGCTCACGCACGTTTGCAGCTAGTGATTAAACCGGCCGGGTTGCTGGTCTGAACCAGTAACCAGGCCGGGCTGCTGGGTTTAGTCCAGTCTATATGGCTAGGCTAGACCCAGCCAGAAAAAAAAAAAAAAAAATTTGCCATCCTAGCCGTTATACTGGCTATAATTTTTATACCCCATATAATTTTGATATTTTATCAAACAAGCTACTTTTGATGTTAGAATATTCCTAAAATATTTGTGGACCTTCATGGGTTATTTATGAACCCTCATATATTTTTTTATTTTTTTATTTGTGTTTTGTTTTTTTTCTTTCCTCGAGATATGCTCAATACACCGTATTGTAAGTGTAAATTTGTTGTGTAATACTTCTTTTAAGCTTGTCTAAAAAGAGTAAATATAAAAAAAACATAGAAAAGTTTTTCTTCTTTATTAAAAATTCAAAACTTTACGAATTTATTCACTCACACCGGAGTAAGGAATATTATATTTTTGAGGTTTGTGCAATATTTTCTAACATCAAAATTAAAAATATTCGTAAGTACTTTTCACTGTCACTAAAGTCAGAAACATAATAAGAAGAACAAAAAGAAAAGAACAAATTCTTAATAATTTTAATCAAAATCTGTAATGCATCCTGCCTCAGATATGATGCTTAAAGGATGATAGCATCTTTTCTTTTGTATAACTAATCTCGAATCATAGAATCTCTGTTAACCAGTTAGGGTTTCTAATAACTATAATATTAGGTGAAGACTATTTAAACTAGATATTTTCTTTTAAAAAACAAGAAGCCATATATTTATTTTTAAAAACAAAACTTTTTTAATTGGTCACCATAATTTTCAAGTTTGACACCGATTATAAAAAATTATGCCAAGTAATAATAAAAACGACTCCCATTGAATGGTACCTATCAACCTTTCAAACATGAAATGTGCTAAATCTGTTGTAGTTTAGCATGAAAATGTTAAGTACATGTGCGAGAGACAATCTTATATTACTAGAGAAATATTAGGAATTCTCCCATGATGAACTCCTTTTAATTTGAGTGTATTTCATAAATTAATCTATGGTTTTTAAATTATACAATTTAATACCTATCAACCATCAAACTTTTATTTTTTTTTCAAATTAAACACTGGTGTAATTGATTTTAGTCCCTACAATTAATAAAGTTTATAATTTCCAAACAAACTTTAATATTTATACAATTCAATCCTTGGTATGACTAAATGAGCTTTTTAAAAATGCGATTCAACCCCTAAACTTTAATTTCTTTCAATTGAAGCTTAAATTGAACTCAAAAATCAATTTTTCTTGCAATTAAGACTTTAGTAAATTCAGTTAAACATCAAAAAAAATTTAATTGAGTTCTTAAACATCCAATTTTGAGTTTTTCTTTCTATATTAAATTTTTCTTATCAATAAGATCTTCAGCAGTCAAAATTAAAATATCAATTTTTCCAACCTTAAATATTTTGATATTTCTTAACTAGTTTGTAACTGTTCTTCAACTTTTTTCAACTTTTTATTTCTTTTCTGATTTTTTTCTGATATTTTTATTTTTTTTTCTAAAAGAAAAGTTTGATGCCTGCAAATTGGACAGTCGGATTTGTGACGGATTTGTGAAGGCAGTGGCTAAATTTGCTAATTAAATGAGAGAAAGGGGTTATTGATTTGTGAAAAGAAAGAATGATAGGAAACGAGGAGCTATCATATTTTAATTCATTTAATATTATCGATGAAATTTTGGTTGGTAATTTCATCACATGTTAAATTACTGATAGAATTTTTAATGATTCTTTTTTCACATTTTCAATCCCATTGTCATTTTAATGGATTATTATTAATAGAAATATTTGGTTGGAATTTTTATCGGAAATTACCGACAAAATAGTGTCCACGCCTTTTTTTCAATTTTCTAGTAAGCATTCCATGGGAGCAGAAAGCAGAAATTTAAAATACCAACATGGAGTAGAAAAAGTACACAAGTCGGTCCAAATTCCTTTATTAAATTAATAGCGAAGAAAAGGCTGACATTGCCAATCAAGAAAAGCAACATTCATTACACTTACAAATGAAATGTTCCTTATTACCAAAATAAAATGAAATGAAATGAAATGTTCTTTCTTAAGGATTTATTCAAATTTCAATGCTGCAAAAAAAAATTAAAATATTCAAATAATTAAATCTTGATCAAACAGTCATTTGCTTCACTTGCGATATTGCAGAGGACTAGGAGCAAGATGGCAGGGTCGCCGGAGGAGGGCGCATACTTTGTGCCCTTGTTCTGCCGTTCCTCACGATGAGAACTGTGTCCATGCCCCAGCTTGAGTGCTTTTCCAAGTGACAATGGATGAACCACACCCCTGAAAAATGGGATCCATGCTCAATATCGCTATACAACAAGACTTGGAAAAGGACATTTTGTTCTTAAAATACTGGAGCTAGCTCTCTCCAGTACTGCTAAACTATACGTGGATGAGAAAACTTAAACTATTGGTACGTAAGAGATATCTTCTAGAGGACTTACCAGGATTGTTGGCGACAAATCTGATGGCAGCCCACCCGCTCCGAGGAAGTGCAACAGTGTTGATTTCAGGAGGATCGATCAAATTGTAAGACTTGGGATCAGTCTCGTTGTTGAAATTACCCTTTCCATGACCAACCAAGTAGAAACTAAATCCATGTAGATGGATAGGATGGTTCATCTCAGCTAACAAATTAGTCCCTTGAAAGACTATCTCAACTGCTTCTCCATAATTCAACATCGTCACCTTTGTCCCTCTGGCCGTAGCGACATTAATACTCGTCATATTTCCAGTGAAGTTGAAATACTTTTGTGGCTCCCTTGGGAAATCTGCGTCGAAAACACCATTGATACTTCTATAGTAGGCTTGCAATATATCAATTGGCTTAGCTGCAAAACTGACGTTGTTCATGCTTGCAGCTAACCGAGTTGAATTAATACATGTTGCCTCGGTGCAAGGCAAGCGATTCAAAGCAATTGTAATATAAAGACGTCGGTTAATTGTTTGAGGGACATTAACAGGGTGGTCTCTGCTAGCTAAACCCCTGACACGACTGGTGTAGTTTTCTGCAGCTGCAGTATCATTAAATACTGGGAGGACTGGGAGTGGAATAGCTGAAGGGCGGCTATAGTTGCCATTATATTGGAAAATAGCTGTAGTAGTGGTTTCGTCAAATGCAACCCCAGCACCATCAGAAAAGGAGTAAGAAGCAATGTAATAATAGCTTGGAGGCTGATTTGCTGTGACCAAAATGTCCATTGTTTGTCCTGGGGTGATCATTATATAGTTGGTGGTTATGGGTTTTATGTACGCCGCATCTTGTCCAACAACTGTGAGGCTATGGCCCGCAATTCCGAAGAATTGTTCTTCGTTCATCACGGCATTTATGACTCGCAGAAGGTAAGTCCTGCCAGAATTAACCTTCAAACGGTATGTGTTTTCTGCACCAAATATGAAAAATGTGAGTAACTATTATAGTCATAATGATAATTGAATTTTTTTCCTCCACTTATCTCCAAATTATTCAGATAGACGGCATGCATGGCTTACCTTCGGAGCATGGATATAGATCTCCTGGCTGGCCATTGATGGTAAGACTATTGGATGGTGCAGGTCCAACACCAGTTGCAAGAGCTTCGTCAATCACCGCCTTCACATCACGCTTAAACCAAGATCCTGCAAACAATTTTTTTTTTGAAATTTAGAAAGTTAGATGTACAATTTAGAAAGAAGATCTGAGACGTTTGATTGGAAACTTTCTTTTTTGAACAAACAATAAGAATCCATGATGGAACTCGTTGCGCACCAATAATAATTGTTTGTTCTGCATAAGGTGCGGGAAACGGATAGGTGGTTCCACGAGCCGGCGAGATGACAATGGCACCATGGACTGTGGCTCGAGTCCAGTCGCTATGTGCATGCCACCACAGAGTTCCTTCTTCATCAGATAATATGATCTCGTATGTGAAGTTTTTTCCTGGCTGAATTGGGCACTGTGTGATATTTTCGGGGCCATCAGACCATGGATTTCTTGGCTGCTTCACTCCATGCCTGAAATATAAGAATATTAAAACAATTGTTAGCTAGGTTCGCCTAATTGGGACCTTCATATCTGGGAAATTGATGATATAATTAATGAAATGTACAGTACCACGGTCTCCAAATTAAAGTATTTAATCTTAGCTGACCTATCAGAGTTTTTTGTTGTTTTTAACACCATTTTTTATCTTATTAAAGAAAGATTACCAATGAATCGTGACACCGTAATCTCCTTCATTGTGCACATTGACATAAATTGTATCGCCTCTACGAGCATGTATTGTTGGCCCTGGAAAACTTCCATTTACAGTAAGCATAGTCTTTGTCTCGCACAGTCTTGTAAACTGGGCATTTTGTAGCTGCAAATAAAGAAGAAAAAAAGTAAAAATTAAAAGCAATATTTTAAGCATTTAGCTGAAACAATTAATGGGAGTTATGAATAAGCAGTGTACATAACGTAAACTCAGTTAACAAAATGGATTGGGCTAAGTATAAATTAAAGAAGAAGAGGAAGAAGAAGAAGAAGCAATCTGCAAGCATGAAGAAGTAAAGGCTTACAACAAAATTATAGCGGTGAACACTGCTTTGAGCCATGCAAAGGCCCTGCCAATCCATGGCCATAAACCATATCAGCCCTGCGATAAAACCCAACCTGCTTATCCCCATTTCCTATCACTGCTCTCGTAACGATATATAATCAATTTCTCTCTCTCTCTCACTCTCTATCTCTCTGTATATAATCGATGATGTTCCTCAGGTCGTTCTCGCTTTGTGGTGATCATACTAGCCTGCATCCTTGGCTATTTATATAAGAAACCCTTGGTGATCCACGAGATGATTAATTTTACTTTGTCACGATATCAATAAATTAGACCTTTGAACTTTCAAAGAAAGACCTACCAAAACACGTGGAAAAAAAGAGAAATGAACTTGGATAAAAATAACGGATTTTTCAAAACACGCAAGAACACCACCCTGGGAAATTGAACACGGCTAAGAGGGTAGGTACATTACCATATTCTAAAGGAAACTGTAGGCGCTGTGTTCCTTGGTTTAGCTGTTATTTTCTTTGTTTTCGCTTATAATATGATTAATTATATGTTGGAACCCATGAATTGACTTTCCAGTAAAGAGTAGCTTGGATTGCGTCTTCCCGAATAAAGAACGCGGAAAGCCAGGTTCTCTTTTTCAAAGGCAGAACCTTCGAAGCCCACCTTTCGACAAGGGGTACCCCAGCGTCTTTACCCTAGCTAGTTAGACATATGTGCTGCCCATCATGACCATGTCTTAACCGAGAAATCAACAACCCTATGCCCCGCCGAGAGAACACGCGCGCTTGCACGTGATGATATGCATTGGCCAAAAAAAGAATTATTAAACCATTTAGGTGGTGGTCCAGTAGTAAGAGCTTGGGACCAAGAGATTTGCTCTCTTTGTGGTCTCAGGTTCAAGCCATGTGGTTGCTCATATGATGGTCATTGCAGGCTTACATGGTCGTTAACTTCAGGGTCCGTGGGATTAGTCGAGGTGCGTGCAAGCTGACTCGGACACCCACGTTAAACTAAAAAAAAAGAATTATTATTATTATTAGTCATTCTATTTCTTGTTTTTTTTTAACAGTAAATGTCCGAGATAGTTTATGCGCATTTCAACTAATCCTTTAAGACCCTGAAATTAAATATCATATAAGTCTTAAATGACTCTAAAATTTATGACGGAATTGATTAGTTGAGTTACATTCTTCAAGATTAATCTTTTTATTTCTTATGTGACTGTAAGGTGATTATATTAATGAGATAGAAAAAGAAGTGAGAGTGTTAAACATTAAATTGAAAAATTATAAATTATTGTATGTTTTATTAGGAATTATATTTGCAATTTTTTATATTTAGCTTAGGGGAAACTCAAGTTTCATCTTAAATAAATGGTGACATAGCGGAAGTCTATTAAATAAAAGGATCATCGTCCCTTTATAGATAATTGCTCGAGTCCACGAGCAGGATGTAGATTACTCGAATCCACGAGTAAGAGATTGAGGTTCTGAATGAAATTCTTATTTCAATGAAAATTCAAGTGTCTGTAACGAGGATTGGTTGCTTGTATTTATAGCTGCCAATCCTAATTCCAATCAGAAACGTACTTGCGGAGATAATTAATAAAAACATACAATATTCCTACGTAGAAACGTAAACTAAAGTTCTAACTTTTAAACAATAATATCAGTAGCAGAGGGGCACTTAAATAATGGAATCCGTGTGCAATAAGGAACAGAGTAGTAGTGGCAAAGTATGCTTCTAACTCAGAAGCTTGAATCCTAACGTGTTTATCCTTGCTGCACTAGGATTTCATTTGGTCTAGAATTCCTTCCTTACACTATCCTACATCAGTCTCCCTTTCTTGAACAGAACGCATCCCCGCGTTGATCAGGTGAGAAGGACATTCATCGGGGGGATGATATTCAAATAGGTCAGCAACATTGAACGTGGGAGAAATGGTCATTTTTGTAGGGAGGTCCGCAACATATGCATTGTCATTAATCTTCTGTAGGATTTGGAAAGGGTCATGCTTTTTATTGTTCAGTTTGTTATACGTTCCTGCTGGTAGTCGCCCCTTACGTAGATACACCATCACAAGATCTCCTACCTGATAGACTTTTGCTCGTCGTTTGCGGTCTGCGGATGTTTTGTACTGGACATTAGCTTCCTCTAGATTCGCTCGCACTTCTTCCTGAATTGTTTTAATCCGGTCGGCCATATGCTTTACTGCGATGCTCATTCTTGGAATTTTAGGCAGCGGTGCTAGGTCCAGTGCATGATGTGGTGGCTGGCAGTAGACAATTTGGATTGGAGTTTTTCCCGTGGACCTGTTTAGCATGCTTGTTATAGGCAAATTCAGCTTGTGCCGTGTAAGATCCCATTGTTTTGGTCTCTCCCCTGATAGGCAACGGATTAAGTTTCCAAGAGTGCGGTTTACAACTTTTGTCTGTCCATCGGTTTGAGGGTGGCTAGTGCTACTGAATTTCAATGATGTATCAAACCGTCTCCATAATGTCCGACAAAAGTGGCTTAAAATTTTTGTGTCTCGATCCCAAGTGATGGATTTAGGAACCCCATGTAGACGAACAACTTCTTTGAAGAACAGATTTGCGATGTGCACGACATCTGATATATTTTTGCATGCGATGAAGTGAGCCATTTTTGAGTACTTGTCCACTACTACAAAGACGGAGTCAAATCCACGCTGAGTTCGTGGAAGTCCCAGAATGAAATCCATAGATAAGTCTTCCCAAGGGGCTGTTGGGATGGGCAACGACATGTAGAGACCTGTGTTCTGCGTGTGTCCTTTGGCTGCTTGGCACGTGGGACAGCGTTTGACATGGTTACCAATATCCCGTTTCAGCTGGGGCCAATAATACCTCTCTTATGCCATGGCCACAATTTTGTCCCGTCCTAGATGGCCCCCCAAACCGCCACCATGTAGCTCGCGGGTTATCTGTTCTCGTAAGGAGCTCCTGGGGATACATAACTGATTGCCCCGGAATAAATATCCCTCTTGAATATGCATGCCTTCCTGTGAGAGTCCCTGCAGATATTTGGTCCAAATAGGGCCAAAATCTTCATCATCCGCATACAAATCCTTAAGGCAATCGAAACCTATAAATTCAGTCCGTATGGTGACAAGTAATAGCGCCCTTCGACTTAGAGCATCTGCTACTTTATTTAACTGCCCAGCCTTATGTTTCAGGGAGAAGGTGAACCTTTGGATGAAGGATACCCAACGTGCATGCATTCGGTTCACACTGTTCTGGTTATTAATGAATTGTAAGGCGTGGTGATCACTGAAGAGGATAAACTCCTTTTGCACTAAGTAGTGCTCCCAAACCTTTAAAGCATGAAATACAGCATAAAGTTCAAGTTCGTAGGCGGACCACTTCTTGCAAAATTCACTTAGTTTGTCACTGTAGAAAGCAACAAGCCTACCTTCTTGAGACAATACAACACCAACACCAACAATAGACGTATCACACTCCACTTCAAATAATTTATCAAAATGCGCAGTGCGAGAACTAGAGCAGAAGACAGCTTTTCTTTAATTAGTATGAAGCTTTGTTCTACTTTAGGTCCCCAATGGAATTTCCCTTTCTTCATGCATTCAGTGATCGGTGCAACGATTCGACTAAAATTTCTGACAAATCGTCGATAGAATGTTGCTAGGCCATGGAAGCTACGCACCTCGCTGACATTTTGTGGAGTAGGCCATTCCCGAATGGCTCTTATTTTGCCTTCGTCGACTTTAATCCCCTCAGCACTCACAACAAATCCTAAAAATAGCAAACTACTGGTCATAAATTCGCACTTTGTCAAATTAACATACAACTTGTTCTGTTGTAATATTGTTAGCACTTCCCTCAAGTGCTCAAAGTGGTCAGACTTGCTTGGGCTATATATTAATATATCGTCGAAGTACACTACAACAAAACAACCAGTGAAGGGTTTAAGTACCTGATTCATTAGGCGCATGAAGGTACTCGGGGCGTTGAACAGTCCAAAGGGCATTACTAGCCATTTATATAATCCTCTCTCGTCTTGAAAGCAGTTTTCCATTCATCCCCGGGTCTAATTTGAATTTGATGATACCCACTTCGTAAATCAATTTTTGAAAAAAATTTCGACCCTGACAAAGATGTCTAGCATATCCGCTAGGCGAGGAATTGGAAATCGGTACTTAATTGTAATTTTATTAATGGCTCGGCTGTCTATGCACATGCACCAACTGCCATCTTTTTTTGGTACTAGCAAGGCTGGCACCGCGCAAGGACTCATACTCTCCTGAACCAATCCCTTTCTAATCAGCTCTTCTACCTGCTCTTGTAGAATCTGACTCTCTTTCGGACTCATTCGATAATGGGGTCGATTTGGCAGACTAGCCCCTAGAGGTAAATCAATCTGGTGCTGAATATTGCGCATAGGGGGTATCCCATCTGGTAGCTCTGATGGTATGATTTCCTGAAACTCTATTAGTAAGGGTTTTAGCTACTGAGGAATGTTGTGAAGTTCGGTACCGATTCCTCCCCCAATTACTAATGCAAAAAAGCTCTCCTGTCTTCTTGGCTTCATCCATAAATTTTTCCCCATCGACTAGAAGCACTGACTTCCCTTTAGTTTTCAGTTCGACTACGTAAAAATTCTTTCTTTATTGGACCCAACACGACTTTCTGCCTTTTACTCATGAAGATATACACATTATCATGCCCCTTGTATATAACATCCATATCAAACTGCCACGGTCTGCCTAGAATTATATGACAGGCGTCCATTTCAACTACGTCACAAGTAACATTGTCTAGGTAATTTTGCCCAATGGAGAATTGAATGCGGAAAATTTTTGTGACCCTTGCTTCTGCACCCTGTCTGATCCAGCCGATCTTATATGGTGATGGACGTCTCTATGTTGTTAACCCCAGCTTTGCTACCATGTTTTTTGAAATTATATTCTCGTTGCTGCCGCTATGTATAATGACATCACATACCTTTTTATTCACAATGCACCTGGTTCGAAATATGTTGTGTCGCTGTGATTGCTCTATCTATTTTGGCGCAAGTAGTAGTTTTCGAACTACTAGGGAACGTGACAATAATTCTCCCTCATCTCCCCCTGTTACTTTGTCCTCTTCATAGGTGTATGCTAATTCATCTTCTACTCCTTCTACTGTTAAATCTAGTTCTATTAAGTTCACTATGCTCTGCCTGGGACATTGATTGGAGCGATGTCTTGGCTGCCCACATCGATAGCATTTATCCGTCGATGGACGAGCATAAGGATTTCTAGGTGCTTCTATCGCTCCTCTAGTCTTTGAGAGTGCCCCGTTATTGTTTGGTCCTTTGGAAGTATTGATGGGCGGTGGTTGAAAGGCTGGAAACTTTCCTTTATCTATTGCAACCCGATTAAGATCAAAAGAGCTTCTCGTTCCAGCTATCGACTTTGCTCTTTCCAGTCATGTTTCTGCTTTTGTATCCAGGTTGATGGCTTCAGTTAAAGAATATATGGTTTACATGGAGACCTGATCCTGTATAGCCAAACGTAGACCGCCAACAAACCTGCTGACTTGTTGCGCATCAATTTCTGATAGATTATTACGTGAGGATAATCTATGGAATTCTTCAACATATGTTTGCACTGTTCTGTTTCCTTGTTTGTAATCCTGATATTGTTGAAACAGGATCTGTTCATAATTTGGTGGTAAATATCTGGCTCGTAGAAGTCGTCTCATCTTTGCCCATGTTTGTACCATCCCTTTTCTCTGTCGCATTCGCGTGAGTTGCAGCTGCTCCCACCATGCGGAGGCTCCTCCCATTAATCTGTAAGCAACCAATTTTATCTTTTTATCCTCGGGGATCTCCATGTAGTCGAAGAACCTTTCAACTACCGCGCCCAATCAAGAAACCCCTCTATTTGCAACTGACCATTGAAACTAGGTAAATCCATTTTCATACGAAATGTTTGTGGTTCTCGCCCTCCCACATTGCGCTGTCCTTGTGATTGTGTCGAAACATGTGTTCGACATATTCCTCATCATCACTCAGTTCATCCTCATAAGCTAATTGCCTACGTGGAATTGGATGGTGTTCACGAGCACGAACAATCCTTTCCCTGTAATTTTCTCCTTCATGTTGCAGGTTATTTCTTGTTGTTAGCCTAGCAAGGGTTGCTTGTATTGCTTGGAACGCTTGCTGGGTCTCACGCTGGAAGTTCCTGAATTCAGTTTGTGTGATCATGCCCTTTTCATGTTTGCCGTCATCAAGAGCTTCGTTTTCACTCCGTGTGTTTGTCATCTGAACAAGTTAAACATGCTCTGATACCAGCTGACGTAGCGGAAGTCTATTAAATAAAAGGATCACTGTCCCTTTGTAGATAATTGCTCGAGTCCACGAGCAGGAAGTAGATTACTCGAATCCACGAGTAAGAGATTGAAGTTCTGAATGAAATTCTTATTTCAATAAGAATTCAAGTGTCTGTAACGAGGATTGGTTGCTTGTATTTATAGCTGCCAATCCTAATTCCAATCAGAAACGTACTTGTAAAGATAACTAATAAAAACATACAATATTCCTACGTAAAAACGTAAACTAAAGTTCTAACTTTTAAACAATAATATCAGTAACAGAGGGGCACTTAAATAATGGAATCCGTGTGCAATAAGGAACAGAGCAGTAGTGGTAGAACATGCTTCTAACTCAGAAGCTTGAATCCTGACGTGTTTATCCTTGCTGCACTAGGATTCCATTTGGTCTAGAATTCCTTCCTTACGTTATCCTACATCAAATGGTCATGTGCATAACAGGTGAGGAGGAGGCATTTTCATTCATTCATAGTACGACTTTTACGTGTTGGATGTGTAAACATCGATTCAAATGAAAAATAATTGACAAAGGAGTGATTTGTAGAATACTAACAAACTGATTATTACAATTAATTGATTTTAAAAAAAAATATGAGACAAAAACTTGTGTATTCATAATTGAGTTTTTTTCTAAATTTTTTTTGGGCTGGGACACATATTTCATTCTTTAAGTCCCCTTAAAAAATCTATTTAAAACTTTTAGTCACTTTATGTCATTTTAAAATAAAAAAATAGGTTAGATAAAAATTTATTATATTTGTAAGAAGTAAACTATAATGGTTACTAATAGAAAATTGACAAATAGGAATAGTAATACCGATGAAAAATATTATATCAATAATTTCTAATGAAAATAGCAATACAATTTTTTTCGTCAATAATTTTCAATGAAAATTATAATATTATATCAATAATTTCTAATGAAAATAGCAATACAATTTTTTTCGTCAATAATTTTCAATGAAAATTATAATAGAATAGATATAACAAAAAAATCAATAAAAATTCTTTCGACAATTTAACATGTTAACTATGCGAACAAAATTGAATGAATTAAAACTTGAAAGTTCTTCCCTCCCTTTTTTCTTCCACCTTTTGTCAAAAAAACAACAGCCCCTCGATTTATATTTTCTAGCAAATTTGGCGACCCTCTTCAGAAATCCGGCCACCAAGGCTGTTGGCATGGATTTACATTTATTAGTAGTGTTAATTTTTCTCTCTTGGTTTTATTTCTTATGAATCTTTACTATACCAAGTAAGTAAGCATTTTTTTTTTTGTATTGATGCATTATTTGTACGTTAAGATTTGTTTGAGATTTAAGGTAAATTAACTTTATTTGTTATTTAATGAAATTGAGTTTAATTTTATATAAAGTTAAATTTGAAATTGATAGATACATTATCTAATGTTTATGAATTTTCAATAAAAAAAAATGTGTGAACATGGATTCTCTGTAAGAACAAATCGCCGAGAACTCTCACTATAGTGCTGCTTCACGACGATGGACGGACAACGGAAGTGGACAGGGTTGAGTGGTCAACAAGAATTTGTTGACCTACAAACAAACAAACAAAGTGGTTAGAAGTTATACCCTTTCTTAACTCTTTCGTTGATTCTACTTCGATATTTAAGCTGCTTTTACTAAAATACCCCTCGAGATTTGATGAGTGGCAAGCATCTTCTTCATCCATCTCCCTCTCACTAATATCCGGATTCGGATTCTTTTAACGTTTAAAATTCCTTTTAAAAGTATGTGAATTATTTTATTTTTATTTTTACTTTAAATTAATTTTTAAATTATTTTAATATATTTTTAAATAAAAATTACTTTGAAAATTGTTAGCACAACACAATCTGACAACAAGCTTTGTGAGAGTTTAGTGGAGAGATAAGGGTGTCCAAGCTAGTGGAGTAATAAGGCAGAATTCTCTCACAATGCCCCCTACGATGCTGCCCACATTGTTCTACAAAACTGCCGAGTTTAATGGAGAAAAATCAGGAGATAAAGATGCCTTCAAGGGTAACAAATTCAAGTCAGAATGATAGTCTAACAAGATAAGGAGACTGTTGTGATTCATCCGAAAGTAAAAGGGACTCTGTGATTCCAAGTCAGAACTGACAATGCATGGAAGCCGCCTCATGTCCTTGTTCATGCTTATCAAGATAAACACTCAAGATAATCCTTATTTGGCTAGCTCTTTGAATCCTTGTATATGTCATCTTCAGTAAACTTTAAATACTCTGCTTATGGTAATGTAATGTATTGAACAAAATTATATGTTCACGTTTCAGTAAACAAACCATTAGAACAAATTGTTCTACTCACGTCTTCAGTTTTTCTTTAAAAATAACTACTATTATAATTCAAAAAATATATTGAATCCTTATCTCTCGGATGAAAACCAATTATGATATGGGAAAATTAAATCTAAAAATGATGTCCAAGTTCATAAAGTTGTTGAAGAGGCGTGAGTTTAATTATTATTATTTATTTTCTAGAGATTATTTATTGGTAATTTCATCACACGTTAAATTGATAGATTTTTTAATGATTCTTTTTTTGCTTTTTCAATCCCATTTTCATTTTAATTGATTATTATTAATAGAAATATTTGGTTGGTATTTTTATCGGAAATTACCGACAAAATAGTGTCTCCGCCTTTTTTTCAATCTTCTAGTAATCATTCCATGGGAGCAGAAAACAGAAATTTAAAATACCGACATGGAGTGGAAAAGTACACAAGTCAGTGCAAATTCCTTTATTAAATTAATAGCGAAGAAAAGGCTGACATTACAGTTACAAATGAAATGTTCCTTAATACCAAAATAAAATGAAATGAAATGTTCTTTCTTAAGGATTTATTCAAATCACAATGACCATAATGCTGCAAAGAAAAAATTCAAATAATTAAATCTTGATTAAACAGTCATTTGCTTCACTTGCGATATTGCTGGGGACTAGGAGCAAGATGGCAGGGTCGCCGGAGGAGGGCGCATACTTTGTGCCCTTGTTCTGCCGTTCCTCACGATGAGAACTGTGTCCATGCCCCAGCTTGAGTGCTTTTCCAAGTGACAATGGATGAACCACACCCCTGAAAAATGGGATCCATGCTCAATATCGCTATACAACAAGACTTGGAAAAGGACAGTTTGTGCTTAAAATAACGGCGCTAGCTGTCTCCAGTACTGTTAAACTATACGTGGATTAGAAAACTTAAACTATTGGTAAGAGATATCTTCTAGAGGACTTACCAGGATTGTTGGCGACAAATCTGATGGCAGCCCACCCGCTCCGAGGAAGTGCAACAGTGTTGATTTCAGGAGGATCGATCAAATTGTAAGACCTGGGATCAGTCTCGTTGTTGAAATTACCCTTTCCATGACCAACCAAGTAGAAACTAAATCCATGTAGATGGATAGGATGGTTCATCTCAGCTAACAAATTAGTCCCTTGAAAGACTATCTCAACTGCTTCTCCATAATTCAACATCGTCACCTTTGTCCCTCTGGCCGTAGCGACATTAATACTCGTCATATTTCCAGTGAAGTTGAAATACTTTTGTGGCTCCCTTGGGAAATCTGCGTCGAAAACACCATTGATACTTCTATAGTAGGCTTGCAATATATCAATTGGCTTAGCTGCAAAACTGACGTTGTTCATGCTTGCAGCTAACCGAGTTGAAGAATTACATGTTGCCTCGGTGCAAGGCAAGCGATTCAAAGCAATTGTAATATAAAGACGTCGGTTAATTGTTTGAGGGACATTAACAGGGTGGTCTCTGCTAGCTAAACCCCTGACACGACTGGTGTAGTTTTCTGCAGCTGCAGTATCGTTAAATACTGGGAGGACTGGGAGTGGAATAGATGATGGGCGGTTATAGTTGCCATTATATTGGAAAATAGCTGTAGTAGTGGTGTTGTCAAATGCAACCCCAGCACCATCAGCAAAAGAGTGAGAAGCAATGTAATAATAGCTTGGAGGCTGATTTGCTGTGACCAAAATGTCCATTGTTTGTCCTGGGGTGATCATTATAAAGTTGGTGGTTATGGGTTTTATGTATGCCGCATCTTGTCCAACAACTGTGAGGCTATGGCCCGCAATTCCGAAGAATTGTTCTTCGTTCATCACGGCATTTATGACTCGCAGAAGGTAAGTCCTGCCAGAATTAACCTTCAAACGGTATGTGTTTTCTGCACCAAAAATGAAAAATGTGAGTAACTATTATAGTCATGATGATAATTGAATTTCCCCCCCCCCACTTATCTACAAATTATTCAGATAGTTACGGCATGCATGGCTTACCTTCGGAGCATGGATATAGATCTCCTGGCTGGCCATTGATGGTAAGACTGTTGGATTGATTAGGTCCAGCACCAGTTGCAAGAGCTTCGTCAATCACCGCCTTCACATCACCCTTAAACCAAGATCCTGCAAACAATTTTTTTTTGAAATTTAAAAACTTAGATGTACAATTTAGAAAGAAGATCTGAGACGTTTGAATGGAAACTTTCTTTTTTGAACAAACAATAAGAATCCATGATGGAACTCGTTGCGCACCAATAATAATTGTTTGTTCTGCATAAGGTGCGGGAAACGGATAGGTGGTTCCACGAGCCGGCGAGATGACAATGGCACCATGGACTGTGGCTCGAGTCCAGTCGCTATGTGCATGCCACCACAGAGTTCCTTCTTCATCAGATAATATGATCTCGTATGTGAAGTTTTTTCCTGGCTGAATTGGGCACTGTGTGATATTTTCGGGGCCATCAGACCATGGATTTCTTGGTTGCTTCACCCCATGCCTGAAATTTAAGAATATTAAAACAAATGTTAGCTAGGTTCGCCTAATTGGGACCTTCATATCTAGAAGATTGATGATATAATATTATAATTAATGAAATGTACAGTACCATGCACGGTCTCCAAATTAAAGTATTTAATCTTAGCTGACCTATCAGAGTTTTGTTTTTTTTTAACACCATGTTTTATCTTATTAAAGAAAGATTACCAATGAATCGTGACACCGTAATCTCCTTCATTGTGCACATTGACATAGATTGTATCGCCTCTACGAGCATGTATTGTTGGCCCTGGAAAACTTCCGTTTACAGTAAGCATAGTCTTTGTCTCGCACAATCTTGTAAACTGGGCATGTTGTAGCTGCAAATAAAGAAGAAAAAAAGTATAAATTAAAAGCAATATTTTAAGCATTTAGCTGAAACAATTAATGGGAGTTTTGAATAAGCAGAGTGCATAACGTAAACTCAGTTAACAAAATGGATTAGGCTAAGTATAAATCAAAGAAGAAGAGGAAGAAGAAGAAGCAATCTGCAAGCATGAAGATGTAAAGGCTTACAACAAAATTATAGCGGTGAACATTGCTTTGAGCCATGCAAAGGCCCTGCCAATCCATGGCCATAAACCATATCAGCCCTACGATAAAACCCAACCTGCTTATCCCCATTTCCTATCACTGCTCTCGTAACGATATATAATCAAATTCTCTCTCTCACTCTCTATCTCTCTGTATATAATCGATGATGTTCCTCAGGTCGTTCTCGCTTTGTGGTGATCATACTAGCCTGCATCCTTGGCTATTTATATAAGAAACCCTTGGGGATCCACGAGATGATTAATTTTACTTTGTCAAGATATCAATAAATAAGACCTTTGAACTTTCAAAGAAAGACCTACCAAAACACATGGAAAAAAAGAGAAATGAACTTGGATAAAAATAACGGATTTGTCTAAACACGCAAGAACACCACCCTGGGAAATTGAACACAGCTAAGAGGGTAGGTACATTATCATATTCTAAAGGGAACTGCAGGCGCTGTGTTCCTTGGTTTTGCTGTTATTTTCTTTGTTTTCGATTATAATATGATTATATGTTGGCACCCATGAAATGACTTTCTAGTAAGGAGTAGCTTGGATTGCTTCTTCGCGAATAAAGAACGCGGAAAGCCAGGTTCTAATTTTCAAAGGCAGAACCTTCGAAGCCCGCCTCTCGGCAAGGGGTACCCCAGCGAGCGTCCTTACCCTAGCTAGGTAGACATATTGTGCTGCCCATCTTGACCATGTCTTAGACGTGAAATCAACAACCCTATGCCCCGCCGCCCCCCTCCCCCAGAAAGAAAAAAAAAACACACGCACGATAACCAGTTTTATCGGGTGTGTGATCAAGATTTCATCGGTAATTTATTTATTGACGGAATACGTCCGTCGGCTTTTCTTTCATTGGTAATACCATATTCCGTTGCTATATCGGTCGGAAAAATAAAAAATAATTTGCCGATGGTTTTACAGACGGAAATTGCGCGCCAAAAAAAAAAGTTTCCCGCTTGAAATATACCGACGGATTTTTGCCCGTCGGTGATAGTGTGACATACCGACGGTTTAAAACCGTCGGTAACATTGTCAATGAATGTTTGGAATATCGACTGAAGATCTCCGTCTATAAATTCGTCGGTCATTGTGGCAGGCACTGTAAAATTCCGACGGATTAAGTTCGTCGGTAAAGTTGTCGGTGAGTCTCTAATACCGACCGAATATATCCGTTTGTAAATTCGTCGGTGACTGTGGCAGTCAAATGCCAACGAATATATTCCGTCGGTAAAACCCTCTGTGATTATTTTTAAATGTTTTTAAAAAATTATTTAGAATACATAATATAAAATTATATAAATTAATGGTAATAAAAAACCAATTATGCAAATAAAATTTTTATTAAACATCAAAAACAAAATAAATAAAATTAAATAATATTCATTACAAACTGAATGTGTTTAAAAAAATGTTAAATTAACTATTAAAGTTAAATAATATTCATTACAAATTAACATAATGGTGGAGCTGGAGGAGGAGGAGGAGGCTGGTTGTTATACGGCCAAAAAGGAGTAGGCGCACATGTATCACCACTCTGTGATGCCATGTTTATGATAAATTCGTGAAGCTGGTCATGCTCCGATTTTTGTTGTGCATAATGTTGTGCATGCTTCGCTTTGAGTTGTGCGTATTGTTGTGCATCCTCCACTTTTTGTTGTGCATGCTCCGCTGATAGGTGGTTGTATTTTTCGGTGAGCTGAGCTGTGTGTTACTGCAAGGCCACGAACTCCTTAGATTGGGTGCTCGATACTGATTGGGAGCTCCCAACGGTTGAAACACTACGGGCCGCCCGCAAGTTCTCAGTCGTAGTGTTAGAGAGCCCGTAAACCCGATTTTTATCGGGTCCACCGAGCGATCCAACCTCCATCCACAAATCCGGATCGAATTCCGGAAGGGTCAAAGGATCGTCCCCATATCTCTCCCTCAACCGGCTATTATAGGTCTCTTGAAAATAAAAAAAAGTAATGATCATATTCAATTCAATAAAAATAATAACTTACAAAATAAAATGGTTGAACAAACATACCACGAAGTGTTGAGCACGGTTGTCAACGAACCGTTGCGCCCCTTTTGGCGGTCTTGACTCCGCACGTGCGTCTCCACAAACAACTCTATCGGGCTTGGCTCACGTCCAAGAGACGTAGCCTATAATGAAAAAAGATTAATTAACAACAAATTAATCTAACGATATATTTCTTTTAAATTAATCTTACCATCCGTTTCGCATGTGCAGCAAACGAAACGGAGCCGCCGGTGTGCGTTGTCACCGAGCCATGAATTGGCCGATTCCGGTTACTAGCACCGGACTGTGAGCGTCGTGTGAACCGCTCAAACGTCACGTGCTCAAGATAGTGCGGCCATATATCTTCCGGGATGTATATCGGTTTGAAATCCCTCCAAACCGCCACGTCGTTCCAGCCTTGGAGACCCCTATCTCTCGTGGTTTTTTTTGTTTTTTTTGTGATTCATACCAAAAATCACGCAACCTACTTCCATAGCGAGAAATTAGAAGTTGAAACATAAATTTTTTTTCTAAAAAAATCTTGTATTGTTTTCAATGTTACCTAGTTGCCGCGTGATTTTCCCACACCCTCCTCACAACTTTGTCACGCGCCCTGTCCCAGGCGAATTTGTGCTGTGTATAAATAATTAGATAAATAAAAATAATAATTTAGTTACAATTATATTAATAAATTATTAGATATAAGCTGGAAATTAGAAATTAACACCTACCTCAAATCTGCTAAACCATGCATCGATTTGAGTTATCCATTCAGGATGTCTGGATAACTGACTCCATTGAAATAATGGAATCTCCATCGACAATTTAAACACTGATGATATTACTCGGGCGACCTCAATGTTTGTGAACCTGAAATAAATTAAATTCATGAAATATTGATTAGTTGTTCATAAATTATTTTATAATTTAAAAGAAAAAACTAAAACCTTAACAAACTTACATTGAAAGGTCGTCCTTCCACTGTGCCTCGTACTTGCGGGTGAACTGATTCCGCTGCGAAGGCACGCCACTTCTGCGCTGTGAACCCACGCTGGAAGAGGCAGCATCGGTTGACGGTGCAAGTGGCGTAAGTGCCTCTTCTTGAGAGGCACCTAAGAATACGTCATTCTCGCTACTAGAAGAACTAGCTGCGACCATACGTGAGCAAACAACTCTGGTTTTCGTTCTACGCATCTGCACAATTGTATACGAATAATTATATAATTAACTTCGAATGTTAAAAAAAAATCGACAGCGCCTCCCATATACTGGATACTACCCAAATCCACAAACCTGCAAATATTGACAAAAGCCACAACCAATTGACTCCATTTATACTAATATTGTATATAACATAACATCTATACATATAACATTCATACTAATTACAAGGTAAATTCAACATTAACAACATATTCAATCATTATATAAATACAAACAATAAAAATATTCAATAAATTAAAAAAAAACTCTAGACTAACAATTAAAATTAATGTAAATAATTAAACACAAATCATGCAATAATGTAGTAAAATTACTAATTTTTCCAACATATTCAATTACCTATTCTAAGGTAAATTCAACATTAACAATTACAATTCAACAAATTATTCAATCATTATATAAATACAAACAATAAAAAATATTCAATAAATTCAACAAAAACTCTAGACTAACAATTAAAATTAATGCAAATAATTAAACACAAATCATGCAATAATGTAGTAAAATTACTAATTATTCCAACATATTCAATTACTTATTCTAAGGTAAATTCAATATTAACAATTACAATTCAACAAATTATTCAATAATTATACCAATACAACAATAAAATATATTCAATAAATTAAAAAAAACTATAGAATTTAGGAATGAAACATGCATACCTTAATAATGTATTGATTTCAAGACTTTATCTACATTATAAAAATACACCAAAACAAAAAACATAAAAAAAATAAAAATAGCTAAAACAAAAAAAAAACCCTTAAAGTAAAATGAAATAGAGGAAATACATACATTTTAATCTGATGAAGATTCACAAGAACAATTGCTAGAGATTGTAGGTGAAAGCCTTGGAGAAATGAGAGGAAAAAAATCGAAATTGAAGGTGAAGAACGGAAGAGATGAAAAAATGAACTGAAGGGGCGGACACTATGATTTATAGGGCAGTTTTACCGACGGATATAAAAAATATTATTTTAATTTAGTCCGTCGGTGACGTTTCGAAAATTCGTCTGTAATTTTTGAATTTCGCACCAATATTTTTAATTACCCTCCATATTTTTCGCTGTCCGTCGGTAATTTCGTCGGTAAACTCACGCGGTCAGAGATGCATTTAATGCACCGCCCTTTGGAATTCGCACAGTCCGTCGGTGATTTGGTCGGTAATATTATCTGCCGACAAATGACCGACGGTTTTAATTTCGTCAGGAAATTCGTCGGTGATTGTGGCATTTCAAGTGATTATTTTCGAACTCTCTGTGAAATGCCGATGGACCTTATTTCGTCGGTATTTACGTCGGTAATTGTGGTATTTCAAGTAATTATTTTCGAACTCTCTGTGAAATGCCGACGGACCTTATTCCGTCGGTAAGTGTACAAGAAAAATTATATTTGTATTGGCTATTTACGTTCCTGCAAACACTTAAATGATAAATTGTCCATCGCATAAAACAATAACAACAGTGCTTAAACAATACATATTTCGTGTTACAAAATATATCATCCATAATCTATATTACATGAAAAAAGGGTTTTACATAGGGCTTCATTTTGATAGTTAGTCAGAATTTTCTTCTTCTTCGTCATCAATTGAATAGTCATCACCTTCATCGCAATCTTCAATATGGTCATCATCTTCATCGACATTTAATTGTTCGCTAGAGCTCAAAACAACATTCAACTCCTCTGCGTCAACATCAATAAGATTATCATCGAAAACACGAAAATTTGAATTTTCTTCCAAGTCAACCGAAGGAGCAATTAAAACGGACACCCAATCCACTCTTGATCGATCCTTTCTAAATGAAGGAGTGTATGTGTAATAAACTTGTTGACATTGCTTTGCGAAAACAAAGACATCGTTTACGTTGCAGTCTAGCTTTTGAGTTGATTTCGACCAAACTATAGTGTGGATCAACTCTGATTCCTCTGTCAGTCGTGTCATACCAATAGCATTGAATAAAAACACTCTATTCTGCTCGCTATGATACTGCAGTTTGACAACCTCTTCTAATCTACCATAGTAGTCAACTTCTAACTCACTATTAGTCGATCCCTTAACACAAACACCGTTGTTGTATGTCTTTTTACCATGCCCGTATTCTTCAGTACGGAAAACATACCCATTGATAAAATACTCGTTGTAGCACTTAACTTTTCTTTCAGGGCCCAGGCTTATCGAAGATAAATGACTTAGCAGCACCCCTTCCCATTTGATAAACCTTGTATATAATGTACATCAATGAACAGTAAACGAGATTCACGTAATGACATGCATACAATAATTTTTCAAGTGAGAATGAGTTTGTGATAGTGCTTACATGTGTTCTGAACCATGTGGCAAATTATTCATCTTGTAATTCAAAGATCTGGGATTCGGTCAGTTGTGAGTTATTGGACAAAGAAATATTGTCGATGTTCCTTGCAAATGGTAATGAGTGTATTATATTACAATATCTAATTAACAGTATATTATTGACAAAGTTTAATTAGTATTACACATATATACACTTACTGAATAAAAGGTCTCAGCTCATCACGGTTAAATAGAATATAATTGTGTGCTTGTTTGAACTCTATTTCTGACAAATATCTTCCTCTTACAGCATTTTTAGGTGTGGGTCGTCCAGGATTAGAGAATATTGACAAGTTTCCACTGGAAGACACCTCACCATCATCATCATGTCGTGGAACGCGATTGATTCTCGTTCTCAGATGAGGTTTGAAATAGTATGTACGAGATAAATGTTGAGATCTCCTCAACAATATAGGCCTCACATATCGAAGCCTCAACATGCGCCTTATTCTTAACCTTTTTCTTGAGATTGAACAAGTTCCTACATTGAATTAATCAAGTATTTTCAATGAAGAAAAACAAAGAAAATACTTTTATATATGAATTACATTGCAACTGTAATATCTAACCATTCGAATGGGTACATCCATCTATACTGGACCGGTCCTCCAACTTTTGCCTCAAACGGTAGATGTATGGGGAGATGCTCCATTGAGTCAAATATGATGGAGGGAATATCATCTCAAGTTTGCATAGTGTCTCGATGATATTCGTTTCAAGCCTCTCAATGTGATCAACATTCAACTTGCTGGAGCATAAATCTCTAAAGAAATGATTGATTCTGTGAGTGCATCCCATATCCCCTTTGACAACAAATCACGAAAAGCTAATGGGATGAGTGTTTGCATAAACACGTGCGCTCATGACTCTTCATTCCATACAATCGCATTCCTCCATATTAACCAACCTTGATATATTCGAGGCATGTCCATCCGAAAAACGTAGACTCTTAAGCCATTTGTAGACTAGTAGTTGTGCGTTTTTCTCTAACACGAAGCTTACTCTTGGTTTTGCGACCCGTGACTCATCACGAACCAACTCCATATTTTGACGGTTACAGAACAAAGCTACATCCAATCTAGCCTTGATGTTGTCCTTTGTCTTCCCCTTCACATCCATGACGGTGTTGAAAATGTTCTCAAACACGTTCTTTTCAATGTGCATGACGTCAAAGTTATGGCGGAGAAGATTGGTCTTCCAATAAGAAAGCTCCCAAAAGATACTTCGTTTTACCCAATTATGGGTCAAACCAAAACCAGGCAACTTCTGCTTACCTGATTGGAGACCAAAGAAAGGTCACCGTATAATTTTACAACATCATGCAATTCTTCGCCAGAAAGACGCGGGGGTGCAACATCCTTTTCAACTCTGCCAACAAAGAAATCTTTTCTGTTCTTTCGTACCTGTGATTATGTGGCAAGAAACGACGGTGACAGTAAAAAAAACAAGCTTTACCTCCGTTTCTTAGCGTGGATGCCTTGTTGTTTTCCATGCAGTATGGACATGCTAGTTTCCCATGCGTGCTCCAACCACAAAGCATTCCATAAGCTGGAAAATCATTGATAGTCCACATCAAAGCCGCTCTCATAACAAAATTATGTTTCCTCGAGATGTCATAAGTCAAAGCTCTAGAGGACCACAACTGCGTCAATTCATCAATCAACGGACGAAGACAAACATCTATATTCCGCCCGGAGTGCTCGGACTGGTATGACCATAGATAAAAACATGAACTCCGACCTCATACACATCCCTAGTGGCAAGTTATAAACCGTCGCATAACCGGCCAACAAGAATAAGGAGCAAAGAAATGACCCGAATGGGTTGAATCCGTCTGTACACAACCCAAGATGCACGTTCCTTGATTCAGCTAAAAAGTGAGGATGCACACTATTAAAGTGTTTCCACGCTTCACCGTCAGAAGGATGCACCATCACTCCATCAGCCGCATCATGTGATTGGTGCCATGTCATGTGCTCAGCGGTCCTTGGTGACATGAATAACCTCTGAAGTCTAGATGTGATTGGGAAGTATCTAAGTTTTTTATATGCCACTAGAGTCTTTCCCTTACCAGTTCTAGGTTTGTAACGGGAATGCCCGCATGTCATGCACTCGGTCATCTCAGCAGATTTTCAAGGTAGTATAATATGCGAAGTTAGGGCACATGTCAATTTTCTCGGTATCCTAAACCGAGGGGTTTCATCATGGACTTCGCAGCATAGAAGTTCTCTTTTAGCCTGTTCCCTTCAGGTAAAATATTTCTCGCCCATTCAATAATCTTATCATACCCGGCCTCACTCAACCCATGATCTCGACTTGATGGTGAACACCGTGATATGGCCGATAATTTATCGTGGTTCGTGCGGCCATCCCATAATGGTTCGTCGAATCTTTCAACAAATCAAAAAACCTAGTCGCATCTGCATTAGGTTCTTCTTCTAAAATTGGACATTGACTAACATTACCTTGATTCATTCTCATTGCATCCATAACCATATTCCTGTAAGGATTAGTGTTGTCATTTGCTGCTTCATGCACGTTGCTAGCACTAGAAGTTGACCCAACCACCATTTCTTCCATTCTCCTCTTACTAACAAATACTTCTCCGTGTGCATACCAACACTGGTAATTCTCCATAAACCCTTTGTGTAGAAGATGCATCGTTACAACATCTGGATGCATATACTTTTTATTTTGACACTTCCCGCATGAACACCTAATACCGCCTCCAAAGAAAATTTCCGGGAATAGATGTTGCGAAATTAATAAAACCCCGAACCCCGTTACAATAATCCATCCTCCGCAATCCTTGGGATGAATCTCGATACATCCATGAACGATCATCCATGACTTCTATCGAATCTCTATAAAATTATGATGACAACATGTATTAATTAACTATGTTAGGTAAATAAATTTGCAAAAAAATTAGTTTACCTCGAGATTATCCATCAAACCAATTACAACTTCTCATAAATATTAAATATTCATTATCAATTATCATTAACGTCCATACAAATTAATACATATATATCAATTTACGAAAATTACAACTCTGCAATACCATTGATGATAAAAATTAAAACAGACCTATTAAACAAGCTATTAATTATTTCAAAACAACACATGTAATTCGGTAATTCAATAAAGTTTCAACAATTTACAAACAAATACAATCTTACAAAATCTAAAACAAACCATAACAAGTATAAAATTATACATTCATATACTACAAGTTTGTTTGAGAAATAACAATAAAACATGTACATCTACTAACAAAATACATATACTAAAAAAACAATAAAAACCATGATATTTAAATGTTAAAATTTAAAAAGATAGAATTACTTACAAAAACTGATAAAAATCCGTAGGTAAATCAGAACACGGATACTGTGACAAGAAGACTTCAAGATATATAACTTGTTGAGCTGAGAAGAGGGAGATTTTTTTTTTGAGGGGGGCCGGTTGTTTGCGGTTGGGGAGAGTTGAGATAAGGAAGAAGAAGGAGAAGAAGAAGGAGAAATAGGGGAGGATAGGGTCGAGTTAGAGGGGATATATTAACTTTTACCGACGGATTCACCGACGGCCTATTCCGTCCGTGATTTCATCGGCTATTCTGACGGTAAATAGGACACGTCACCATACTGAGCTGCCGTTTTGAATCCCTCGATGATTCCGTCGGCATTTTTCATCGGTGAACCGGTCTCGTCACCGTATGAAGCTGCCATTTTGAATCTCTCGGTGATTCCATCGGCATGTTCATCGGTGAACCCGTCTCGTCGCCGTACGGAGTCGACTTTTTGAATCCCTCGGTGATTCCGTCGGTAAAAAATACCCGCAATAACCTCCACGTCAGCGAACCGCCCTCTTTTTTTTAATTCTCAACCTTCCGTCGGTGAGTCTGTCGGTATATGCCGATGACCGTACCGACGAATTAAATTCTATCGGTAATGGCGACCTCAAATTGCCGACGAAATTATTCCGTCGGAAATTCCATTGGTATTAAGCGAATTTTTGGTAGTGTCAGTTGAGTTACATCTCTCAAGATTAATTTTTTTATTTCTTATGTGACTAGCTGTAAGGTGGTTATATTAATGATATAGAAAAAGAAGTGAGAGTGTTAAACATTAAATTGATAAATTATAAATTATTGTATGTTTTATTATGAATTATATTTGAATTTGTTGTGTTTAGCCGAGGGGAAACTCAAGTTTCATCTTAAATGAATGGTCCACGTGCATAGCAGGTGAGGAGGAGGCATTTTCATTCATTCATAGTACGACTTTTGTGTGTTGGATGTGTAAACATCGATTCAAATGAAAAATAATTGACAAAGGAGTGATTTGTAGAATACTAACAAACTGATTATTACAATTAATTGATTTTAAAAAAAAAAGATATGAGACAAAAACCTCTGTATTGACAAGTTTTTTTCTAATTTTTTTGGGCTGGGACACATATTTCATTCTTCAAGCCCCCTTAAAAAATATATTTAAAACTTTTAATAAAAATTAGGTTAGATAAAAATTTATTATATTTGTAAGAAGTAAACTATAATGGATACTAATAAAAAATTGACAAATAACAATGATAATACCGAAAAAAAATATTATATGAGTAATTTCTAATGAAAATAGCGATAGAATCTTTTTCGTCAATGAAAGTTCTTCCCTTCCTTTCTTCTTCAACCTTTTGTCAAAAAAACATCAGCCCCTCGATTTACATTTTCTAGCAAATTCAGCCACCCTTTCAGAAATCCGACCACCAAAGTTGGTGGCATTGATCTACATTTATTAGTAGTGTTAACTTTCCTCTCTTGGTTCTATTTCTTATGAATCTTTAGCAAGCAAGCATTCATTTCTTTTTATTTTTGTATTAATGCATGATTTGTATATTAGAATTTGTCTAGATTTGAGACAAATTAATTTTATTTGTTATTTAATGAAATTAAGTTTGATTTTGATTAATTATTAACGTTTTACATGAATTATCTACATGTAATGTTTATGAATTTTAAATAAAAAGAATGTGTGAACATGGATTCTCTACAAGAACAAATCCCCGAGAACTCTCACTATAGTGCTGTTTCACTGTGACGGATGGATAACGGAATTGAATGAGGTTGAGTGGTCAAAATGAATTTGTTGACGTTAACGCTTACAAACAAACAAACAAAGTGGTTAGAAGTCGTACCCTTTCTTAACTCTTTCGTTGATTCTACCTTGATATTTAAGCTGCTTTTACTAAAATACCCCTCGAGATTTGGTGGGTGGCAAGCATTTTCTTCATCCATCTCCCTATCACTAATATCCGGATTCGGATTCTTTTAACGTTTAAAATTCCTTTTAAAAGTATGTGAATTGTTTTATTTTTATTTTTATTTTAAATTAATTTTTAGATTATTTTATTATATTGATGTTAAATATAATATTTTTTATTTTAATATATTTTTAAATAAAAATTACTTTGAAAAGGAAATACTATTATAATTCTAAAAATATCTTGAATCCTTATCTCTCGGATGAAAACCAATTATGATCTGGGAAACCAAGTTCATAGAGTTGTTGAAGAGGCGTGAGTTTAATTATTATTAGTTATTTATTTTCTAGAGATTATCTGTTGGTAATTTCATCGCACGTTAAATTGCTGATAGAATTTTTAATGATTCTTTTTTTACTTTTTCAATCCCATTGTCATTTTAATTGATTATTATTAATAGAAATATTTGGTTGGTATTTTTATCGAAAATTACCGACAAAATAGTGTCTACGCCTTTTTTTCAATTTTCTAGTAATCATTCCATGGGAGCAGAAGGCAGAAATTTAAAATACCGACATGGAGTGGAAAAGTACACAAGTCGGTGCAAATTCCTGTATTAAATTAATAGCGAAGAAAAGGCTGACATTACAGTTACAAATGAAATGTGCCTTATACCAAAATAAAATGAAATGAAATGTTCTTTCTTAAGGATTTATTCAAATCACAATGACCATAATGCTGCAAAAAAAAAAAATTAAATATTCAAAAAATTAAATCTTGATCAAACAGTCATTTGCTTCACTTGCGATATTGCAGAGGACTAGGAGCAAGATGGCAGGGTCGCCGGAGGAGGGCGCATACTTTGTGCCCTTGTTCTGCCGTTCCTCACGATGAGAACTGTGTCCATGCCCCAGCTTGAGTGCTTTTCCAAGTGACAATGGATGAACCACACCCCTGAAAAACGGGATCCATGCTCAATATCGCTATACAACAAGACTTGGAAAAGGACATTTTGTTCTTAAAATACTGGAGCTAGCTCTCTCCAGTACTGTTAAACTATACGTGGATTAGAAAACTTAAACTATTGGTAAGAGATATCTTCTAGAGGACTTACCAGGATTGTTGGCGACAAATCTGATGGCAGCCCACCCGCTCCGAGGAAGTGCAACAGTGTTGATTTCAGGAGGATCGATCAAATTGTAAGACTTGGGATCAGTCTCGTTGTTGAAATTACCCTTTCCATGACCAACCAAGTAGAAACTAAATCCATGTAGATGGATAGGATGGTTCATCTCGGCTAACAAATTAGTCCCTTGAAAGACTATCTCAACTGCTTCTCCATAATTCAACATCGTCACCTTTGTCCCTCTGGCCGTAGCGACATTAATGCTCGTCATATTTCCAGTGAAGTTGAAATACTTTTGTGGCTCCCTTGGGAAATCTGCGTCGAAAACACCATTGATACTTCTATAGTAGGCTTGCAATATATCAATTGGCTTAGCTGCAAAACTGACGTTGTTCATGCTTGCAGCTAACCGAGTTGAATTAATACATGTTGCCTCGGTGCAAGGCAAAAAATTCAAAGCAATTGTAATATAAAGATGTCGGTTAATTGTTTGAGGGACATTAACAGGGTGGTCTCTGCTAGCTAAACCCCTGACACGACTGGTGTAGTTTTCTGCAGCTGCAGTATCATTAAATACTGGGAGGACTGGGAGTGGAATAGCTGAAGGGCGGCTATAGTTGCCATTATATTGGAAAATAGCTGTAGTAGTGGTTTCGTCAAATGCAACCCCAGCACCATCAGAAAAGGAGTAAGAAGCAATGTAATAATAGCTTCGAGGCTGATTTGCTCTGACCAAAATGTCCATTGTTTGTCCTGGGGTGATCATTATATAGTTGGTCGTTATGGGTTTTATGTAAGCCGCATCTTGTCCAACAACTGTGAGGCTATGGCCCGCAATTCCGAAGAATTGTTCTTCGTTCATCACGGCATTTATGACTCGCAGAAGGTAAGTCCTGCCAGAATTTACCTTCAAACGGTATGTGTTTTCTGCACCAAATATGAAAAATGTGAGTAACTATTATAGTCATGATGATAATTGAATTTTTTCCCCCACTTATCTCCAAATTATTCAGATAGTTACGGCATGCATGTCTTACCTTTGGAGCATGGATATAGATCTCCTGGCTGGCCATTGATGGTAAGACTGTTGGATATATTAGGTCCACCACCGGTTGCAAGAGCTTCGTCAATCACCGCCTTCACATCACCCTTAAACCAAGATCCTGCAAACAGTTTTTTTTAATTTAAAAAGTCAGATGCACAATTTAGAAAGAAGATCTGAGACGTTTGATTGGAAACTTTTCTTTTTTGAACAAACAATGATAATCCATGATGGAACTCGTTGCGCACCAATAATAATTGTTTGTTCTGCATAAGGTGCGGGAAACGGATAGGTGGTTCCACGAGCCGGCGAGATGACAATGGCACCATGGACTGTGGCTCGAGTCCAGTCGCTATGTGCATGCCACCACAGAGTTCCTTCTTCATCAGATAATATGATCTCGTATGTGAAGTTTTTTCCTGGCTGAATTGGGCACTGTGTGATATTTTCGGGGCCATCAGACCATGGATTTCTTGGCTGCTTCACTCCATGCCTGAAATATAAGAATATTAAAACAAATGTTAGGTTCGCCTAATTGGGACCTTCATATCTAGAAGATTGATGATATAATATTATAATTAATGAAATGTACAGTACCACGGTCTCCAAATTAAAGTATTTAATCTTAGCTGACCTATCAGAGTTTTTTTTAACACCATTTTTTATGTTATTAAAGAAAGATTACCAATGAATCGTGACACCGTAATCTCCTTCATTGTGCACATTGACATAAATTGTATCGCCTCTACGAGCATGTATTGTTGGCCCTGGAAAACTTCCGTTTACAGTAAGCATAGTCTTTGTCTCGCACAGTCTTGTAAACTGGGCATTTTGTAGCTGCAAATAAAGAAGAAAAAAAGTAAAAATTAAAAGCAATATTTTAAGCATTTACCTGAAACAATTAATGGGAGTTTTGAATAAGCAGAGTGCATAACGTAAACTCAGTTAACAAAATGGATTAGGCTAAGTATAAGTGAAAGAAGAAGAGGAAGAAGAAGAAGAAGCAATCTGCAAGCATGAAGAAGTAAAGGCTTACAACAAAATTATAGCGGTGAACAGTGCTTTGAGCCATGCAAAGGCCCTGCCAATCCATGGCCATAAACCATATCAGCCCTGCGATAAAACCCAACCTGCTTATCCCCATTTCCTATCACTGCTCTCGTAACGATATATAATCAAATTCTCTCTCTCACTCTCTATCTCTCTGTATATAATCGATGTTGTTCCTCAGGTCGTTCTCGCTTTGTGGTGATCATACTAGCCTGCATCCTTGGCTATTTATATAAGAAACCCTTGGGGATCCACGAGATGATTAATTTTACTTTGTCATGATATCAATAAATTAGACCTTTGAACTTTCAAAGAAAGACCTACCAAAACACATGGAAAAAAAGAGAAATGAACTTTGATAAAAATAACTGATTTTTCAAAACACGCAAGAACACCACCCTGGGAAATTGAACACAGCTAAGAGGGTAGGTGCATTACTATATTCTAAAGGGAACGGTAGGCGCTGTGTTCCTTGGTTTTGCTGTTATTTTCTTTGTTTTCGATTATAATATGATTATATGTTGGGGTCCATGGAATGACTTTCTAGTAAGGAGGAGCTTGGATTGCTTCTTCGCGAATAAAGAACGCGGAAAGCCAGGTTCTAATTTTCAAAGGCAGAACCTTCGAAGCCCGCCTCTCGGCAAGGGGTTCCCCAGCGAGCGTCCTTACCCTAGCTAGAATGACATAATGGGTTGCCCATCTTGACCATGTCTTAAACGTGAAATCAACAACCCTCTGCCCCACCGCCCCCCTCTCCCCCAAAAAAAAAAAAAAAAAAAAAAAAAACACACACGCACGATGATGATCATAATAATAATAATAATAATAATAATAATAATAATAATATAATGCTACCAATGCATTGAAGAAAAAAATAATTATTATTATTATTAGTCATTTCTTTTTTTTTGTTTAATCATAAATGTTGAAGTTAGTTTACGTGCATCTTAACTAATCCTCTAATATCCTGAAATTAAAAATTATATATACCTGAAGTGACCATAAAATTTATAACACTCGAATTGATATTTTTTTTAGAGTAAACTTTGAGTATAATCAATTAAATTATATCTTATAAGATTAATCTTTATGTAACTGTAAGGTGGTTATATTAATGATATAGAAAAAGAAGTGAGTGTTAAACATTAAATTGATAAAGTATAAATTATTGTATGTTTTATTATGAATTATATTTGCAATTTGTTGTGTTTAGCTGAGGGGAAACTCAAGTTTCATCTTAAATGAATGGTCGACGTGCATAGCAGGTGAGGAGGAGGCATTTTCATTCATTCGTAGTACGACTTTTGTGTGTTTGATGTGTAATTGACAAATAATTGACAAAGAAGTGATCATCAAAGAATTCGTGTTTTTAAAAAATTATTTTTTTATTAACAATTAATTTTTAATATTTTTAAATTATTTTAATGTGTTGATTTCATAAATAATTTTTAAAATTAAAAAAAATATTATTTTAATATATTTCTAAACAAAAAAATTTTAAACCGCAACCACAATTAAAATTTTGAAGAGTCCCGCAAAATAACAAACTGATTATTACAATTATTTGACTTTTAAAAAAAAAGATACGAGACAAAAACCTGTGTATTGATAAGTTTTTTTCTAATTTTTTTGGGTTGGACGCATATTTCATTCTTCAAGTCCCCTTAAAAAATCATTTTAAAACTTTTAGTCACTTTATGTCAATTTAAAATAAAAAATAGGTTAGATAAAATTTTATTATATTTGTAAGAAGTAAACTATAATGGATACTAATAAAAAAGTGACAAATAACCATGATAATACCGATAAAAAATATTATATCAATAATTTCTAATGAAAATATCAATAAAATTTATTTCGTCAATAATTTTCAATGAAAATTACAATAAAATAGATATAACAAAAAAATCAATAAAAATTCTTTCGACAATTTAACACGTCAGCCATGCAGCCAAAATTTAATGAATTAAAACTTGATGAAAAAAATAAAAACAACAACCTTTTGTAAAATAAAAACAACAACCCCTCGATTTACATTTTCTAGCAAATCCGGCCATTCTCTTCAGAAATCCGGCCACCAAAGCTGTCAGCATTAATCTACATTTATTAGTAGTGTTAATTTCCCTCTCTTGATTCTATTTTTTATGAACTTTCATTACACAAAGTAAGCAATTTTTTATAAAAAGAAATTGAATTTAAAATTGATAGATACATTATTAACGTTTTACATGAATTATCTACATCTAATGTTTATGAATTTTCAATAAAAAGAATGAGTCAACGAATCCCCGGGATCTATCACCATAGTGCTGTTTCACTGTGATGGATGGATAACGGACGTGAACGAGGTTCGGTGGTCAAAATGAATTTGTTGACATTAACGCTTACAAACAAACAAACAAACAAACAAAGTGGTTAGAAATTCTTAACTCTTTCGTTGATTCAACTTTGATATTTAAGCTGCTTTTACTAAAGTACTCCTCGAGATTTGATAAAATACAGTTACAAACGCAATACAAAACGATTTCTTGATGGGTGGCAAGCATTTTCTTCATCATCTCTCTATCACTAATATCCGGATTCGGATTCTTTTAACGAATTTTTTTAAAAAAATTAATATTTAAAATATTTTGATATGCTGATATTAAAAATAAAATAAAATAATAATAAAATATTATTTTAATATATTTTTAAATAAAAATTACTTTAAAAAAAACCACCGCTGTAATATAAAACGAACAGACTCTTCGTCCTTATCTCGGATGAAAACCAATTATGATTTTTGAAAACTAAACCTAGAAATCATGTCTAAGTTCATAAAGTTGATGAAGAGGCGTGTGTTTAATTATTATTATTATTATTTTCTCTTTGGATTCTTGTTTCTCTGACATATTGCTCATCTCAAAGCTCCTTTTATTATTCCTCTTTTCCCTCTGGGTGCTTTGTTTTCGGTTGTCGCGTCTTTTATTATTGAACGTTGGTTATTTTTGTATTTTTAAAAAACATTTAATTTTTTTATTTTAAATTAATATTTGTTTAATATTTTGAAATTATTTTATTCGAGAAAAAAAACAGCAGGAGCAGGAGCAGGCTTGGCCTTCATTTTCCTGTCGCTATTTTGTTTTTAGCTCTTTTTTTCCCAGTCCTTGATTGTCATGTGGATGAGTTTCGTTCTTTCTACCGATTAAGAACATGTGTTATCTTCCAGATGAAATGCTAAAATGATTTAGATAACTTGTATATTTAAATGTTTTTTTATAATTTTATTTTAATATAAATGATTTGGATATTAAGGTTTTTTTTGGATTTGGGAGAAATTGATTTTATTTATTATTTAATAAAATTAAATTTGATGTTGTAATTTAAATGTGTTATAATTAAAAAAATAATGAATTATTTAATGATTCCTCATTATATTTTATCATTCCTCTTCCCCCCGCTTGGTGCTCTTTTTTTCGGTTGTCGCGCCTTCTACTATTGATACACGTTTGGCCTTCGTATTCCTGACTTCCTGTCGCTTTTTTGTTTTTAGCTCCTTTTTTCCCAGTTCCTTGATTGTCACGTGTGGATATATATATATATATATATGAAAAAAACTCAAATTCAACCACCAAAACCAACACATTCGTTTGCCCTTTATTTTCATGTTGTTTTTTACCGACTAAGAACATGTATTACCTTTGGATGGAATGTTAAAATGTTGTTAGTTTACTTGTAAATTGAAGTGTTTTATTTTTATGTTTTTGATAATTTTGTTATATTAACACATGATTTATATGTTAGCATTGAAGAAATAATTGATAATTTAATGGGTATCAATTATATTTTATTATGAAATTAAAAGTTTTAAAAAATATTTTTTATGAAATTAATACTAATTAAAATGTATTAAATCAGGATGAATAAATGGTAAATAATTAGTTTAGTATCAATTATTTCTCTTTAATTTTATTGTTTAGCTAATAATCAGTAATTAGTCATTGCATTATAAGTCTAGTTCGAAAAATTGCAAAAGATTTTGACATTTTTGATGAAATCGAGGACTGAAAATTCCACCGGGGATTAATCTCTGACGGAAAAATATGATGTCTTGGCCAAATAATAAATCGGTAATCTATCAGTATTTGAATTGGTAATAGAAATACTAATGCAAGGACAATCCCCGACAAGCAAGTTGTGTCTCCACATCAGAAATTATGTCGGCAATTCAAATGCCGACATCTTTTTTTCCCTAATCGCCGAGTCAAAAGAGATGGAGACGTACAAAAGGGTAGTTGAAAGTATGAACAAAGTAAAGAGTGAATTGAATTTGTGCTGTGAAAAATGATCCACAAAGTGACAAAGATCTAGGGATGTTTAGGCTTTGAGGAAGCTGCCACCAGGATTCACAAAGTCTAAACAACGAAGAAAATGATCAAAATGCTCCCGAAAGTAGGAAAAGCTATGGCATGATGACCTCTTAGGAATCTCACTCATCCTAAAAACAGGAAAAAAAAAATAACGAAGAAATGATATTCTCATCAAGTGGTAAAGTATGATTAAAAATTGAATCTACATCACAAAATTAATCCAGGCTAAGTTTTATATCATATTAATTATTTTCACTTCAGATTTGCTTTTAAAACAAATTTAGAAAGCCTAAATCTAAAGTATATTAACAAGAAAATAATTTTTTTTAGATTAGCGTTGGTGTCCGAGCCAGATTACGCGCAGCTCAACTAATTTTACAGGACCTGAAATTAACAACTATGTAAACTTTCAGTGGCTCTGGGGTTAGTGAGACTCAAACTGTTGACCTCTAGAAAGCAAACTCAAGACCTGAACAGTTAAGTTACACCCCTTAAAATTACAAGAAAACAAATTTTAACATTAAAGTTCATGCTTTTCTAATTTAATCCATGTATAAATAAGATCTTATCCAATTCACTTTTTCATATCAGAGTAGATGTCATACGGACTTGAAATTAACATTAAAGGTGTGATTGCTACAATTAGAAGTTAGGCACAACGCATTTTGCTGAAATATCTCTTGATTTGGATCGTGATGCCTTGCTTATGTAATCAATTGTAGGACTTAATTATGTTACGATACTTGAATTTCTCCAGCTGATCTGACTGTGTTCATCCTCCTAACAATCATTAAAAAAAACACACATGCATTAACACCATTATGGAGTATTTCTTCTACCATTCAACCTGTGATAATCATTAGATTATTATTATTGGAATGGATTTCTCTATACTGAATTACGTACCCTTGTTGATCTAGATCCATGTTTTCATTTTTCTTATGGCCATGAGAAAGCCTGCAAGTATCGTCATCATTATCAGATATTTCTTCTACCACTTCTTTATGCTATCTTCATTGCAAAAGATTTCTTCCATCTGAAATATACCCCCTAGGTGGTCTAACCATACACACATTGTCACTTATCAAAGACTGTCTTAGCTAATATATATGAATCTATGATCGTTCATCTTCCAAGAGATTCACGAGTTTTATCATTATTTTATTTTTCAAACTAAAGTGTTATTAGCTTATTTAGTTGTGTTGATTTACCTAGTTTATACACTACCATAATTTTTAAATTTACTAGCGGAATTTTCTGTTAGTATTTGCACTACCATTCTGTTGGTAAAAAAATTACCGATGAAATCATCGACGGAAATCGTCAATCTCGTTAGTAATAAAAAAATATTATTACCGATAGATTTACTGACAAAAAAAAAAGAAAAAAAAACTTTATGAATTCAATTAATGACCTTTTGTTGTCTAAAATCTTTCCATCTTGCATTTGGATTAAATTGTTGAATTTGAAGAATTGTATCCATTCATGTCTAATTGTTTAGATAAAATCATTGAGATGCAGATCTGAAAGCATTTTTACGAAGACTAATTTTTTTTTTATTAAGACCTCAAGACCTGTCATTTAGCTCTAAGATGCAATATTGCAGGCATTTTATTGACAAATGAAGAGGTATATGTTGATTGAGATTGTGAGGGAAAATGGCTATCTCAAAATTAGGCCACTTCTGGCTTAAATATTGATTTTCTTGCCAAATAGATGGTTATTTTGGAAATTAAAGGTTGAATTTTAAAAGTAGATTTTTAGCTTTCAAATGGAGAGCATCCCACTACAAGTTATGTTGAGCTGATATATACATTCATTAGTAAAATATTTGCACGGTTCAATGTCAGAAAGAATGTAGTGCACTCACAAGTCATGACTTTCATTGAACAATAATTTTCTTCTCTCTGTATAGTTCGACACCATACAACATAAAAATATGATGTTTTTTTATAGCAACAATGGCTAATTAATGATTTGGATATAAATATTAAGTAGCACATGAATGCACGATCATCGATCTTGCATGTTGCTTTTGATTTGCCTCTGGAATTGCATCTAAGAGCAGCGCATATTGTACTTTTCATACTTAAAAAAAGCTTATCCTTGAAATAATTGATGGATTTAATTAATCATGGGGTCTCCATTTAGAGTTTACAAAGGAGCTCGAATGTGGTGATCATCATTGGTATGAATCCATGCATGTTGTTCATGATTTTCTCACTTTTTTCAATGACTTAACATGCGCGCACATGATTTTCTTTGCATTGATAATGCTGTCTTTGGAAAGATTGGAGACCGGAATCAAAGCACATAATCTTGAATTTGACTGCTGCCCGTCCCTCCCTCTGGCAAGCATCAATAAATTAAACCAACAACAAGAGGGAATCATGAATTGTAAGAAAGAAAAATAAAAGAAACATTGATTAGAATCACAACATGGACTGCGTCCAATAATAATAATAATAAAAGAATTTCAATCAAATGTTAGATTTTATTTTTTTCTTTATATGATTTGAAAAAAAAAACATAATTGATCGATCCTAACTGTTTATTTGAATTTAATAGTGTATATTTTACTTACATGATTGATCTGTCCAGTTTTGAAAATGGTTAATGTCACCCAGCAAAATGATTTCACCGTTGGTGTTCTTTCCAATTTCTATGCATTTTACCGCTCCACTAGAAATTCTCTCTGCCCCTACCGTACTCCAGTGTGGCGGTTTCCACCACCTGTCCAGGGTTGAGCCCTGGATTTGACGGCGGACTTAAAAAGCCACCTATATAGAGGCTTTAAATTAAAAAGAGCCAAATCCATAATTGAATTTATATCACAAAATTATTCCATGTTGAGTTTTATGTCATATTAATTATTTACACCTCAAATCTACTCGTAATATAAAATTAGAAAATCTCTTTACTAAATTTATAAACCTGGAAAACCGAGATTACACTAGTAAATTTACAAACCATATTAACTTTATAAAAAGATAAAATAAAAAAAATTACATATATAAATTTTTAATCACTTTAATATTAAAAGATAAAATCGATAAAAATAAATTTTTAAAAAAATCATAACAAATATTCAATAACTTAATATCAAATCATCATAATCCCAAAAAAAGATAACTAAATTTATCAATAAGAAATTAATACATAGTATAAAATCAAGATAAAAGTCTCAAATTTATCCAAATGAATGAACACGTGGTCTTCTAATAACGTGGAAAATGACTGGACCTTTTGGACGACTTGGCACTTCCATGTCGATGATTTGGATCGGGTCAAGTCTGGGTCAGGTCGGGTTGCTGGGTCGTGGATCTGGGTTTCAAGGGACACGGATGACAAGGGAGAAGGGGTGCGGGGGCATATTTCTCGATGACGAGTGGAATATTATTCACATTAGAATATTCAAATCATATTTATTTGCATCCCAAAAGTCTGATTCCATTTATGAAGATAGGTGGTTGGTGCTTAAAATCTAGACATGATCATTTTAATGTGTTTTCACAATAATTTATGTTCATATATCTATTATCTATTAATCTTCCTGAATATATTGAAAACTACAATTCTTTTTAACTTTTTTTTAGATTAATATAGGTGTCCGAGCCAGCTTGCACACATCTCGATTAATCTTACATACCCTAAAGTTAACAACCATGTAAACTTCCAGCAGTCCTGGGGTTAGTAGGACTCAAACTGATGACCTTTAAAGAGCTAATCCAGAACCTCACCAGTTGAGCTACACCCATCATGATCATGAAAATAAATTTTAACATTAAAGTCAATGCTTTTTTTAATTTAATCAATGTATAAATAAGATTTTATCCAATTCACTTTTTCATATCAGAGTAGATGTCATACGGACTTAAATTAACATTAAAGGTGTGATTGCAACAATTAGAAGTTAGGCACAACGCATTTTGCTCAAATATCTCTTGATTTAGATTGTGATGCCTTGCTTATGTAATCAATTATAGGACTTAATTATGTTACGATACTTGAATTTCTCCAGCTGATCTGACTGTGAAAAAATAATATAAATTATATAATGAATCTCGTCTTATAGTTTAAGCTATTGAATTAAAATGGTTTTTTGATATGGTATCAGAGTTTTAATAACAAAACGGTCACGAGTTTTAATCTCACTATCCTTATTTATTTGATAAAAATTAAATATAAGATAATATGAAACTATGCAAATTTCAAATCCAAAGGGTTTTCACTTGAGGGGGTGTATTAGAGAATAATATAAATCATACAATGGACCTCACCTAATAATTTAAACTATTGTATTAAAATGATTCTTTGACATTAACACCGTTATGGAGTATTTCTTCTACCATTCAACTTGTGATAATCATTAGATTATTATTATTGCAGTGGATTTCTCTATACTGAATCACCCTTGTTGATCTAGATCGATGTTTTCATTTTTCTTATGGCCATGAGAAAGCCTGCAAGTATCGTCATCATTATCAGATATTTCTTCTACCACTTCTTTATGCTACTGTCATTGCAAAAGATTTCTTCTAACTGAAATAGTGCCCCCAGCTGGTCTAACCATACACACATTGTCACTTATCAAAGACTGCCTTAGCTAATTTTCTTATCTCTGTATAGTTTGACACCATCCAGCGTAAAAATGTTATTCTTGATCAGAAAGAATTTCTACAAATCATGATTATAAAAAAAGGGGGGATATATAAAGCTTAAATGGTGTTCAAAGGTGTAAAGATATAGGATTACATGTTTATCCATGGAAATCTTTTAGCTCACTGCCTTGATTTTGAAATTTTACTGATTAATGTTACTAGCTAGACCTCTAACTCTCTAAATTGCATTTCGTGCTTTGTCGTTAATATCTTGCCTTCACTTGTAAACTTTGTACTATCATTAGAATACTTTCGAGAGATTCAATTTTTAGGGACGCTTTGGAGAGTTCTTTTTTTTCTGGTTTTTTTGGGTGACATTTTTAAAAATAAAAAATGTCCCTAAAGCTCTGGTGCATGCGTATTAATATTTTGATTAAATAAATCAAGTGATCATGCAGAAAAGGACCAAAAAATTAGAAAACAAATCAGGGATAAGATTACAAAGCAACCAATGGCTAATGATTTGGATATAAATATTAAGTAGCACATGAATGCACGATCATCGATCTTGCATGTTGCTTTTTTTTTTTTTAGATTATCGTGGATGTCCGGGGTCACTTGCGCGCACCTCGACTAATCTCACGGGCCCGAAGTTAACGATCATGTAAGCCTCCGATAGGCCATCATATGAGCAACCACGGGGTTCGAACCGAGACCTAAAAGGGAGCAAACCCCTTAGTCCCAAACTCTTACCACTTGGGCCACTACCTAGATGGTTCTTGCATGTTGCTTTTGATTTGCCTTTAGAATTGCTTCTACGACTAGCGGTGCTTTCCATACTTAAAAAAAGCTTATCCTGGAAATAATTTATGGGTTTAATTAATCATGGGGTGAGCGTGTTTGACAGTATGGTTGCGGGTGCTTTTCAAATAACTTTTCGTGCCAAAATGCATGTTAATAATTTTTTTATTTTTTAAAAATTATTTTTAACATCAGCACATCAAAACGATCCAAAACATACAAACTATATTAAATTTTAACAAAAAAAAACAAAAAATTCAAATTTTTTAACAACACAACCACGTACTCAGCCGCGTTCCCAGACGTAAGAATCCATGTTGTTCATGATTTTCTCACTTTTTTTAATGACTTAACGTGCGCGCACATGAATTTCTTTGCATTGATAATGCTGTCTTTGGAAAGATTGTAGACCGGAATCAAAGCACATAATCTTGAATTTGACTGCTGCCCGTCCCTCTGGCAAGCATCAATAAATTAAACCAACAACAAAAGGGAATCATGAATTGTAAGAAAGAAAAAAAAATCGATATTTAAAGAGGAAAAATAAAAGAAACATTGATTAGAATCACAACATGGACTGCGTCCAATAATAATAATAATAAAAAAGAAAGAATTTCAATCAAATGTTAGATTTTTTTTTCTTTATATGATTTGAAGAAAAAAACATAATTGATCGATCCTAACTATTAATTTGAATTTAATAGTATATATTTTACTTACATGATCAATCTGTCTAATTTTGAAAATCAAATTAAAAAGAGCCAAATCCATAATTGAATGTATATCACAAAATTAATCGAAGAGTTTTATGTCATATTAATTATTTATATAAGATAAAATTAGAAAGTCTCCTCACTAAATTCATAAACCGGACAATCAAGATTACTCTAGTAAATTCACAAACCACATTAATCCTATAAAAAGGTAAAATAAAAAAAAATTACAAATATAAATTTTTAATCACTTCAATATTAAAAAATAAAATAATAAAATAAATTTTAAAAAATCATAATAAATATTCAGTAATATGATATCAAATTATCATAATCCCTAAACAAATAACTAAATTTATCAATAAGAAATTAACACATAGTATAAAATCAAGATAAAAGTCTCAAATTTATCCAAATGAATGAACACGCTGTCTTCTAACAACGTGGAAAATGACTAGACCTTTTGGACGACTTGGCACTTCCATGTCGATGATCTGGATCGGGTCAAGTCTGGGCCAGGTCGGGTTGCTGGGTCGTGGATCTGGGTTTCAAGGGACACGGATGACAAGGGAGAAGGGGTGCGTGGGCATATTTCTCGATGACGAGTGGAATATTATTCACATTAGAATATTCAAATCATATTTATTTGCATCCCAAAAAGTCTGATTCCATTTATTAGGATTAGTGGTTGGTGCTTAAAACCTATACTAATTCAAATGATCATTTGAATATTCTGATTCACATTAGAATATTCAAATGATCATTTTGATGTGTTTACACAATAATTTGTGTTCATATATCTATTAATATGATTAGTATTTTAGAATTATTTTGGTGTGCTGATATGATAAGTCTGATTTCATTTGTTAGGATTAGTATTTCTAGATTATTTTGATGTGATATTGTTAAAAATAATTTTAAAAAATAAAAAATATTATTTTAATATATTTTCGAGTATTAATCTCTTTGTAATTATATCATTTTTTTCTTGCACTTAGTAATTAAGAGTCGACCAAATAAATAGATAACTTCGACAAATAAGATCTTTATTTAATAATTAAAAAAAAACAAACCTTAAGAGTAAATAAGATATATTTATCAGTTTTATATTTTACAAAATAAAAATTCACCTCACTTAAAAAGATTGCTCAAGGCTCTGCACGCAGTTTATTGTTGCTATGACTTCTTTTTTATAATCTCTCACGAGCTAGCTCCAACCTTCTCATCAACCACTATCAGGAACTACTGTCAAGCTATCAGAGAACAATGTTCTTTCTCACTGTATTGGTGCTACTTCTAAGATACAGACAACCACTACTTCACCACCAAGTAGAAGTGTCTGTAACCCAGTAGACATCAATCCAGTTGTGGACTTGCGTCCTTCATGTGAGCCACTGCAATCTTCTACAGCTATAATGGTATCAGCATTTCCTCTTTCTCTATACAAAATCTGTTCAGTCTGCTGTTTGGAAAGAAGTTATGCAAGCAGAAATTACAGCTTTGAATGCTAACCTAACAAGGACTCTTGCTCCCCCACCTGCAGACACCAATATTATTGCAACAATGGGTCTACAAATCAAACAAAACCCTAATGGTTCAGTTGAGAGGCTTAAGCCTTGCCTGGTGGCCAAGGGCTATACATTAACAGTTGGGTATATCAAGTTGCATTCCTTAATGGAGTTTTATCGGAAAATTTTCCATGGCTGAACCGCGAAGGTTGGTGGAAATGAGAGACCACTAAAATAATGTCTACAAACTACGCAAGACTCCCTGTGATTTAAAATAAGCCTCTCGTGATGGGTTTCATATAATATTCTACTTACTCCTTGTTTACTCAAGTTTTTTATGACTCCAACATTGATTCTTCTTGGTTGTTTTATAAAATTCACTCTTCGAGAACTGGGTGCCTTGCACTGTTTTTCCAGGATTGACGTCCGTTGGTTTTTAATGAAGCTGGCATACATCTCTAAACAAAATACTTGAAAGATATATTATATAAGAGTAAATTGATCGAGCACACGCATACCTTGTCTTCTGCTATGGATAGCATGTCCTCCATCGATTAAAGCTGTTGGAGAACCTCTACAAGATGCTACGCTCTCCGAAAATTTCGTCTGGGCTCTGCGAGATGCAACCTTAACAAGACCTGATTTTGGGATCGCAATTGTGTATTTAGCCCCATGCAATAAGTTAAACTAATACAGATTTCCTGAGAATCATTGCATCTCAACCCAATGCGATCACTAGTAGGATCTTGGCTATTCCTCGTGATTTGACTCTCGAAAATTACTACAAATCCGTGAGCAGCGTTGAAGAATATATTAGTCACATAAAAAAAAAGACCTGATTTTGCATATTAATTCATCATCTATCACTTAGTTATTAATATTATAATATCATATTAATTCATCATCTAATTTCAAAAATTTAAATTATAATAGTTGGTAAATTCTCTAATTCATGTCTATATATGTCTAGCTAGAAAGGATGGGAATTAATAATAATATTATTTAGGGTGAATATTTTCAGTTCAGTTTGATTTTGAGTTAAAAACCTAAAAAAATCAAAAAATTTAATTTTTTAAGTTATAAATCCAACCAAACTAATTAACCAATTCAAACGACTAATTTCAGTTAGATTTTTTTCTTTTTTGTTTTTTCAAAAGCAATTAAACCTTTGCTAATTTTTGAGAGTTTTTTTTTGTGCACCGCATTTCAGAGCTTGCTTTGGATTTTTTTTAAAATGTCTTTAAGGTGTTTTGAACTTTTTTTTCTTTTTTTTTTGTTAAAGGTATGAAAAAAATTTTGTGCCTTCACATTATGTATTATTATTATTATGGCCTAGAACTATTTTGTTAACAATAACAAAATTAAATATGTCTCTGAAACTTTAATGGCTAGCTCCCATCATTCTATTAATATTTATCCAGCAGAAAATTAAAACGAAAAAGCCAACACCCACTATACTCTTTTTTTATATATATAGTACAATAATCAATAAATTGTAGCATTTATGTTTCTGCTGACAGCTCATGAAGTTGAAAAAAAACTTTATCAAATCCCAGAATTTATTAAAAAACATGAAAAAACTACTTCATACAAATTATATTTAAAATTTAATCTAATAGATTTCATAATATAAAATATAATTTGATATATTATTGAATATTTTATTATATTTTTTTGCATCGTAAATACAAAAGTTAAAGATAAACAAACGCATCTTAAGATAAATGTGTGGTTTGGTACTTTTTTTCAAATCATTTTTCAAGAAAATTTTAAATTAAATTTTTTATTTTAAAATTATTTTAATAGGTTGGTATTAAAATTAATTTTAAAAAAATAAAAAAAAATATTATTTTTATATATTTTTAAATAAAAAATACTTAAAAAAATAGCAACTGATTCGACACTAACAAACACCCTAATCCACGAGCAGGCACAGTCACCGATGTCTGAAGTGACGGTGAGAAACATACCCCACTTTATCAAATCTTTAATGCACACCGAAGTTCAAAAAAACCCCGTCGTGCAGAAAATTCCAGATTTTATAATTAAAGATTTAGCAATAATGGATTCTACCAAATCTAGGTTGGATATGGAAGTCAAGATCTCATACATGTTTTTTTTATTATTATTTATGTTGATATTTGATACGAATCTCAACTAATCTATATGTTTAAGTTTTTATTAATTTTAAAATTTATGAGATTTAAATTGATTACTTTTAAAAGTAGATTTAAGATATAAGTTAAATTATACCTTATAGTTATGTTTAATTATTTTTTATTAAAAAGGATAATTGTTAAAGGCAGTACAAATAGATATTTTTAAAGGTAAAATTTATCCTCTAAACACTATTATCTTTTTTTATCTCAAAACACACATCAAATTACTTTTTAATTGTATCGTACTTATAGTTATTAATAATTTAATTTTGTTCTTTCTATTTTCACTAACATTTATATTTTTAATTAATTTTTGTACAATTAAAATTGCTTTTGTGATATTCATCTTTTTTTTTATAATATCTTACCAAACATCACCCAATAATTTTATCCAACTATGAATTTTATTTTCTTTTCCACGGTCATTAACTTACAATATTAAGTAAGAAGGCCAAGGTCAATCTACCATATAGACATGTTAGTATTGTAGTTTTAAACCTGGCTCGGCCTGACAGCTTGATTTAGGGCTGAAATTAGATTGTATTTTTTAAAAAATAAAAGAAGTTAAAAATTTGGGGTGATTTGGTCAAAAACTTAGTTACACTATTTATTTTTTTAATTAAAAATATATATTTATATAAATATATTATAACTAATAATTATAATAAACATCATATTCTTGAAAGAAATATTTCAATTTATCCGCCACTAATAATACAAGATGCGGACAGCAGGAAAGGAGATATCGTAGAAGGGACCTTAGTTATATCCTATAATTAATGATCATCACCAACCAGAAAATTCAAGTAAAGAGAAAAAGGAGTTGCATTAAACATCGACAGAAATGAAATGATCAAAGCATACAAAAATCTTTTCTTCTTCCGAATATTAATGGTGGCCAGTCAGCAATCAATGACTCATCACCATGCATGCAGAGGTCTCTATCACGACTCAAGGGTAAAGTATAGAAACTCCAAGAAATCTCTCTCCTCTTAATGAAAGGAAAAATCTCAAATTCACAGCCATATCGGTGGGAGCCCAATAGCAAGAATTTAGAACCTGCAGTCTTGTATTGAAATTATTTATATGATGTTTGGAGGTTTATATAATTATTAATTTTAAAGTTTATAAAATTAGTTAAAATATATATAAATTGGTCTGAATATTTACGTTAAAATTAAAAAAAAAATCTCAAATTCACAGTAATCTTTTCATGAGAATTTTGAACAAAATTGATAAGAGCCTCAAAACCAATGGCTAAAAAGTCATGCAGGTGATCGAAACTGCGGCTGACTCATGTAGAAGACAGGAATACTCTTGCTTGATACTTTTAGACCAGTTTATTTTTGTGTTTTAAAAATTAAAAAATTTTATTTTTTTATTTTAAATTAATATTATTTTAATATTTTTAAATTATTTTAATGTGTTAATTTTAAAAATAATTTTTAAAAATAAAAAAATATTATTTTAATATATTTCTAAATAAAAAATATTTTAAAAAATAATCATAGCAACAATTTCAAACATGTCAGCAGTGATGATATTTTGTTGCCGTGTGTATGCTCTTGACACTCTTGGAAGCTGGAAGTCTTAGCCATGATGCGTTCTCATTCTTCTTAAATTTCTCAGATATTAATAAACCAGCATCACATTTAGATTTCGTTTTTCAAATTTAAAATATTATTTTTTATATTTTTAAATTATTTTGATGTGTTTATTTTAAAAATAATTTTTAAAAAATAAAAAAATATTATTTTAATGTATTTTTAAGTAAAAAACACTTTGAATCGCAACCGCTACCACAATTCTAAATAGACCAACGAGGAAAAAGAAAGAACGGGGTGCCTAGCTATTGTATAAAATAAATAGTATCGATCATGTCCTCCTGAGTAGGGTAATCATTTTTGATCCGGTTCAGTTTTTATCTATAAAATAACTAAACCAAAACCAAACCGAAACCAGTTCAAACCGATCGGTTTCGATTCAGTTTGGTTATTTTATATTATAAACCGAAACTCAATCGACCGGTTTTGGTTCTGTTCGGTTCGGTTATTCTATATCAAAAATAAAAAACTATGTTGTTTTTTGAGGGTTTTTTATTTTTTTTTTGTTTTTTAATTTTAGAATTATGAAATTAAAACTGAACCAAATATTTTTTTTTGAATATTCTAATTAATTTAATCAGTTTTTTTATAATTTAATTTTCTCAATATAATCAATTTTTTTTCTTTTCTCACTGAGTGCTTGCAGGGCTATAACCAGTAATGGGGTAGTGGCCGTTAATGGATAAATTACGACTCTGGTGATCTAAAAGGTCAAAATATATACAAAAGATATCCTTCAGAGGGATAGAGACCGTGTCAAAATAGATAGGATGTTAATCTTGATCCGGATGAAGAAATTATGACCTGTGCCCCAAAGTCTGTGTCGGTCTTGCTTGCAGGGCATCTTGATCCGGATGAAGAAATTATTGCCCAAGTTGACAGAGACCGTACGTCTGCATATAAACGATGGCATGGCTGTACAAGTGTGGTTTTGATTAAACTTCTCTTGTTTTTTCATAAAAACATTGTTTGTATTTTACTTTGAATTAATTGAATTGTTTTAAGTACTCTGACCTTGAGATTCAATACTTGACTTTTATTTATTTTTATTTTAATATTTATTTCAAATAAGAACTTGAATGATGAATTCATAGGACGACGCTTGAAATTAATTCTCATAGTTGAAATAAATGAAAATGTTTCTTTGAACAACTCTAAGATAAAATGGTTTTAACAAAAACAAATCTTTTGAAAACCATCAAGGAGGAAATGGTTTTAACAAAAACAAATGACTTGAAAAGTAGAATTTGATGAAATGATACTTTCCAATCACTTGAGGTTCCAGCGGAGATGTTGAAATCTTCATATTACAATTCACTTGCCATATTTTTATTATTATATATTTATTACTTATAATTATTTTATTTTATTGTTACAAGGCCAATTCTAAGCTGGGACTTAGTCCACGAAAGCCTCTTTATTACTTAGATATTCTTAAAGGGATATATGAGAAAGATATAGCAACCAAATCTCAAGCTGAAAGTGCTTTAGAAAAGGTTTGAAGATGGGAGAAAGAGAGAGATAGGATATGAACATCGATAGTATTGATGAGATGTAATTAATTAAATAATGAGATTTATTTAGAGAACTTTCATCCTTTTAATTGTGAAAGTGCTCTATTAACACCAAAAACTTAAATTCCATTATCTTCAGAAGTTAATGGCAAATGATTATTCTTCAGAATTTAAAAATATGATTAGCACAATGAATAATATTGTAGAACTTATGAATGAGCTTGTCCATGCATCTTTTTAATTTGCACATCTTTTAATGTTTTAAATTCTAATTTATCACAGTTTTAATAGTAAACTGATTTTATCAATAATATTTCGATTATTATATATGTAAAAAAGAAGTTATTATGAACACAAACCATAAACTTTGGAAGCTAGCCAAGATAATTAAAGCAATAATGGAATTGGAATTAGAGGGATAAAATTGTTTTGAAGTTGAATGGCTTGTAAATTATCATAATATTATAATATTTTTTGAATATTCAAAAAAGCTAAACTTTAAATGATTGGCAAAAAAAAAAAAAAAGGGGTGGTAATATGTTATTGAAAAGTTCAAGTTAAGCATAAAAAGATAGAACTAATATTCATGTAATTATCAAAAACTTATTTTATCTGATGATATTTTTTGAATTATAAAAACTAAGAAATGCGTTATTTTGCTGAGTGATTAACATTGTCAAGGCGCCAAATGGACCCTGAAAATAGTTGCTCAAGCTGTACAATTTAAATTAAGCTTGGAATTCATATTGAGGAGCTCAGTAGGTTCACAATGTAGGTGATAGCTGATGGCATGCGTTATCTGTTTTGAGTGGTATATTTAGGATTTGTTTGTTTGATAAAAAATAATTTTTAATTTTTTTTTGTGGTTGTTTATCATTAAAAAAATTGGTTAATGAAAAATATTTTCTAGTTATAGAAAAATTTAACTTTGTTTTCAGGAAAGTATTTTTTTTTTATTTTGGATGGAAAATACTTTTCGAAAGTTGTGAAAAATTTAGAAATATCATATTATTTGCTTATTATATCAAATTTGATCCTCAAACTTTTGATTGCTATATATATATATATATTGTTTTGAATATTTTTTTTCAATTTCATCCCTTAGAATTTAATTTTTATATTAACTTTAGTTCTTATTTTTATAATTATTATTTGCTTTTCCCTTATCATTTTTTAATTAAAATTTTTTATCTATCAAATTTGGTTCTCATTCTTTTGATTGTTACTTATTTTATTTGAAATAATTTATAAAATGGTTATTATTATTATTTTAATTTCTTCATCTTTTAATTTTTTTATTTGTTAGATTTGATCTCTATTATTTTGATTATTATTTATTTTATTTGAGATAATTTATGAAATTATATTTTTTTCAATTTTATTCTCATTCAACTTTTTAATTTGTAAGATTTGTTCCTCATTATTTTAATAAACTTGAAAAAAATAAAACATTAATAAGTTATTTTCCAGCTCATTTTTTATGACATAACTAAACATTGGAAAGTGTTTTTTAACTTATTTTCCATTACACTACCAAAAACATCGGAAAATAATTCACTTTTTCGGAATCCACTTTCCATAAGAAAACTACTTTCCAGCAAATAAATGGGGCCTTAAATGTCAACGAAAAATATCATCATAAATTTATAATAAAATAAAATAAAACATAATCTCCATTATATTTTGCATCAACATTTAATAAATAATTAAGGGCAAAACAAATATAAGGGTGCGAATAACAAAAAGATTTTTTCTTTTTGTAATAAAAAGAAAGAATATTTAAATTAAAGGTAAAATAGTTAATATTACTAATTCAATTTATTTTTACATATTCAAACAATATAATTAAATTTATTTAATATTTTATTCTAAATATAAAAATTATAATAAATGATTAATTAAATTCAAATCACACATATAATTAAATTCAATTCTACTACTAGAAGATAGAAATTGTAATAATTTATTAATTGATGGAATTCAATTACACGTGTTATTTTATTCAACACAGTTAGTTTTCTTGTTTTCAAGAGACTATAAAAGCAGCCTCCTGTGTACTCATTTCCACACAATTTGAAAGGGATAACCGCCATAGCTATAACAATGAAGACCATGTTATTAACTCTCTCCTTCCTTCTTTTCACCTCGACAATGATACTATTTCCCGAAGCAGTTCAAGCTTCAGGAGATCAAAAACGTGACATTGATGGCGACGAGCTTTTCGGAGGTCAGAAATATTATGTGGTGTCAAGTTTGGGTGCTGGTGGTGGTGCCAGCCCAGGCAACATTATACACAGTTCCAGCCCCCGGCCGTGATGTAGTTTTGCTACGAAACCCTTCTGATAGGGGCACCCCCCGGTGACAGTCTCAACTAAATGCGAGACGGGAACAGCAATCACGGATTCCACCTCTGTATTCATCAGTTTCAATACCACCTCTACCTGTGCTGAATCAACCGAATGGAGGTTTGAAGAGAACGGAGGTTTTATGATAATTGGTGAAGGTAAGACCAAAACTGAATTCAGGATTATCAACAATGGATGGAGATTTGGTAACGTCTACAAGCTTTTAGCCATGTTCTTTTCTGATTTTGGATTCGAAACGGGTTATGTTGGCGTTGAATACCACAAGAAAAAAAATCAATTCAACTTGAAAGTTTGAATTTAGATTTAAGGTATAATTTATATTATTATTTAATATATTTTTTTAATTAAAACTTTTTAAACTTAAAATTTATATATATCTATATTATCTTGTGTTTAATTTTTATTAAATAAATAAATATAATAAAATTTAAATTCATGATCGCTTGATTATTAAAACTCTATACTATATAAAAAATTAATTTAATTTAAAAATTTTAAATTATAATTTATATTATTTTTTAATAACATGAATTTTTATCATTATCAAATGAACATGCATTTGCATTTGTGAAAGCGGCAGAAGAGAGTAACGGATTAAAAGATGAGTAATGTGATGTTATTGTACTTGTCATATATATATATATATAACGATCGATGAATAAGTGGAGTAATAATTAATAATGTTGTGTTTGGAATAAGTGTTCAAAGGAGTGCTCATTAATTATATATTGTACGTTATTTTTTTAGATTAATATCTCGATTAATCTTACAATTTTTAAAGTTAATAATCATATAAATCTTAAATGATTATAAAATTTATAAAATTTAAATTAATAATTTATAAAAAATAAATTTAAAATCTAATTAATTAACCTAAATTTCTTAGAGTTATTTTTCTACGATATTGTTGGGCCTCGTACTGGCCATCCCTTTTATATGATCTTTCATGGGTTCTGGTGTGGTAGTTTATTTTTCTATGCTCTTGGTTTTTTACGTACATTCTCTCTCGATGGTCTTAATCACTGTAATAAAAGGAAATTAAAACCTCAAATTCACGGCAATCTTTTCTCAAGAATTTCGAACAAAATTATTGATAACAGCCTCGAAATCAATGATTAAAACAGTCTTGCAGCATGCATTGTTAAACTGGGATGATCTTTTGTTGCCGTGTGTCCATAAGCTCTTGACACCCATGGAAGCTGGCGAAGTCTTGGCCATAATTATATGCATTTTCATTCATCTTAAACTTTGTATTAATAAAACCATGATCACATCTAGGAAGAAACTAGTCATCTTCCCGTGTTGTGTTGCGGGTAAGATGACTGCAAATTTTGTTGAGAACAAACTGCTTAGTTGACATTTTTTTCTCTGTTCTTCCAACTAGATAATCGTTAACAGCTTTCAAACCCTTTTCAAAAACAAATGTAATAAAGTATTGCATGAGAATTTATCGGTGATTACTAAGGATAAATCAGTGGTGAGGAATCCCTTCTCTCTGTTTTTTTTTTTTCATGCCCGCACTTCATTGCAGGGTGACTACATGGAGAAAGATGTTATATGGACAGATGTGAGAAGATTTCTACAAACATGATTTGTTGTTTAACTAAATGTGTTGCAAAAAACAAGAAGTCATAGGAATTTCAAATTTATATCAAATAAAACATGTACAGGTGTAATCAAATTTGTTAAAACTGGAGAAACACAAAAAAGAGAATTTATTAAATCTCCTGTAAATCTATATAGTAACATAGAATCAATTGTGTTTCAGGAAGACACGATGATAATGGTGAATTGACTTCACTTTTGAGAATTACTTTTTACTTGGTTGAGTGTGGTTTTTTAACCGATTAAATATTGGTTTAGGGTTAAAAAATAAGTTTATTGAAGTTTTAGGGTATTTCTTAGATGTTTTCAAGAGATAAAAAGGGTTGAAAATAATTTTTTTTGTTAGAATTCTACAAGCAAATGAAGCATTGTCTACCACTAAAAGAATTATTTATCTTTATTTTAATATTATTTTATGAAATTGTGAAAAAACTTATAATAAAAATTAGAATTTTTATGAATGAGTTGATCGACGGTTCTTAAAAAATAAATCTTCTATGAAATATTAGAATTCTCCATATATGCTCCAACTTGAAATAATTTTACATGCAAGAAAATTATTTATGTATGCATCAATGATGTCTTTATTTGAAGTTTTTGTTTTTTTAAAATATTATATATCAAAATCACTATTAATTACAATTGATTGAACTCATTAATTAATTATTAAAAATAATTATTTTTATTTTTATTTTTATTTAGATTATAAAAATCAGATATAATTATAAATAACCACATGAATTCCAACTTCTTACTAATTTTTTGAAATAAGTTGTAAATATAAAGTGCAGTAAAATTTTTTTTTATTAACGTGAGTGAGTGTACGAGTCAGATTACATGTATTTTAACTAATTTTACAAGTTTTAAAATTAATAATTATTTAAATTTTTAATAACTATTATATTAATAATTACATAACTCAATCTAAGACAATAGAAAAGCACCACCTACAGTAAAAACTTAATTTGATACACGCAATCTACAGAAGATATCCTTAAAAAAAAAGTGATGAATGCAAATGGCACGTGGTATTGAAGGAAAAGAAAAAAAAACAAAAACAAAATGAGAGTAGGTAAAGCGCCAATTATCTAGATGATGTGGAGAAGAGACAAAAATAACCGTTGGTCAGTGAGTTTAACGAGGACTTTACACAAAGTTACTTTTAGTAACCAACGTCTTACAAATTTTTCAATATGGTCCTTATTTGCTTCTTTTTTTCTTAATAAATCCTGTACGACTAATCCTGTAATATTGTAACCAATTCTCAAATAATTTTAAAATCAGAAGAGTTTTTAAAAGTTTAATCTACAAATAATAAAAACCTACCTCCATTTATGCTCATTATTATTATCAACTGCCACTTGCACTGGGCAGGAAATTATAATAAAATAAATTGAAATCCGACGTAGTTAATGTTAACGTTTTAATTCAAATTAAAAGGGAGGTCTATTTACTTTTAGAGTTAAATTAAAAATAATTTTTTAACATGAAATATTAATATATAATTATTGATTAACATGTTTTTATGAAATTCAAACTCAATATCCTAGATAGTAAAAATATAATATTTTCTTTTTAGTTTATAATGTGAAAAATTGAAGAGTCATGAATGAATCTAAACAAAATGGTTTTGGGCTTAATTAAGTAACATGTATGTTTATCGATTCGAGTAAACCCGAGCTAACATGTTAAATTTGCAACCAAGATTATAAGGTTATGATAACCTCACATGTAACAAATCAAAATAAATTATGAAGTATAATTTTCAATCAAATTAATATTAAATGATGAAAATAAAAATAAAATTAATTTAGAAAAATTAATAAAAAAAGACCATGGTTGGCTAAATAACCTGTCAAAATTAATAAATTTGCAACCATGTTCATAAGCACAAGAATTGAGAGTCTTTTTTCTTTTAATTTTGTTTTGGTTTTAATCCTAATTATATCATCGAAACAATTTTAATTTATCTCATGATGGCTAAATAAGCCATTCATACTTCGATTGATTTATTCGTAAAAAAAAAAAAATTCTTGCAAGTTCAACCTCTCCTTAATATAGCATAAGGAGCATACCCATATTTTAGGAATTATTAGATTAATTTGCATGCACTGTATTATGGGTGTATTATGGGTTGAATTAATTTTTTAATATAGAAAAAAATATTCAAAATTTGTTTTGTAATAAAAAAATTTAATTATGAATTCACAATATAATGCATATTGAAAGACATTTTTTTGTAAATATTGATACGGCAATATATTAGCTGACATTTATTTTTAAATATTGAAATAATGATATATTGGATCGATTCGAGTTAACTTGTCAAATCTTTAACCCAAGTTATGAGACCATGATAATCCTATATAAAGAAAACTAAAATAAATTATGAAGGTAAATTCATAATCAACTTAGTGTTGAATGATGAAATTGAAAAAAAAATATTAAATTTAAAAAAGAACAAAAAAACTATTCAGGTTAACCTATCAAACCAAAAACCTGAGTTATGAGATTAGGATAGTCACATGGAAAGTACATAAAACAAATTATAAAACTTAATTTCCAACTAACGTTGAATAATGAAATAAAAAAAATAAAAATAAAAATCCAAGTCAATTTAGGCTAATATGATCAATATGTGATTTAGGTCATGAGACCATTATAACTTCATAAAAAATAAATAAAAAAATTCAATTTACAACAGATTCAATATTGAAGGTTGAAATTAAGAAAAAAAAACTAAATCCATGAGATAGGGATAACTTCACAAAAAGAAAATTGAAAAAATTATGAAATTCAATTCTCAAATAATCTAATATTGAAGAATAAAGTTGAAAAAATAAATAAATAAAAACAAAAGAAGATTGAGTTGTTGAAGGGTGAATTGAAAACAAAAATGTTCAATTAAAAAATGATCTAAAAATGAATAAAGTCAACCCAAGTTAACTTGTCAAACCCGCGAATCGGATCATGAGATCAGGATAACTCCATAGAAAAAAAAATTAAAAAAATTATGAAGCTTAATTAAAAAATTATCTTGTCAACTCAGGGCAACCTATCAAACTCACAGACTAGGTCATGACATCGAGATAATAGAAAGAAAAATAAGAAATAAAATCACAAAGCTTAATTTCTAACTAACTTAATGTTGAAAGATGAAAAAAAATTTATTAGAAAAGGCAGCTAAAAAAATGATCCATATCAACCCGGGTTAACTTATTAAAACTGTAATATGAATTATGAGATTAAAATAAATTTATTGAATACAATTAAAAAAAAAATTAAACACATGAAATTAGCTAGTATATGACTCAACATAAAGGAAATAATAAAAAATTATAAAGTATAATTTCTAAAACAATCTCATATGGAAGGATATAAAAAAAAGTCCTTAAAGGTAAAATTAAAAAGAAAAAAAAACTAAACAAAAGCAAACATAAAACACAAAACATTAGTGTTTTGTTAATGTTAATAATAATACTAAGCCTCTAAAAATAGCAAGAAAAAGGTTTAGAAGTGAAAAGAAGCAACAGGGCTTAACCACTAGTCAACGACTAAAATGTTTTCCCATTCACTATCCTTGCACAACACATGATTTGTTTCTCCGAATATAAAATTTCCAGCCCTTTGGAATGCTAAATGGTTGCGAGTAACACAACGCAGAATTAGAGAGAGAGAGAGAGAGAGAGAGAGAGAGAGAGAGAGAGAAGAACATTAGGTAAGGTATACTGGAAAAGGACTTATCAAGATGATCAGGAAATTGGCCAGAGACGTGGAAAATAGCAAAATGACAGTAGGTGGCAATAGTCCCAAGCTACTCTATAAATCCAAGCTTGTTTCTGCTCATTTCCACACCTCAAACAATATTACAATGAAGAATATTTTGTTACTACCCCTCTCCTTCCTTCTCTTGGCTTCCACATTGACACTGCTCCCTGAAGCAGTTCGTGCTTCAGGGAATCCAGTGCTTGACGTTAAAGGCTTGGGGCTTCTCCCTGGAGTTCCATATTACATGATTTCAAGTGAATGGCCGATTGTTGGTGGTGTTGTCAGCTTGGGCAACGACATAAACGGTACGTGCCCTCTTGATGTTATTCTGCTGGAAAACTTTTGCGTTACAGGTACACCAGTAACATTTACGATTGCTAGTGGGGATCAGGAACTTTTTATCACAGATTCAACTGATTTATACATCAGTTTTGATAGCACCTCAAACTGCACTAACGAAACAATGGTGTGGATGCATGAAAGTAGTAATAGTTCATCAACTGAGCTTCTGACAATTGGTGGAGTTGAAGGTGATATCAATACCTTATTCAGGATTGTTGACGTGGGAGGCTCATTTGTGTCCAACTACAAGCTCGTTGCTTACAAGCTCTCTTCGTTTGATCTAGCTCTTACTACTAGTGATGTTGGTGCTGTGTTCGACTTCACAACGGGGATTAGATACCTGGCTTTGACTGAACCGCCATTAATCGTTGGATTTCAAGTGGCTTATGATTATGATGGATTAAAAGCTGTTGTGTAATGCACTATATGTATCCATGTTGTATCTTGGAATCCTTGTAATAATGTTACTGGGATTGAAAATAAACACGAGCTTGTCATTTATGATTGCATCTGGTATTGATGAAAAATTGGAAGATGTTCATTGAAATCTAGCAGGTAGCGATTTAAGTTGCCACAGCAAGCACTCATGGAGTCATGGGACAAGTAAACTTGAGCGGAAAAGAGAAAAAAATCTTGATCAAGTTTGAATGTTTGTTTCGAGCCCAACCTACGTTCAACAAAATTTACATTAAGTGCATGATCTAATTAAATATATCAATGTGGTTTTCATGTCTGAATGTTAACAGGATGTTCTTTTTTTTATATATTGATCCAGCAATATTACTTATCCATGCCCTCCATGTTTGTTTGGAAGTCTCACTCTCCTTCATTGTTTATTTATTTATTTATTAATATGAGCGTATAGGTCAGTTTGCGCGTACCTTAATTAATTTCACGGGCCCTAAAGTTAACGACCATGTAAGTTTCTAGTAACCATCATATATAGTAGCAATCCAGGACTCGAATCTGAGACCACGGAGTAAATCTCTTAATCTCAAACTCTTACTATTGAATCACTTACTAGATAATTGCTTCTTCATTGTTTTATTACAGAAGCATAATACATTTTGCAGTCTTCCGTAACTTAACTAGTTATTTTAAACTAATACTTTTATATATCTGGATTTGTAGAATATCTTATAAAATTTAAAGATAATTCAATAATTAAATAAAAAAATTATGATTTTTTTATCTTAAAAGTTATGATTTTTTTTTGTCAAACAAATCACCCATGCTATTTAAATCTATTTTTAGGCTTAATCATGTCATTTCAATCCACAAACATTCTTGCAAAATTATTCTAGTAATCCAGTTATAGCATATCCACAATTTAATGATTAGAACGACTTGCGTCAATGTCTTTAAGTCGGTCGTTTTATATATTTTGAGTAAGTTTTCTATAATCAGGTAACAAAACAAGTAATGCGTTCATAAAAACTTTCTTATAGTTTTTTTATTGTAAGATTCAAACCCTAAATCATTATAAAGTTATATGGATTTTTGGCACATATGAAACTCACCTTCCACGATTCAATTAGGTTTGGTAAAATCAATGTATAAGTTCTTTTTATTGGACTAAAATGTGACTTTAATTTTAATGTTAAAAAATCGATTCAACTTACCAACTCGTCCCCAGAAAATTTTGTAATGAAATATCAATATCTCTTGCATCACTCATACCCAATTCACAGACATGGTCCACTGAACAAATTAAGGTCAAATTAATTATCCGATTATTGTCCTTATTTATAATTAAAAAATTATTTTAAAAAATAATTATTATTATGAATTTTTATAACAAGATAGCTAGAAATAGAATATAAAAGAGAAAAATAGGGACTGGGGACTGAAGTGCTAACCGAGGATACAAAGAAATATCATCGGAGGCAATATGCTGGCTGTTTGCAAAGCTTGCAATGAAGAAAAATGGGGCGATTACCTCTTCTTACACCAAAACGAGCCCAAAAAAATCACAATCTCAGGAAACAAAATAGGTTCTGAAAAAACTGAGAGGTTGCTTAATTGATTAGATTTTGAGTTTGTTTTTTAATCATCACGAGTTTAAATTCTTCTAAGACTACTAGAGATTTATATAATTTTTAATTTTAAGATTTATAGAATTAGCTGAGATACACGTAAATTGATCGAACACTTATATTAATAATAATAAAAAAAACAAGTTTAGAAAAAATAATTAAACAAAAAAAAAAACAATATAGATCCTATGGCCAACTCAGTATTGCCACACCGTCATAACATGGCAGCATTGGCCTACAATAATGACTCTGGTATTATGGTAGAATTAAACACATTAATTCTATGAAACCATTTAGAAACGTGGTGCAAACCGCGTTTCTAAAAAATTTAATTTTTTTTATTTTTTATTAAAATTTAATATGTTTTAGATAATTTTGATGTATTGATATCAAAAATAATTTTTAAAAAATAAAAAAATATTATTAACATGCATTTTAGCACGAAAAATTATTTAAAAAGCAATCGTAACTACACTTACATTGTATATAACTTGATTCATGGCACGGGAAAAAAAAAATTTCAACACATTTATGAGTTACATGGACGGACCTCTTGACTAAGTTTATACCAGGATGTATTTAAAGCTCATATTAGAAAATTAGGAGTGCATAGACTTTAATCTATATATTTGTGATCATATATTTTGTTTTAGCTTTTTACTTGGATGATTATTATTTTTATAAAGCATTTATTTTGCATTATTTTTTAAATGTTAAGAAATAATGATCTTGATACATATTTTCTTTTCTTTTTCATTCAATTTAAATTTAATTATAAAAATCTAAATATAAAATTGATAGAAAAAAAATCCAACATATCCCATAGATTTATTTATTGTTGCAAGGTTGAAATGATGATTATTGAAATAAAGACCTTGTTTGAAAAGACATTTGAAATCATGTTTTTTAAAAATCTAAAAAATCATTTGCTTAAAATTATTTTATTATAATTTTAGATTGTTTAGTAATTAGTTAATGTTAAAATAATTTTAAAAAAATAAAAAAATATTATTTTAATACATTCAAATAATATTTTTTTATTATTAAAACTCAACTCTATCGTACTTTTAAATACTACATTTAATTATTTTTATTTATCACAATTTCAACTCCTAATAAATTCAATCGCTTAAAACTCAAAAGAAATAAATTTGTGGAGGTTTAAGAAAAGAAAACTTTGTAAATCACTTTTTTCTATGGATTTTATTATAAGTTTTTCTGTTTTTTTCATGTGCAAAATGATACATATGCTGATATTCAAGTCGTCTTAAGTTCTAACTACTAAAGCAGCAATGATCCGACAAGTCGTTCCTATATGCTCCAGATCATCTTTCAGAGAAAAAAGAAAAAAAGGGGGCTCGGAGTCCAGCGACGAGTCGTTCTTATCAAATGTCGAAATACGTGTCGCTCTCTTCTCTCAGAGAAAATCAACATTTTCTCCAGTCTCCTCTCCATCTTCCTCCATTTCCGTTCAAACTTCAAACTCATAACAGAATTCAATTCCTAAGCCAAATTTCCTCTCTCTCTCCCTTTTACATACACACACGCACTCAGTTTCTGTTTGTTTTCAGTTAATTTGCGTGTAATTCTGTACTAGAAATCGAAAATGATGGCGGAGGATCTCGGCATCGAAGCGAAAGAAACCGCCGTGCGTGAGGTGGCGAAACTGTTACCGCTTCCAGAGCTTCTTCAATCTATTGCTTCTATCAAAGCCGATTACATCGCTCGCCAACAAGTAACTGCATTTCGATCAAATTCATCCTTTCTTTTTCAATTTTTTTATGGATCGTATTTCAGTTAATATTACTTATTTTTTTTCGTTTTGTTAGGCTAATGATGCGCAACTTAGTACAATGGTAGCAGAGCAGGTAATCTTGTCATAGAATTACACATTTAATTAATTATTGCTTGTTGATTTTATATTGTTTCTATTTTTCTATTTTGATGTATTAATTATTTTAAATAATGTAAAAATGAAGGTGGAACAAGCACAATCTGGATTGGAATCGTTGTCCTTGTCTCAGAAGACGATCAGTCAGCTACGAGAGAACTTCATTTCTATTGAAAAGTAAGTCCTCATTTTGCTGATTCTTGTTTTGTTTTCTTTTTTAAAGGACAGATGCTTTTGCATTATTTTTTTTGGTTTGATTTAATAATTGATTTATTTGTGTGTTAGGTTATGTCAAGAATGTCAAACTTTGATTGAGAATCATGATCAGATAAAGCTACTTAGCAATGCAAGGAATAATCTTAATACTACGCTGAAGGTCGGTGCCACCTTTTCTCCTTTAGGTTTCTTGTAGTTGTTGCTTGCAAGATTGTCAATTCTGTTCTCTTCCGTCCAGCATGGCGGGCATATCTTGTTCCAGTTTAAAAAATGGAACATACCGGAATAGATTTCATCTTGCTCAGAATCTCGGCCCGTTACGTAAATTCCACCCAAATTCCGGCTGAAACGCTTCGGTTCCGTCCCGGCTGTTCTGTTTCAGCCAAATAATGTTTTTTTTTGCTTTTTTTTTTTAAAAAAATATTGTCTAGTTTTACAGTATCAATAATATCTCTTAATCCGACCGTTGAATCAAACTGAAATTTTACGAGTCTTTTGACATATTGTTATATCTTAGATTAAAAGTTTAGGGTAATCGGAGTTTAGAAAGGCCTTGCGAGATTGATGATGGCATTTTTGTAATTTTGTTCAAATTCATAATTTTGTTTCGAAAAGTTATTTTTGTGTGTCCTTTTTTTTTAGATTGAATTTTTTTCAATTTCATAATTCAACAATAGGTTTATTGAGAATTGAGCTTCATAATTTGTTTTGATTTGTTTTATTTGGGGTTATTATAGTCTCATGACCCGGGTCATGGATTTGGAAGGCTAGCTCATGTTAACCCGGGTCGATCCAATATGCTGTCGTCTCAATATCTTTTAAAAAAAAATGTCATCTTGAACTTTTTTGAGTCAAAATATATTTTTACTAGTCTTTTAGGTTGTCTTTGGACTCATCGAGTCGATCGGGTCATATCGGTTCACCTCCCATTTTTTTACTTGTGTTTGAAATTTGAATTACATAATTTCAAGTTAGTTTATCTTTGGATTGGAATTGAAATTATGTTTGTTGAATTAATATTTTGAAATATATATATATATATATATATATATATATATATATATATCAACAATATGTTTATTGAGAATTGAGTTTTATAATTTGCTTTATTTGGGGTTATTATGGTCTCATGACTTGGGTCATGGATTTGGAAGGTTGACTCGGGTTGATCCAATATGTTGTTATCTCAATATTTTTTTAAGAAAAATGTCATCTTGAACTTTTTTGATTCCAACTATATTTTTACCAGTCGTCCAGGTTGTTTTTGGACCCATTGAGTTGATCAGGTCATCTCAGTTCAACTCTCATTTTTTTACTTGTATTTGAAATTTGAATTGCATAATTTCAAGTTAGTTTATCTTTGGATTTGAATTGAAATTATGTTTGTTGAATTAATATATATATGTATATATATGAAGAGTACAACACCGAAACGGCACCTCGAAACGCTCTGAAACCAAAACATATTGTTCCAATTGAAAAAACAGAACACCAACCGGAACGGAATTGAGAACCTTGGTTGCTTGTGATTAGTGTGGCAAATGAGAGTGTGTTATCTTTAGTTGATTTGATAGTCATTCTCTTATAAGCTGTATGCTGTATGTTCTGATGCCCAAGCTTTAGCTATTATGAATATTCTGAGTTTATTATTTTGCTCTGTGATTACCTTTTTCTTTACCTCTTGATTCAATGTAGGATGTCGAAGGTATGATGTCAATATCTGTTGAAGCAGCAGAGGCACGAGATTCATTGAGTGATGATAGAGAAATTGTTAATACTTATGAGGTAAAGCTGAATTCTGTATGTTGTCAAGTTCTAAGTTGAATATTTCTCATGTGTGTCTAGTTGTATCTTGGTTGATGACTTTTTGTTGTTAATTTCTCATAGAGGTTAACTGCACTTGATGGGAAGCGAAGGTTTGCATTAGCAGCTGCTGGATCTCACAAAGAGGAGGTTGGCAGATTAAGGTATGGATGTTCCCTTTCAAGTTAATTTTGATGTAGCACAACAAATTACTAATATTAAAGGGAAAATAAATAGCAATTTAAGTGCTGGCTCGGCTATGATTTCCTTTACATTTGATCGACGCGGTTGCATGGTGCTGATATAAATTACATGTAGTTATACATAATATTTAGAGTGTCAAAGAAATATCGTTTAACCCCTTGTGATGCCAGCCTTTGAATTGTACCAAGGAGACCAGAATTTTATGACAACCTCATTACCATTTCCCTAAATAACTTTTTCCCAACAACTTTTCCTTGAACAAAAATGCTAATATTTGGCACTTTGGCTTTGCCTCAACCAAGAAGTTTTGTCTTGCCTGGTGGTAATTTTGATGCACTTGTGGTGCATCTCCATGTCTTGGAATTTCTTTTTTGTTACTTGTAAAGACAAATAGTTTGAGTTGAATTGCATTATACTGCAAAAGCTCGATGTCCTAGCAGCACAAATGGCCCAGAAATGTTTAAGATGAAAATGAAAGAGATGGATGACGATAAAGATGAAGGCAGAACCTTTATAGTTGACATATTTCTTCTCTCTATGTTTGTGCATGATTTTTGTAGCTTGAGGTTCAATGACTTTCTTATGTTTTATGTGCAATGGCCAGAGAATATTTTGAAGATGTAGATCAGACATGGGAAACATTTGAAAAGACTTTATGGGGACACGTTTCCAACTTCTTTAAGCTTTCTAAAGAAAGGTATACTCTTTATTTTCTATCAAAGTGTGTGATAATGTGCATATGAATACTTTTTCCTAATTCTTGGGGCCACATTGTGACAAGGCTCTTACCGATGTTCTCTCTGTCATTCTAACTGCATAAATTGTATGCTTAATGTGAGAAATCAATCAAAACAGTGTTGTGTAAATGTTTTATGGGAGGTGTTAGTGATTAGTGTGCCTTCTGATTATTATTTTGCAAAAGCAACCCTTAACAACCTTTTCTCCCGAGAGAAAGAAACACCACCCCAACAATCAACTAGGAGCATTGAGGTTGTTTTGAAGTAAGTTATGTCATTTTCTAAGAAAATGCCTCATTCCTTGATGGAAGCCTTTTGCTCATCGGGTTGAAACATGTTAACTAAAGCCACTCCCCTTTAGTAGAGTAGAGGTCTCAGTTCGTTATGGGATCTGGTCTTGGGGGAGGGACTTTGCCACCAAAAGTCTCCAAAGAACCAAAACTGAAAATGTTATCTATGGTAAATGGAACCCATTCTCCTGATATTACCACATTGTCTATTTATAGGCATTCGGTCTCAAAAGGCAACCTCAAAGGGCTAAAATTACAAAAGCTAGCGTTATGTAGTTGATTCTATTGGTACGAGAAGCAAATGTCATTTTGCCTGCTCATTAACAAATGTCAAAATGTTTGTTGAGTAGACAGACATATGCATAAGAGAGAACTGAGTAACTGGGGCTGAAATTCTTTTACTCAATTCCTGAGCTTCATGGTATCCTGGAAATGTCAAAATGTTCGTTGATTAGACAGACATGTGCATAAGAGGGAACTGAGTAACTGGGGCTGAAATTCTTTTTTCTCAATTCCCGAGCTTCATGGTATCCTGGAAATATGAAGCCCAACAATTTTTCTTGTGAATGTATTTAGATTTTTTGTACAATAAAATGCTCCAATTATAATTTTCAATCATTAGTTCTACTACTCTGTGCAATAGTAACACAGTATATATATTCTTTATCGACCTTGTGATTCTTTTTTCCATGCTAAACTCTAATAACTATGCTTTTGCTTTCTACTTTGGCAGCCCACAAACACTGGTTCGTGCTTTAAGGTACGTTTCTGACAAGCCTTCCAGGCTTCTCTCTTTTGTACTTAGGCTGCTGCATATCCTCAAAATGTTCTCGCTTTCATGTTGTTAAAGTAGTACTCATCTGTTAGTGTCATAATAATAGTTACTTGTTGAAGGTTCCAATGATTATGAGGTTTGTCTCATTTGAGATGATGATAGGAGATCTAGGTAATTAGAGATAGCATTCTGTTTTAACCATTCTGTTTGTAACAGAATCCTTGCTATGATAAAAGAGTCCTTTTTGTCTGCTCTAATGCGACTAGCATGATAAAGAGAGACATCATACTGTTAGTACTTCAGTTATGGTTTGATTTGGCATTTGATTCAACAAATGATGGTAAAAATATAAAAAGCAAAAGATCATATCCAGCATGTTGAAAATTTATGACATGCACTTTTGTCTTAATTCACTATAGACCTGAAACGCTACTCTATCCCTTTTCCCCTCTCTAGGGTTGTGGAAATGCAAGAAATTCTTGATGAACAAGTTGCTGAGGAGGCAGCTGAGGCTGAGGGAGGTGGTGCAATGGCAACAGTTGCAAATCCTCGCAGATCTGCCAAGTAACTAGAGTCTTACCTATTTGTGTCTTTATTTCACTTGAACTCTGAATTACATTTTTCATCAGTGATTTTGTATCTATTTTGTCTATTGCCATTTCATGCTTCATTGCACCTTTAATCCACAAAGGGAAAATCACTAACAGAAAGTTTACTTGTGGATCACAGAAAATCTACCACCACAGCAGTTTCTTCCAAAAACCCCATGCAACAGAAGTTGAAGATTCAGGGTAAAGGGTTTAAGGATAAATGTTATGAGAGTATAAGAAAGGCAGTTGAAGGACGGTTTAACAAGCTACTGACAGAGGTGTGCATCTTTTGATTAATCTTCTGCTCGATATAAATATTTGCTTCTGGTGTTTTATATTATTGATAATGGTATTTGTTCATCAGCTTGTATTTGAAGACCTCAAAGCTGCCTTAGAAGAAGCACGAACAGTACGTACACTATTTACTTTTCCCTTGTCATTGAGATTTGATATTTTTATACACTGTAACTTTTTATCTAAGTTCCATGATTTTCATTTGGTACATGAAGGTCATGACTAAATAGTCATGAGATGGTTTTGGAGATATCAAAAAGCTCTTATATGAAATTTGAAAAAATCTGAACTGGGGAAAGGATTGGTTCCCATCACAGCAGTTTGTCTGTGTGAGCGAGCATGTGCATGCAATTGCCTTTGTTCTTCTGGTTGTGCATGTTTCCACCATTATGCTGGGAGTTGATAAATTGTTTATTTTATTTGAAAGAGAAATCAAACATAGTTTCTTGCCTTATAGGATTTCATGTTTGCCATATTGTTTACTTGTTTTAATGTGCTTATGTGGCTGTTTTTAGCATTGCTTTGCTTGTAAACGAATTTTAGTTTATAATCTATCAGGAAGCTGTCAATGCTGAAACATTCATAATCGATCAATGATTTTCCTTATGTTGCGTTTTCGTTTTCTTTTTTTGACTTTTAGATAGGTGAAGAGCTTGGTGATATTTATGACTATGTGGCCCCATGTTTTCCCCCTCGGTAAGTTATACAGGGCTTTTGTTCAGGATTTATTTTATTATATTTGTGATATTAGGGTTAATTAATCTAGGGTCATGTGATTACCATATGACTTTATACAGTATTTCCTAAGTAGTTCTGCTTGAGGACTAAGACTAGGAATCCTTTTTTTCCTACAAGGATACGGTGCTTAAACTATTATAGATAGACTGCTAGGTTATTCAGAAAAGTAGTTCTTTGTTATTTTATCAATATATTCAGATTCTAGAGGTTTCTTGTGAACCCTAAATTCTATTATCTTGTTCTAACTTCAATTTTATCCTAGTTTTAGCCATTATTCTGCTGTAATTTCTGTTTTCTACTGCTTCACTCTTCCCACACTACGTCAAATTGGTACCAAAGCAAATGATCCTCAAAATTGTGTTGGGGTTTCAATCCTTTGACCATTGTCGGAGGCATTAGAGGATGTAGGTGGAGAAATCAAGATCGGCAAACAATGTTGTTTTAAGGTTTCCCTTAACAAAACAAATAAACTTTAAGAAGAGTAGAAAGAAGAGAGAATGAGAAGAATTAGAGAGAAAATGCAATTCTACATCAAACTGTAATTTTCTTATTGCCTGCCTCAAGCTTCTGTACAAACTTCTTCTGTACAAGGATTGAACTTCTAACTAACTTGCAACCAACTGCTAACTAACTGATTACTGACTGACTGACTGACTGACTGACTAATTAACTAACTTTAGCCACATGTAATCCATTGGTTCTGCTGCAAAGTTAGTTACAATGACAGTTGCCATCTCTGCTAATGCACTTCTGCTAAACCTTCTCTCCTGGCTTGACAATCTCTAATCTTGCATGTTGCCCATGCTAATAATCACTCATATCACTAGAACTCGTAACATATTGGTTGAGATAAGTTGTATAATTGAACATTTGTTGCGTGCTATTGACGCTTGCAACAAAAGGAACTAGGGGGACCCTGAATGGAGATTTCAAGCTTGGTGCTATTTTCTCTCAGTGTATTATGCTCCAATAGTCTCCCTAAATGACACATTCATTTGCTAGCTATTAGTAACAAATATATGTGAAAAAGTTTGCTTGTAAGATTCCTTTTGGTTGTAATCTGGTCCTTCGAGTCAGCTTAAGTTTTGATTGGATGGCCTAATTTGGAAGTTATGTCTTTATTGGAGAGTATGATGACTTAGATCACACACTTCATTATCTGGTAATGTGTAAATTTTCTTGATTGACATTAGCACGTCTAAGAAACTGCTTTGCCTTGGACTCTGAAGAGTTTTTTATTGCGTTAATGCATACTACTATTTTTTGCCTAGAAACCTTCTCTGGAGCAGAGCATCATCTTCTTGAAATAGGTTGGTCTAACGGTTTTCTTTGGTATATTAAGTTGATCTTTGATGTTTTGCAGATATGAAATATTCCAACTCATGGTAAACCTTTATACAGAGAGGTTTACTCAGATGCTCAGATTGTTGAGCGACAGGGCAAATGATTTATCAAATATAGAGATTTTAAAGGTATTCAACTGGTTGATAATGTGTTTGAAACAACTCATTTCGTATTTATAAGAGCACGATATTGGAGGATGACCATTCTCCTGCTGTGCAGTGCTTCATAACTTCCTTAATATAATACTATGTTCTTCTATGGGAAAAAAGACTTTCTTTTCCCCGGGTCTCATTTGTTTTCACATTAGGGTAACATTTGATGATTTCTTTCATGTAGATTGAGTGGTGTGTAATTTTGATTGCTTACAACTAGGTAACTGGTTGGGTAGTTGAATATCAAGATAATTTGGTTGGACTTGGTGTTGATGAGTCACTTGCTCAAGTTTGTTCTGAGAGTGGAGCCATGGATCCCCTCATGAATTCATATGTTGAGAGAATGCAAGCTACAACAAGGGTAATTATATGATATCCCATAGCTCTGCAATGCTATTATGTATGGAATATGTTTATTATTCAGCTTTCACCTTTTCTATTTCTCATAGCTGTTGGTTTTGCTCACGCTTTTGTAGAAATGGTACTTGAATATCCTAGAAGCTGATAAGGTACAGCCACCAAAGAAAACAGATGATGGAAAGCTATATACTCCAGCTGCTGTTGATCTGTTTAGGATCCTTGGGGAGCAAGTTCAGATTGTTAGGGATAATAGCACAGATGTCATGCTATACAGGATCTCATTGGCTATAATTCAGGCAAGTGTAGATAAATTCTGCTGAAATAAGCAACATTTTTGTTAATTTAAGTGTAAAAATTGGAAGAGAGTTTGACTGTATTTTGAAGAATATGGTAATACATGGAACAATCATGTTCACTTTAATCACTTTTAGCTTGTTGTACCTGACCCATTCTTCTTTGCCTTGATAATTGGATGACTCCTGGCATCATAAGGATGACTGTTTTTATTGTAATTTTGTGCAGTAGCATCTAGTTGAGTGTGTTATTTATGCTTCATGCTAGTAGTGCTTAAGTCTGTCTTCCGTCTTTAGTTTCTGACCACGTGCTTGGTGTTGTTTTCTGTTTCTAATGATTAAATTTCTTTCACTTTTTATAGGTGATGATAGATTTTCAAGCTGCTGAAAGGAAGAGGCTTGAGGAACCTGCTTCAGAAATTGGTCTGGAACCTTTATGCGCAATGGTTTGTGTACTTTTGTATATGCGTTTTATGCAAGTAATTTATCATGTTTGGGTGTTAAATTCTATTTTGTTAGCCACTTGTTTTTTCTATGAAAATAACAAACAGATAAATAACAATCTACGCTGCTATGACCTTGCAACGGAGTTGAGTAACAGCACCATGGAAGCCCTACCACAAAACTATGCTGAGCAGGTTACTTATATTATTACTTTTATTTGCTTCTGTTTCAATTCATCAGTTTTTCTTATAGTTAAAATGATCACAGTGCTGACGGAAACAACTTGTTTGTCTGAGGTTGGGAAAATTGGAAAGAAGTTAAAAACTTAATGGGAATAAAGGAGAGGTTGGAGGGAAGGACTTCCTTCTCTTCTGTTGCTGGGGTAATGAAAGGAAGGACTAAATATATATTTTTTCTGACAAAAGGAAAGCGTATTGCATAAAAAATTATTTCTTCAGAAAGGGAAAATATAGAAAAGATTAAAAGATTCTCTGTTCCTCTAAACCTGTCCATTTTATAGTGAGTGAAATTGACAGGTCTAGGAGGAAGCAGCATCCCATATTCTTCTTGTTCCTTCCACTCTAATCAAAGGAGGGAAGCTTTCCTTCCTGCCTTTTTCCTTGCCTGAGCTTTTAATTGATTAGTTTGTTGCGTGCAATCTTTTCATTTTCATATTACCTATTCTGTGAGTCATGGCTGAAGGTCTGAGAGAAAGTCATTCTAACCTAAGTGATTTACCTGTTACTTCATGAACCTGGCTAGGCATGCCAACTTCCAGAAAAGAAAAAGCAACAGTGGTTGTGAAAGGTACCGTGATAAAGATGTAAATGTTCTTTGTAAAGGCTTGCCTATTTTTACTTCCACTTCAGGACAGCTTCTACGAGTTTTCTTATATTGGGGTGGATTTTTTTGTTTCATTTTTCCTGTTTCCCTTTTCACTCTGGTCAGTATGAGTGTGTTTGTGTGTACCAATGTGTAGACTGCAGCAAATAAACACCTACTAATCACAGCGTTATATTCAATGCTGCTTAAAGATATTGGTTTTTGCATTATTGTGATCCCACTTTAATAGGTAATTAAATATATATCATAAGTTAAATGTCTCAAATCTTTGCCAAGATTTTCAGTTGCATTACTTTATGATATGCTTCAGAACCACTATGCTAATTGCATAGTTGAAATTCAATATGTAGCGGTTTTTTTTTTCCCTTATGAAATCCAATATCCTTGTCACTTTCACAGGTTAACTTTGAAGATACTTGCAAAGGTTTCCTAGAGGTTGCAAAGGTATAAACAAATAACGACAGTGGTTCTGCCTTTCTCTCTGCCTCTTTTGTTATATTCCAGTATCCTTCAAACTTCTTATTGACCATGTATGATATCTTATTTCATATGGAATCCAAGCTATATCTCCATTATATGTGATGGTTTGATGAAATCAAGTACAGACCTACCTAATCTATACATCCTTTACTTTTCTGAACTTTGGCTTTGCTTGTTTCAAGTGTTCAGCTTGAAGCAGAAATCCTTCATCGATTAATTAGTTATTGTTTATTTTTTATATATATATAGATAAAAGTCTTCTGGGTGATGAGTGATCTTTTGTGTGCTTGTTGATTTGGATTTGTAAACAGTAGGGATGGAAAGTTTAGAACTTCTGTGCATTGATGAAGAATGTACAATGGTAATAATGGGGAGAGTCATTTTATTCTTTTAATTGATTGTGCTTCCTTTGGTAACATCTACACTGTTGCAGATAGGATAACGATCAATTAGAGGAAACCTGAATTGTGTATGCACATGTGTTCATACTTTTTGTTGTGATGGCTGCTAAGTACCAACAGCATCGTCTAGCATGGAGTTTGTTCACTGCAAATGCTATTTTCTTCCACAATCCTGATGTTTGTATTGCTATAGCTGGTGGCCTTGCTTAGCATACATTAGCATTTTTATTGGCATTCCTGCACAAATATGATATCATTAAATAAATGTTTAATCTATCTACTGATGGCAGGAAGCTGTACATCAAACTGTTAGGGTTATCTTTGAAGATCCTGGTGTGCAGGAGTTAATTGTCAAGCTTTATCATAAAGGTAAAGTAATGTTCAGCTTTACCATGCTCTATAATGTTATCTTGGCTAACTCTTAACATGTCATTTATGCTATCTGTGTTAAATAATTTGTGCCAAGCTGACAAAATTCAAGTGCATATTAACAGGCCAATGCAATCACAATATCTAATCACTGTGATGTGGGCCTGCATAATAGCTTTTCACGACTACATATTTTAGAAGGAAATATAGAGTTTAATTTTAACATTTTAGTTGCCTCATGCTTCTTACTTTCATTAAGACTGCCATATTCTATATGTTTGGATGCCTATAATTAAACAATTTATGCAGACATACAATTTTAATGTTAAAATTATTGATGCTGCCCTAATGAAAGAATCTATTTCATTAGGGCATGATGCTACCCTGGGAGTACACTGCAAATAGAGAAAATATCTCTACTGAAAGAATCTACTTCTTGTGAAAAATAAAATGTGCCTATCTTGAAATGTTAGTGAAATGTTTTAAGTTTAACTACTGAAAGAGCTTATGTTGATTTTCATAGAATATTTTTCAGATATGTTGAAAGATATTGATTCAATTAATTTTCTTAATGCATTTGATCTATCAAATATTACCTCTAAGCATTTACCTTATGTCTCAGAGTGGTCTGAAGGACAGGTCACGGAGTACCTAGTTGCTACATTTGGTGATTATTTTACAGATGTAAAGATGTAAGTTTGCTCTTTTGTCAGTGTTTCTTCTTCTGAGTTCTGCCTTTTGGGTTACATCTTGTGGGATGCATTGCACTATAGGTACAAGTGATGCTTAGGTACATTATAGCAAATTAACTTCATAGATCCCACATACAAGTCATTTTAGTTCATGCTGTATTGCAGCTAAAGGTACATTATAAGCTTCATTTGTTTGTTGTAGGGGCTTCTCAGGTAAACATTTTCTTTTTACTACACATTTCTGGGGGAAAGACTCATGATTTTTCTAAGGGAAGTCCCAACTTCTATAGCCAAGGCCACTTAATTACATGGCAAATTGAATTTTGCATGCAGCCTGGGATCAGAAGCTTGGGTTTCAGCCTGCTATTGTTAGGAGAAGGGTTAGAGGAATATCACAGGGTTTCAGCCCGCTACCATTTCTTATTTGTTTAGAGAGATTCTGGGAAAATTTTGAAGGACTTTGCACTGACACATTAGCTATACCCATGTGATTAGGTTATTGAAATTAGGTTTTCCTCTTAGTCTGGAAGTTGTTATCTCAACTTCTAAGACATCAATTGGTGTGTAAATTAGTTTATCTACTGGAAACTACATATTTTCTTGCACCCACATGCACGTTATTGTTCTTGTATCTGTCGGTTAAACAAGAAAAGTTGTTCTTATTTGTTTTCTTTTTGGTACCTCAGGTATATTGAAGAAAGATCATTTAGGAGGTTTGTTGAAGCTTGTCTTGAGGAAACAATGGTGGTTTACGTTGATCACCTTCTGACTCAGGTTTTATTTCAAATATAAAGTTGAACCTTCTATTTTCTTGGAAGATACGCCTGCATGTATTCTCCCCGTGTCTATTTCAATTTTAAATTTACTTAATCTTTAATTTGTTGTGATTATTGCAGAGAAACTACATAAAGGAAGAGACAATAGAACGGATGAGGCTAGATGAAGAGGTTATTATGGACTTCTTCAGGGAGTATATCACAGTGTCTGTAAGTGGCTAGATGAAGAGGTTATGTAGAAACTTGTTTGAATTATTCTATGTTTAGTATATTCGCAAGTAATTCTGTTGAGATAAACAGTTCTTGTATCATCCTTTTGTTCTTTATTAATATTTGATCAACTGACCTTTGCTTCAGAAAGTAGAAAGTAGAGTCCGGATACTGAGTGATTTGAGAGAACTTGCTTCAGCAGAGAGTTTGGATTCCTTCACACTCATCTATACAAATATTCTCGAACATCAACCTGACTGCCCAGTAAGTGACACTTAATATTTCTTCTTTTGAGTGACGATACTGGTCTGATAATTACTCTTCTTATACTGGATCCATTGTGCACGAGTAGATCACCAGTTGTCAATTGTATGATAGGCTAGGGCAAATTAATGGGTTAGACCTTAGTGATTTCTTTCAATTCAAGTTATATAATCCATGAGAAAAAGTGCACTCTATATTTGTACGTGTCAAGATTGTCCAAGGCTTGTGCCTCTGATGAACCTGGTATCTGATTTGTGTATTGTGCTTGCAAATTGCAGCCTGAAGTTGTTGAAAAGCTTGTTGGACTGCGAGAAGGCATACCACGGAAGGATGCGAAAGAGGTACGTGCAAACCTATTACATAAATCTGATGTATAAAAGACACTTGCAAACCTCAAATGCTTCTAATGTGATGAATCAACGATCCAGCCCAAACCATATATTTCTCGTCGGAACCGCATGTGTTGCCGGTTCTTCTTTTTATCAGCAACAGGGGGATGGCTTCACAGGGTTTAAACAAGAGCATGGGGATATCTACAGTTGCACCATATAGCAAGATTTCAGTTAGGACTCGGGAAGATTTCTGAAATCTATTCTCTTGTCATTCCTTTCACAGGTTATGCAAGAGTGCAAAGAGATATATGAGAATTCACTTGTTGATGGAAACCCCGCAAAGGCTGGTTTTCTCTTTCCGAAGGTGAAGTGTTTGACAGCTTCCAAAGGATCTCTCTGGCGAAAGCTCACTTAGATCAAGTGCCGTCATGGACCCAGAAAAAAAGAAGAAGGAAGTTGCTGTAAAGTCAATCATTTGTAATCGTCCATTGGAATGACCTGGTGTCTTCATTTTTATTGATGATGACAAATTTTGACCGTGTATATCCGTCTCCTCTATGTGTACTACTTGATCTACGCGATGTCTAGTTGGGTATGTATAGTTGGGTATGTAGATTATTTTGATATGTTCTTTTACATGAAGAATCAAAAGGTTTATAAAAACATCTAATTAAATAAATCAATTATTATTTATGTAAATAAAAAAAAATTGTTAATAATAAATAAAAAAACTGAAAAAATTAAAAGATGAATATAGATTAAGATATTTCACCTCACAAAATAAGATATATACTTGTGTGTGTTTGCTAAAATAGAATCACATTTGAATAAAAAGAAAGAAAAATATTTTTATATATAAAATAAAGCTCATCTATAAAATAAAAAAAAATCTTCAAAAATTAAATACAAACAAAATATTTTAAGAAAAAAACTTTTATTTAAAAAGACTTGCCAAACCAATTATCTAGACCATAAAATTGGGATAAACTGATAGAGAATAAATTGAAGATAATTTTAAAAATTAATTTAAAAAAAATTGTGTAGAATGATAAAATTATAAAAGTAAATAAGAAAAAAGAATCTTGAATTGCATAAACTTTTCAAACTCTTTTTACTTGTCATTAGATTAAATCAAAAGCATGACAAATAAAAAAATTACGAAGCTCATTCCCAAACAAATCAAACACCAAAGGATAAAAATTAAAAAAAGTCAATCATATAAAAAATTATTATTAAAAGAATGAGAGTGAAAATTGAAATAAAAAATAAATTAAATGGCATAAAAAAATTAAATTAGAGGGTTAAATTGAAAAGAAAAAAAAACTTTAACAAAAGGAAAAAAGAAATCAAAAGAACAAGGGCTAAGTTGAAAACAATAAAACAACATAAACTTTGATTGAAGGATAAAATTGAAAACCAACAAAACTTTAACAAAAGAGCCAAGAAAAAAAATCAGAAATCAAAAGAATATGGATCGAATTGGAAAAAATGATATATGACAAATTATAATTTAAGGACTAAATTGAAAACATAAAAAACTTTTATAAAAGAACCAAAGATGAAAAAAAAAGCAATAAAAAACATAGGTATTGAAATTGAAAAACCTAAAGAAAAAAGGACAGACGTGCATTTTTTATAAAAGAGAGAGAGAAGAAGAAAGGGAAAAAAACAATCATCAGCGACAAACCGCCCATCATCCACTGCCATTTGTTACCTCAAAAGAAAGAGAAGACAGAGGAGCTTCTAAGAACACAGTGGAAGGGCAGGTTTAACCATCATATGGTGTCGCATGCACCACCCAAAAGGCATAAACGACACTCACGCGTTGGCACGTCTTCATCATGCTTCAGCATCTTTTTCAGATAAAAATAGATTTCTCCAAATGAAAAATACCAGAATGCCCTCCATAAACTCAGAATTCCAAAAAAAAAACATCGTGAAAGAACACAAATGCCTCAGACTTATGCCTTGATTTTTGTCTTTTCTGAAGGTAAAAACATATTTTTGTTGCAACTAATAAGTGAAAAAACTAAAAAGCTTTTGGTCAACTATTCTAATTTTTTTCTTACCTAAAAATTAAATAAGTATTTTGATATTTTTAAAAATTTTAATAAGACAAAATAACTCTTGATCAACAACTTTAAATTGTGTTGGTTTTAGGGGTAGAAACATATTTTTATTGTGCAAAAAAATTTAAAAAGATTGACATGCACCTTAAATAATTTTTTAATATCCAATGGACCTCTAAAAAAGACTAAATTACCCTTATACAAAGCCTCTCATTTTTTCCATCAAATGGAAAAATAGTAATTTAACTATAGTAATAAATTATGTATATAGCTGCAACGAAACTTGCATGCCCTATCCCTATAAGATTTTGTTAATATATATATATATATATATAAACATTGATCCCTAGAAAATTTAATCAAAATAATAACTTTTTTGTTTCCGATTTCATGAACTGCAAGCTACAAACTCAACCACTTTGTATTTTGCCATAATCAAGTAGGGGTGAGGAGGTATCAACAACTCCACCAGGGTAGGTAAAGAAAACTGGAGAAAAAATTTCAGCTTTCCCTATGCTTGTTGTTGGAAGTTCCAGTTAATCACCATTGATGTGATGGACGTTTTGCCATTACTTTGCACACATGCAGCTTGATTCATAGATTGTTTATAAAAAAACATTTTGGATTTCTTAAAAAAAGTGAGATAGAGATCGCTAGCTAGAATATGCCAACAGGTAGCAAATGCCTCGTGGATTCCATTGATTTGTGCGTTTTGTTCACACTAGTCGTGTCATTAGCGAGGAATTTAAGGAGGCAAAACCCTACAAACAGCCATTAGAGAAACAAGATATCATGAACATATCCATTACTTTACTCTTTGATGAGCTATGCATATTACCTGCCCCTCTTGACTGCTATGAAAATATTGATAAATTAACATGAAAACGACTTCTAATTTATTATGGCTCTACCAATCTAGTGAGGGATCAAGAGTGGATAATTTAACCAGCAAAGGCCACCTTGATTATGCAACTTAATTTGCATATAAATCCACTCCCCTCTTTTCCCTCCTCCCATAGCTAGCTCAACCTGTAATAACATCAAGAAGAATGGAAAACTTCCCTCCATTGCTTTACAGAAACCCCAAAAGAAGCTCTAGGCAATCAAGTAGGTACCTTGGAGTAAGGAGAAGACCATGGGGGAGATATGCTGCCGAGATTCGCAATCCATATACTAAAGAGAGGCATTGGCTAGGCACGTTTGACACTGCTGAGGAAGCTGCTGTAGCATATGATCTATCCTCCATCTCTTTTAGTGGCATTGAAAGAGCTCGTACCAACTTTTACTACCCTTTCTTCGCGCATCCCTCTCCTTCACAAGAGGCGCCTCCACCTCCACTGCCACCGCCTGAGATGGAGAAGGGTGATCAACTTGGCATGGAGGACGTAGGTACCACACAAGATGACGAGTCTATTGTTATTGCTTCTATCTTGCAAAGCTTTTGCCAGTCCACTAGTTATTCTTTCCATCCACAAATTTAGAATTGCTTCCTGGTAATTAACTATTTCCTTTCCATAAAGATGGCAATAACGCTCTTGAAATCCTTTTGAAGGCCGGGAATGGAAAGTAGAGAATTTCAGCAATGAGCATGTTTTATTCTCATTTCCTTTTGCTTTACAAGTTAATATTATAGTTATTCGGGGGGCAAAAAACAAAAACAAAAAACTATTAGAGTTTATATCATACGAAATTTTATTTTTAAAAAAGGGTAATTTTCTTTTCCAAATTCTGAGTTTGAATTTTAGGTACAAAGTGAAGTAAGCCAACACAGAGGGACGCTTTTAAGATTGTTGGGAGAGGAGACTTATCGAGTCTCAATCGAAACTCAAACTAGCTGAAAATATTCTTTATCAGAAAAAACTTGGTCGAAGTCAAAGGTAGCAAACTTGTTCCGGGTTTAAAGCTCGGGTTATTGAGTCTATTCAAAATAATTTAATTTCAAGATTTTTAAATGAAAAATAAAAAGTTATTATTTTGAAAAAATAAATAAATTAAGTTTTAACTGGGTTAACAACGTAATTTAACAAAATTAATTTTTATTTAATTTAATTTAAAACCCGATCCAAATCAAATAACAAATTAACGACTTATTAAGTTGTTCTACTAGCCTATGCTGAGTTTAATAATTCTAATAGAAGTTAGAGATTTTTTAAACAAATACCAAACATTTGATAAGAGCAATTTTGGATAATAAATAGATTTTTAACAATACTGAGTAAGTCATTACAAATTCTGGCGACACGCAAAGTTTCAGAAGGCAATGATAAAGCTCCCCTGCGGAAAAATGAAGAGGCTTCTGCTTCTGCTTCTGCTTCTGCTGCTGCTTCTGCTTCTGCTAGGTTACTCCATAATTCCATCAGTAAAAATTGCAATTTGCATGCATGATTAAATGACATATTGTCCACTATGGAAATTTGTCATGTGATTTTCCAAGAAAACGCTATTTCTTTCTGCGTAGGATCTATTTCTTTAATTTTTCAGAGAAGAGCACTTTTAACAATATATATGAACTTTGTCTTTTGCAACCACGCACGAATGTAAATACCTCAGAGCAACTTTATCATGGATGAAGCTAAGATACCATTCAATGGAGAACATGTCATCTTATAAAATATCCAATGACACGCACAACTCAAAATTGAAACCTCAGGCTCAATTATTTTTTTACTAACAATCTGAACTAACTTCTTTAGGCAGTACTACTAATTTTAAATTGCGAAAGATTGGTTGTGGTAGTCAAAGGAGATGAATGTTGCTTCGTATGTACTCGATAGATGGCCAGCATTTTGTCATGATCAGGCTAGTATTTTTTTTTAATTTAAAAAAAAAACAATATTTGAGCACTACTAGCATGTTTTAAAAAAAAAAAACCGATGACTTGAATTATAGATTCTATTGGATCAAATAAGATGCTTAGATTTAATTATATGATGAAAGAAAACGATAATAAATGGACCAAATTTAAAAAGAAAAGGTGATTATGTTGACTTGTCAAAAAAAAAAATTATGAAGCTCAATTTCAAGACAATCAAATGTTAAATGATGAAATTGAAGAAAAATAGCAAAAAAAACGTCTTGGGTCAACCCGAGTTAGCATAACAAACTCGCGACTCAAGTCATGAGGTCGGGCTAACCTCATAGAAAGTAAATAAATAATAATAATAATGTCAAATTCCTAATAATCAAAATGTAGAAGGATAAAAACAGAAAAAATCAGTTAACAAAAACAACTCGAAAAAAATAAAACACCAACAACTCGGGTAAAGGTAAGGTCGCCAAACCTCGCAAGCCAAATCATACGAACATGATGACTAATTGAAGACAAAATGATAAAGAAATACAAAGCTCAATTCTAAAAAAAAATGTTGATGGGTGGAGCTGAAAAAATATTCAATGTTAAAATAACTACCTGGAAAAAAAAAAGATCGAACTAACTTGGGTAAACTCACCAGACACGCGACCTAAGTCATGATACTAGGATAACCTCATAGAAAGAAAAATAGAAAAAAAAAAATAGTGAAGCTCAATCTTCAATAAAACTAATGTTGAGGATAAAATCAAAAAAAAAATAGATGAAAAAAAAAGAATGATGTGAATCCAAGTTAATATTTCATACATGTGACACGGGCTATAAGACCAGGATCACCATGCCAAAAACAAATAGCAAAAACCTAACTCTCAACTAATTTAATGTTGAATGATGAAATTGAAAAAAAAATCAATTCTAAAGTAAAAAAAATAGCAATTAAAAGTATGTGAACCAAATTTAACATAAAAATAAAATGAAACAAAATGCAAACGCATGAAATTGAAAAAAAACAATTAAAAAAGGGAAAAAAACAAATAGAAATCAAAAAAATAAGGACCAAATTTGATATAAGAATTAAATAAAATCAAATTTTAAGGGACGAAATTGAAAAATAAAATCAATAAAAAAAACATATTCAGGATAAATAAATAGTAATAAAAAAATAAGAACCAAATTTAATACATTAAACAAATGAGACGACATCTTTCAAATTTTGAAGGTCAATGTAATTCCTAATGAGAGGAGAGAGAGAAAAGGGAGGACAAGAAAAAAAGCTCATGAGAGCTTAACCATCATGTGAACACTAACACACACCACATCATTGGGAAGAGTATAGCGCGACACTTCCAACGCCATCGTCTAAGTCACGTTTGGCCAGCATGGTGATCCTCATACGCCTCTTGAAGACCATAAAACCCTTCCACCTATTGGCACGTATGTTGCACATGCCACCTTATTTTCCCTGCCCATTACCTCGATCTCCATACTTGTTTCAGTTTTAATCTCCATCCCTTAACACTTAGTTTTTATAAAAAAAAAAAAGTTAATTTCTATTTTATTTTACAAAATTGAGCATCGAGTAACCATTGAAAATTTCCCTCGATATTGCATGATCATTATATCAAAACAACCAAAACAAACTAGCAAACCAAATCTCAAATAAAGCTAATGCAATGAGATCAAATTGAAAATAAAAAGTTAAGGAACTAAAAAAAATATATAAGGCACATGAACTTACCTTTTGATCATGCGAATTTGTCCCTAATTTTAGCAAAAAGAAAAAAGAGTGGACATTTCTTTAAGTTTCAAATTTAGTCCATGAAGCTCTAATTATTGTAAATCAATGAAATTGACATTTGTTTTTTTAAAAAAAATGATAATGATGTCATTATAACTTTTCTTAAAAAATCTTCAAACGACACCATTTTAGATCAATTTGAGTTAACTCGTTCATCTTGTGATTCGAGTCTTAGGCAAGATCATGAACCGAGCTAGGTATAACAACTTTATCGGAGACGTTATTTTCACCTTAGATGGAAGGAAACTTAAAATGGAACCGCCCCTCTATGAACCACTACATTGATATTTGTGGGAGGCTCTTGTAAAGTTCATGTATAAGAACAAAGATTATTTGGCCCGCGCTACGGTACAGGTTGGATCAAAAAAATTTTAACATAAAAAACATATCTAGGTGTTACTAATATTTTTTTCTAGTAAAAAAAAGTCAATTAAAAAGGAAGAAAAAAACTTGAGCCAACCGAGTTAACTCATCAAACTCGGGGTCTGGTCATAAGTATAGGATAACCTCATAATAAGTAAATTATAAAAAAAAAAATATGAAGTTCGATCCCGAATAAATCTAATGTTGAATGATCAAATTAAAATTAAAATTAAAATTAAAAAAAATATTATTGCAATGAATAGTATGATGTGAGAAGGGGGTACAGTAAAACCCCTTCCCCCTTTAGTTTTTTGTTAATAAGAAATAGAAATAAAATTGAAATAAATTATAAAATTCAATTCTCAATCAATCATGTGTTGAAAGATGAAATTAAAAAAAATAAAAAAGGACATAAAATATTTGAGTCAACCAGGATTAACCCGCCAAACCCGTGACCCAAGTAATGGGATGGGGATAACCTCATAGAAAGCAAACCAAAACAAATCACAAAGCCTAATTATCAATCAACCCAATGTTGAAGGATGAAATTGAAAATAAAAAAACTCAATTCAATCAAGTTAACTCATCAAACTTGTAATTCGGATCATGAGTATGAAATAACCTCATAAAAATAAATTAAAAAAATTATGAAGTTCAATCCCCAATAAATCTAATGTTGAATAATGCAATTAAAATTGAGATTGAAAAAAAAACATCATTTTAATAAATAGTGTTATGTGACAAGAAATACCCTAAAACCCCATCCTCTTTTATTATTTTGTTAATAATTAATCGGAAAAAAATTGAAACAAATTATAAAGTTTAATTCTCGATCAACCTAGTTTTGAAAGATGAAATTGAAAGAAGAAGAATTAAAAAAAAAACATAAAAACCTCAAGTCAATTACAATTAACCCATCAAACATGTGACCTGAGCAGGAGATGTGTATAACTTTATAAAAAGCAAATCAAAACAAGTCATGAAACGTAATTATCCATCAACTCAATATTGAAGGATGAGATTGAGAAAAAAAATTCAATTAGAAAAGTGAGAAAAAATATTTGAGTCAACCGAGTTAAGTCGTTAAACTCGTGGTCCAAGTCATGAATATGAGATAACCTTAAAAAAAATTAAAAAAAAAATTATGAAATCCAATCCTTAATAAATCTAATATTAAATAATAAAATTAAAGTTAAAAAAACATAGATTAGGAGGGGAAAAAATAAACAAAGGATAGGAAAAACAAATTATTTCTTCGAATAGAGTTTTGCAGGAAAGAATTACAGTAAAACCCCTCAAATTTTTTGATAATTAATATTTAACCCCAAAGGGTCAGCCGAAGTGGCTGTGACGTCCTGATTCTGCTGGGCTTTTCGTTTGGTCTCGGTACAACTTCGACCTTGGGCCATTCTTTTATTAATATTAATCTCATCTCGTTTACCATAAATCTTTACAAGGTCATCTGCTTAAGCTGCTCACAGACTTAGCTATAGATCAGAGAGGTCCATACGTCTATGATCAACTCAATTTTTTGTTAAATTTCAATTTTAAAGATATAAAAACACATATCTGATTTATATAGCTTTTAGTTTTGAAAATAAAAATTGATTAAAAAGTCTAAAAAACAATTAAAAATGATTAAAAAACAATGACATTTTTTTTTATCTATTGACTACTGGAATTTGTTTGGAGTTTTTTTCCCGTTTTATTTTAAAAAATTTAAAAAAAAACTAATTAATTTTTTTTATCGCAATCTAATTAGAAATATTATAGTAATGATTTGAGTCCTTTAAATCAAAATATGGTCTAATAAATTCATTGAAGGATGAAATCCATATTGATTAACTGATGAAACACATTTGATAATAGTGAAATGTGTATTTTTTTTTTTTCATAGGCATGATTCTTGAATTTAGTTTACACGAAAGTTTTGATTTTATGTGTTTGAGCTTCTCTAATTTTTACAAAATGTTTATTTATTTTCTAAGGTTTTTGTTATCTTTTGAAAATAAAATAATATAAACAATGAAAAATAAATAAGAAAAATTAAAAACATAATATGAATTAATTAATTAATTAAAAAAATAATTAATCATTGTTTTTTTGGATTTTAACAAAAAAAAGTAAAAAGAATGAAAAATAATTTCAAGATTTATATATAAAAAAATAGCAAATTTTGTTTAATAATTTCTTATGGTTTCTTCCAATTTATAATGGATTTTTTTATTAAAAAAAATGAGACCTTTAAAGAATCTGACATGTGTCCTGCATGTCTTTAATAATCAAAATTAACGAAAAAGAAATTAGATTAATTATGAATTGAGGGACCTCCGTGATCTAACATATCAAATCATAGGGTTTTGTTTAATTAAAATAAAACCACAAAAATGTATACCATAGAAAAAATAAATTGTATAGTTAAACCATCAGCCGGTACTAATATTTCAAAGTAGAATTAAATTACCACATTAATTGATGAAAGACTTGCACTTATTTTTAGGTATTATTTATTTTTGTATTTAAAAAATGTTTTTTAAAAAATTAAAATTTATTTTTTTATTTTAAATTAATATTTTTAGATATTTTTTTGATCATTTTAGTATGTTGGTGTCAAAAATAATTTTTAAAAATTAAAAAAAATTATTATTTAAATATATTTTTTAATAAAAAATTATTTTAAAAAATAATCACATCCATATTTTTAATCACCATAAATTCTTTCTCACGCTCCTTGAACTTCAAAAATTTTGTAGACTTCAGGAACGAAGTCAAGTGGTAAGAGAAGGGAATCGGTAGCTTTTACTCCATTACTGCACGGAAGATGCTTGCTACGTTACCAAAAGTTGCACGTCTTGTTTTTTAAAATTAATTTTTTAATATTAAAAATAAATTTTTAAAAAAATAAAAAAAATATTATTTTAATATATTTTTAAATAAAAAATCTTTTAAAAAACAATTAATCTTATAATATCAAACTTAATTTAAATGCATCATGTATGCAATGACGATGTTGCAAGATTCTCTATCCATGAATAACCTCCTGTTTGGAAGGGCGTTCAAATAGATATTGATCAAAATTAAAGTTTTTATTACTTAAAATTAATATTTTATATATTTTCAAATTATTTTAATATATTAATATCAAAAATAAATTTTAAAAAATAAAAAATATATATTATTTTAATGTATTTTAAAAAAATAATTTTAAAAATAATCATTATCACACTTCTAAATACTCTTTTAAGTAAAATTATTTCACACCAAAATGCATCTTTTCTTAACTTGGATAAACTTAACAGATTCAATCAGACCTAGTCGGCCTAGTTTATTTCAAAAATAATAAAAATTTGAACTTGGTATAATTTATTTGAAAATCTAGATTAAAAATCGAGTAAAACCTAACATGTTTTGATCATTTGAAAAAATTAAGATGGGATTGGGTTTAAAAACTCTGCACAAAATAGAAACCAGTCCATTATTTCAAGCCCTCCATTGTAACCCTTTGCTATCGTAAAATTAAAACCCCTAAATAAGAACCTTAGCATATATCATACTCGTATAGTGAAAAAGGTATTAGATTTAAGATTTACAGACCTTTCCATATGGCAACCACAAATCCTCGCCACCCTAGTGAGAGACAAAGATACAATCCTAAGTGCGCACAATAAATACGACTAGTCCTGTCATCTACAGTGAAGATGTTTTATTAATGGACTTTAGCTAAGCTAATTTGGCATTTTGGTGTGGCCGTCAGATTTCTGAGCTTGAGATGTTGAATTAGGATGTGGTGGAATTAATTAGTCTGCCCCCCTCCCCCTCTGCTTACTGGTGGAGTCCGCCTCGCAAGAGCACTTACTGCTGCATCTGTAGAAGGATCTTCCTATAAGCACATAGCAAATCAAACAAAACATTGATCAGTATACAATACTTTCGTCGAACTAATAATCATGAGTCCGTATCTAGAAATGGAAGATTATCACCATCATGAATGTTTAGTTTAAGTGATTTCAGTATAAGGTCACGCTTTCCCGTTACTGGGGGTTTTCATTATGAGATATCAGGATCGATGGGGACTTGAGAATTCCTCCGTTAAGTCCGAAAGGGTTAAGAAAAAAGGTTTAATATCACACTGATATGTGATAAAGTCGCATTTCATAGGCCAGTGAGACTGTACTGTACTGGTATTCCTCCATTTCACGAGAGGTTTTGAACAGTTGGAACCTCTTCTTTATAACAAAAAAAAAAAGGTCATGTTTTACAGGTTGAATTCATAAGCTAGGGCAAAAACATAGCTAGATTTGCTCGATGCATGGGTTGTGTACCTGTTTACTCACCTTGGCTCAAATTAACAGCAATATATTTGCATTTTATGAGTCTTAGAAAGACATAGAGTTGTACATGTGTGTGTGAGAGAGAGAGAGATCAGAGAGAGAGAGAGAGATTACAGAGGTATCTGTGGGAGGATCAGCTTGTGGGTCTGAAGTTCTTGTTGGAGGAGGATATTGTAGGCTTTCTTCAGAGGCTTTTTCATCATCTTCTTGCTTTGAACTTGAAGTTGATGAGCTTTCTTGGGTTATCCTTTGGTGATCAACAGTACCCAGTCCCAGACACCTGAGAAGAGCATTGAAAGCTTCAACAAAAATGGAAGGGCTATAAGAGATTTGAAGAACATCTCCCTGTATCTCCTCCTTTATTGATGACCCTTTATCCATTTTGAATCTCCTCTCCTCCTCCTCCCCTCCTTGTTCTTTGATCTACCTCAACAGCTAGCCTCACTTCAGTAGGTCTCCCTTAATGGCTGTCTGGTGTATATAATGCGACTTGACAGACGTTGACGTAAAGTACGAAACAGTCCCCGGTTCTTGTCCCTTCAATTTCACACGTACGTGGTGGGTGCCTTTTATGACCAAATCTAATGAATTTCACGAATGAGTCAAAGGAAAAGATTTCAATTTGTATGCATGAGGAATTACAAAGTAAATTCAACAATCCACATCATGAGGCTTATGACATGGTTTAATTACCTACAAAGTAAATTCAACAATCCAATTACCTCAAAAGATGCTCTAATAGAGAGTTAATTTGAGTGGAACTACCTTTCAGTACTTCCAATTTCCATATCATACATGTAGCACCCTTTCATCTATAGTTATTAAATTCAAGTTAAAGGTTAAACCGGTACAAAATACAGGTTATGGGTTTAATGAATTAAAATAATATTGTTTTGAAAAAATCAACTGAAATTTTTCTCAAGTTTTGATTAGATTACAATTAACTCATCAGGTTAATCAGGTCGAACTATATTAATTCTAGATTAACTTTTTTTTATACCTAACCCAAGACATATGATGGATTGATTGAGCTAAGTTTAATATCAATGATTTCATCTATTTAACTAACCCTTGTAATCTATATATTTGTGTTAATGTTTTTTTTTTTCATTCCACGGTAAAAGAAAATCTCTTGATTTCTTGTGAACAATCTTAAAACTGTATTTTAAGATTAAAAGGAAAAGACATTAAAGAAGCTCTTTTGATATGCAGTTTCAACGAATACTCCTTCATGCTATTTTCCAAGATACTTCTACCCACATGAAACCTGGAAAAAGAGTTGCCCATTTGAGAGAAAACTTAACTAATATCAGCAAAACTATAATCAATGAACATGGCAGTAACAGGTTTGGAATGAGACAGAATCCTAAGTGCCAAAGGGCAATAAGTATTATTAAAGAGGCATGACACAAACGAAGCTACCCCTTACCTACTCCTGGGAAGGGATGTCAGACCATACAGCTTGTTCAATTCATTAATGTCGTTCTCGGTTTGTCTTCTAAAACCTACTCTGATCATAAACATGTATTATATTCTTAAAATTGCTCTAACTGGGATTGCAGGTCTGGCCATGAAGAATCTCTCCTAATAAACTATTTTATTACGAGTCTGGATACAGTACTGCATGTATATTTTATCCCATTAATTGTAGGCATCGAAGTTACAATCTCACCTAACATTTCGATGATCATAATATGATAACACGAACAAGTATATCGATCATCTTAGCTCATATCGAAGCATTCCTATGAATGAAGTAATTGTTCGTACTCCACCTGCACATGGCATGATCGTTCGCATGATTTGATTGCCTTCTATTCTTTGGATATGGATCATCTTCAATACTGTAAGGAAATAACCCAGCAATCGGTACTTGATACATACTTTTATATATGGGGAAGATAAAATCAATATCAGAATTAAAGGAAAGTCTATAAATATACCCTTATTATGCCATTTATTAATCCTATTGTAGAATGTTTTTTGTGGGGTTAATTACTTACCTTTGTTTTCGTATTAGAATCTCTTATTTCAACCTTACAGTAAAAACACCGCATTTCTCATTATTTTTATAATTTTAGACACAAATTTATTCAAAAATTCCCATTCCAATTATGATTTTGGATAAAAAAGAATTCAGCAGAAAAGAAAAATGAATAGCAATTAAAGAAAATTACATTTTACATAATTAAGTTCTGAATTTATATATAGAAAGTGTAAAATTTAAATAAGAATAAATAAAATTACCAATCATGTATTATCAAAACAAATTACTATCAGTGCATATATATATCAATTAATTTAATTATACACGTCAAATAAAAATTTTGACGAAAAAGAAAAAAAAAAATAGAGTTTCATTTTATGAAAAAAAAAATGAGTGATAAGTTAGAAAATTATGTTTACAAATTATAAGTACACGTCTTGAATAAAAATAAAGAAGAAAACAAATAAAAATGGTGGGAAAATTTTATATTTCCTTGTCTATTACTAATTACTTCATGGATAAGTATAAAGTCCAACATCAAAAATTCAAAAAAAAAATCTAAATTCATCTCTAACCTTTTTATTTTTTAATTTAAATGGGTCAAATTACTCCCTTATACATTCATTACAACCAGCTCGGTTAATGAGGACAAAAATTTTAGGATTTAAATTCGCAATTATTTAACTAATAATGTTCTAATAGTATTTCGAGGAACACTTAAAATTAAATTGTTAAATTGTTAGGTGAAATTTTATTGATGATTTAGGGTGATTATGTAACAACGCAAACTTTGGAATTAACCATTCCATATCTAAGTGTTTTTAAGCATTGAAAAACTGAAATTTAAAAATAAAAATTAATTTTGTGTTTGAAATTAATTTTTGATATTATAATATTATTTGTGAGTTTGTAAAGATTGTTTACATAGTTTTTTTAAGGAGATTAATGTTCTGAAAATAGAGTTTAATAAACAATAATTAAAAGAGTAAATTATAAATTAGTTCTAGTTTTGTAAAATAAATTAAATAGTCCCTCTTGTTTTAATTAAATAATTATTTGATCAGTGTTAACCATATTTAATTTAATATTTTTTATTTTAAAAAATATATTTTTTTCTCTTCAATCTTTCCATGTTATCTATTTTTTTACCTTTTTGTTTTTCTAAAACAAATAAGTGGAAAAATACCATGAAGTTAAAGAAAATAATAAAATTACAAATAGATTTAAGAATATAGAGACTAATTAGTTATTTTTTTAACTAAAGAAAATATTTAATTCGGATTAATTTATAATTTACTCTAATTAAAAGGAGTCCAATTCAAACACTAAATATATAATTGGAGAACTAAAATCAAAAAAACAAATTATGCAATTATCTGTCAAAACTGGACATTTAATGAAGCCTATTTATTGAAATAATGTGTTGAAGAGGGTCAAGTGCTATTTTTTAAAATTATAAATATTTATATAATAAAATTAGAAAACATCCTAGAAGCACCTTAACTTTTATTTAATTTATTACATAATAGAAACTCATACTTATAAACACTTTAAAAAAATATATTTTTTTTCAATATGAAATAGGTATTTTTATTTATTTATTTACAAACTACACCAACTTATAAATTTATATGATGTCTTGTATTTATAAATATCACATGTCATTAGTAAGAAAACAAGCTCATACTCTTTTATTCTATATTGTTTTCCCTAGCATATATTATCTCTTCACACATCTATATTTTATTCCTCTCCTATTTAATAACTTAATTATGAAAGAGTCTCGTTTAATGACAAGAAATTTATTTTGCAGGTCAATCATCAACCCAGGACACGGTCAAGGATCGAAAGCTCGGATTCAGTCTGAAGTTTATCACAACTTCATCAGTACAATTGTTGAAATCGATCGTTAATGGAACTTCGTGAGTCAATCGAAAAAACAATCGAGGTGGATGGAGATTCAAATCTTAAAATGAAAGTGCGTCGTTGCTTTTTTATATATAGTGCGAGAGGGAGAGCTGGAGAGATTGCAAAGTTTCCTTCTTTTGTTGCTGTAGAATTTTAATATCTCCCCACCTTCCCCTTCGCTTACTGATGGTGTTTCTGTTTCCACATATAACATGCATGCATAACACAAAACACGTAATATTAATTAGTATGTTTGTAGAAACTAGCTAATGATTACTGGAACTTCATGAATCCATAAGAAAATAGATTATTCTTGCTAAACAAATTCAATTTGGAATGAAGTTTTCTGTTGTTAATTAATTGAATGATAAAGTGTGTATAGTGCAATACTGTTTCTGTGTCCTAGTATCAATTTCACTGTGATATCTCTCCTAAAAGTTTTTTTATTATTATTAACGTGGATATCCGAGTTATCTTGCACACACCTCGACTAATTTTATAAGTTTTAAAATTAATAATTATATAAATTTCTAATAATTTTGAGATTTATGAAACTCGAACAAGTAATTTTTAAAAAATAATTTTAAAATTTAATCAACTAAATTACACTATTCAAAATTTCCCTCGATTTGTTTTCTTGAATAAGTTTGTCATGGGGATTCTTCCGTGTCAGCTTTCTTTATCAACAAAAGCTATCCAATCATCTTTAAAAAAAAAAAAAATTAGGGACTTGAGAATTTAGGGAGCACTACAGCATTTGTATCTCATGAAAGGATCGTACATAATAATATCACGTTGATATGTGATAAAGGGACATTTCAAATTAAGGATCGGTTCATGATAAACTAGCTAGGGCTGGCAGAAACACTGCTAGATGTTAAGGGTAAGATTATGTTCGGTAATTTAGTAGTGATTGTTTTTTAAATAATTTTTTATATTTAAATATATGTTAATGATATTTTTTTATTTTAAAAAAATTATTTTTAATATTAACATATTAAAATAATTTAAAATATATTAAATTTTTTTAAAGATGATTTGCAACGTGTTCCGAAATAATTTTAATGTAAAGTGTTGAATAGCGGCAAAGATTGGTTGAAATCCCGTTAATTAAGAGATGGTTTGCTGTATCCTGATTAATCTGGTTTGTGAAATAAAAAACCACAAAGCGGACAAAATATAATGATACCCTTCAATGGGCTGTAGGCTACAGTGTCAGTTTTTGTTTCTCTTCCGATCTGAGCATAGGCATGGACAGACATATTGTCCCCAAGTATGAAGCTGCCCTTCAATAATGTAAGGGATCACTTTTATTGAAACCTTAAACTAATCACATGATTACAGTCGGTAAGAGGCAGTGTCTAATCAACCACTTCAGCATATTAATACTTTTTTTTAACGTTAAAAAAATATCAAATTTTGTTAATGTTTCTTTTTAATGGAAAAAAAATTAAATTGTATGATGGTTTATCCAATATAACTTAATTGATTTTACTAGTTTAAAAATAATTCATAGAACCCGTTAAAATAATATTTGATTAAACAAGATTTCATAATGATTTTTTTAATATTAAAATAACAATATATTAGATTGACTTAAAACAACACGGGTTAACGTGTTAAATTTGTAACCCAGGTTATAAGACTATAACAACCCTATATAAAGCAAATCAAAATAAATTATGAAGTCTAATTCCCAATCATTCTAATATTAAAAAATAAAATCAAAAAAATAATTAAAAAAAACCTAAAATAATTAACCCGAATTAATATATCAAACTTACAACTACTAAAATCAACCTTCTTTGGTTTTTTTTATTCATCACGATGAGGCCTGCTTTACTCGGTGGCACGTGTGACATCATTTCTTCTAGCTAGTTTGATGTTGGTTTGCTTTTTTTCCTTTTTATTTTCTCTTTTCTTCTTAATTTCTGCGCTTGGCCTTCTAAAATTTTATAGCAACCTCTCAATTTGTTTATTTTATCAAATTTGATTCATATTCTTTCAATTGATATTTTTTATTTGAATTATTTTATAAATTTAAATTTTATTTTCAATTTCATATTGCTTTAATCTTTTAACTTATTAGATTTGGTCTCAATTTTTTTGATTGCTTTCAATTAATAATTTTTTATTAAAATTATTTTATAGAATTAAAATTTATTTTCAATTTAATCCTCTTTAAATTTTTAATTTATTAGATCTGGTTCTCATTTTCTTATTACTATTTATTTTATTTGAGATCATTTTAATTTTTTTTAATGATTTCATCTTCTTTTATTTTTTTATTTCTATTTTTTTTACTTTGGTGATTTTTTTCTAATTTTATCATTTAACATTGAATTGAGTTTCTTGATTGAACCCGGAGTCTATGATTTGATGGGTTATAGATTTTGGAGATTAACCCAAGTTTATGAGATTTTTTCGAGTTGGTTTTTTTTTTAAGCTCGTGTTTTTTCAATTTCAACCTTCAACATTTGGTTTAATTGGAGATTGGCTCTTCGTTATTTTTTCTGTTGCTTTCTATAGAATTTTGCATTGATTTTAAAAATAACTCATGTTATCTTAGATCTTTTTATTTGTCACTCTTTATTAAATTTAGCTTTTAAAAAATAGCTTTGAATTAAATTAAATTAATTGTTTAAATATAAACATATTATGTTCACTTCATGATATTATTATTTGCTTATATATAGCTTTTTTTTGGGTTTTTTTCTTAACATGATGTTTTTTTTTCAGCCTTTAATACCCTGTTGATTAGAATTGGGTTTCCTATTTTGTTTTGATATAGGTTTTATAAGGTTATCATGTTCTCATATTCTGGATCGTAAATTTTACGGGTTAATTATGCTTGACTCAGGTTAGGCTAATATGTCTTGCACTACAGTTATCAACAACAAAACAAAATATTATTTATGTTAATTTTGTTCTTTGTTCTTTCATTTTTTTTATGAAAATCTAAAATTTAATTTTGTAATATTAATCTTTCATTAGTATAAATATCTTCAGACGCTTTGCATTCATGAGAGCATTTAAAAGAAAAATAAATCCCAATATATAAAACAATGTCACGTAACTTAAAAAATAAAATAAAATCCAATGATTAAAATAAATAAAAAAATGGTTGTGTCTTGCAATAAAACTATAGTGATCAACAATAAAACAACATGTTGTTTTAGTATACACAGTAATATAAAATTTATTACCATTTTAAAATTATTCCAAGACAAAATTAAGTCTATAATCTAAAAAAAAAAAAACACCAAAGACTTTTTATAATAAAAAAGTAAAAGAGAAAACCCTATTCATCGAAAGCAGTTTTTAGATTAAAATCAACAAAACTTTAGATTAAATCCTTTCTCGTCTTAGGCAATTTAAAAATAGGAAGACTAACAAAAATATTCCAATAAATAATATGAAAATGGTTTGAATTCCTCAAACTCAGAGTAATAGCTAGCTTCTCGTACTTGGGTTGTTTGAGATAGTTATTATATTTTATTTTTATTTTTTTAGCTTAAAAATAGTTTTTTTTTGTGTTTTTCAATTGTTTTGATGTGTTGGTATTAAAAATAAATTTAAAAAATAAAAAAAATATATTATTTCAATAAATTTTTAAGTAAAAAAAATACTTTGAAAAATAAATTCTTAATTACACTCTTCCTCCGTGGTACGGTTGTCAATTCCGTTCCGTTTCGTTAAGAATGGCCGAAACATTTCATATCAATTCAAAAAACAAAACAAAACAGAACAAATTTCATCTCATTTTAAATTTCAGTCTGTTCCGGATTTTTCGGCTAAATTCCGCCCCTAACGCTCTGGTTTCATTCCACATGTTCCGTTTCGCTCTTGAAAAGCCATTTAATCAAATTGAACCTTGTTCAATTTAATTAATTAAATCACCCAATTATATAAAAAAAAATCATTACTATTTTCAATAACAATGATATTAATAATAATATTGAAAATTATTATTACTATTTTCATTAACAATGATATTAATTTTTTAAAATTAGATTTATCACTAATATATATGGTTTATATTCATGTTGTTTTTTTCATGTTTATACTTTGTAGGAATTTGAGCAAAACAAGGGATGTTTTAGATTCCATTAGCCTTGATAACATTGACCTAACTTTATATTTAAAATATTTGTGTTAAAACATTTTATTTTCATAATATTTTGATATTTTGTTTAAGTTTAATTACTTTAAGTTAAAGATCTATTTAATCTTGACTATTTAGAAATATTTTAAATTTTGAAATTATATTTGTTTGGCATCGTGTTTATATTGCATAATTTAAAATTAATTTATTTCGAATTTGAATATATATATATATAAACAATACAACTCCGAAACGACACGCCGAAACACTCCGAAACTAAAATATTCCATTCCAATTAAAAAAACAAAACACCTATCGAAACGGAATTGACAACCTTGGTATCCATGCTCTTCCCTGTTCTATTAAGTATTAACTTATGTTTTCCAATTAAAGAACGAGGTTGTTTCCTATAAACTATTATATACTGTATTAGATTTATTGCCCACACGTTATTCTTGTCGAAAGCTGAATAATTTTTTTTATTATAAAAAAGTGATGGGTTAAAAAAATTTATGTCATAAGTCATTGGGTGAATTAATACTTTAAATATTTACAAAAACAAATAATAAAAAAAACAACACCCGAGACCATTCAAATCATCAAACAACCCAATGTTAATTTAACTGATGGAAAAAAAAAGAGTCAAACTTCAAAATAATAAAGAAGAAAACATCAACTTAAAAAAAAAAAAGAGGGGGTGAACTTCCTAAACTAAATCTAATCTAAAAAACTTACAACTTGTTAAATCATGGACCCGAGTTTAATAAAAAAACTTAAACACCATTCAATTTAATTTTAAAGGATGAAATCATTGAAAAAACTATTAATAAAAAACTTGTAAAACAAAAAAATGGGGTTAAAATCTAACATGAAAAAACCCAACAAGGATGAAATCTAAAAAAATATTATCACAAACAAAAAGAAATGCAATTAAAAGAATTATGACCAAACTTGAAAGATTAAAAAACCATAGGGGTGAAATTGAAAATTATTTGTAATATGATAGATTATTTATAGATTAAAAAATGGTAGGGTAAAATAGAAACAAATTGTTGAGAGCTGACCCAATAGAATCAAACAGAAAAAAATAAGAAAACAAAAGTTTTAAAAAATAAGACAACATTAATTTAGAAAAATAAAAAAAAAACAGGACAAACTTCTTAAATCTAGTCTATTATCTAAATGTCACATCATGTGAATTTTTTTTTATTGAGATTCAATTAAGAAATATAATTATCAAAAAATTTAATTTTAAAATATGAGATTGGTAGAAAAATATTAATAGAAAAACCTGTAAGAATAAACAACGTCAAATCTTAAAAAGCAAGCAACCCATGAAACCCTGAATTTGGATCATATCAAGAAGTTTATTATAAGTCAATTTAAAAATATAAATTTTAAAAATTTATCAGAGAAAAAAATAACAAAAAAAAATCTCCAAAGAAACTTAGCAGCTAACCCAAGTTAAGAAATTAAGCATATAATATAGGAAATGAAATTGGGATGACCATATAAACAGGAAAGTAAAAAAATACCGCAAGAAAAATATTTAAAAAAATGCTTTAAAAAAAGACAGAAGTCGACTCGATCCAATCCTTTAAATCTATTACCGGAGTCATGAGACCTGGGTAAAGAAAAACCCTAAAAAACAAATAAGCAAGATTCTTAATCAAACAAATATCGAGAGATGACATTAAAAAAACAGTTAATAAAAAAAACAATGCACAACAAAAAAAAAATAGCAATAAAAGGTTTGAGAAATGAAACTAAGAAAACAGTTAATAAAAAAACAATGCAAAACAAAAAAAAACAATTAAAAGAATTGAGACTAAATTCGACAAAAAAAATTAATTGAAATTAAATGTTTAGGGAAAATAAAATGAAATAAAATGATTAGGGATAAAATTGTAAAAAACAATCAATTGAGAGAATGATTTAAAAAATAACAATTAAAAGAATTAGAATTAAATTTGATATAAAAATTAAATGAAAGAGGATGCCGAGACGAATCATGTCGAACCATTATGCACGTGTCTCCCATAAAGAAAAAGGATATCGGGACGAATCAAATGATGTGGCGGACTCATGGTTATAACAACCGGAGCCAGCTGCACGTATTGCCAGAAGACAACAGAGCGGTTGATGCATATGAGACACACATTAACAACTTTTTTGTCTTTTTTTATTTGTATAAAACTAAAAATGCTTTTAAGACTAAACAACAATAACAAACAAACCCTGATGAAATTATAACTAAGCAATTCAAATGATAAATGTAATGTTGTGATTATATTGTTCTATTAAATACGAGTACGAAAACATCCTTGTTTATAAAATATTGAATTATTTTATTTAAGGATTACATTAATAATTTTGATATGTATTAAAAAATATAATTACTAAAATAACCTCGCCCATAATCCTAAAAAAATATTTATATGTCCTGTAAAAACAAGAAATAAAATAATAATTACATGTTATAATGAATAAAACTATTATTATTGATCATGTACGAAATAAACATGTTTTTTTTAATTTTTTTTTTAATAAAACACACACACGGGGACATGTCGCTATCATGCCAAAGACAGCTTCACCAATGCCACTGTCACGTTTTGCACCCAATATCTGACGTGGCAAACCAAAACATTGTGCCAAAAGTATAAATATACCCCCCAAATATAATATTCTATCAACCGTATACACACCCAGGCAGGAGATGTTGTGATCTCTTGCTTGTTAGCACGTCTCTCTCTCTCTCTCTCTCTCTCTCCCCGTGTATGCAGCACTTCACATCATAATAAATGCAGAGTTATCAGAACACATCCAAGGTTATATGATTTGTCTGGTAGCTCTATCGAACAAACTCTAAAGAATAATTATTTTAATTTTTATTGTTTTGAATTAAAAAAACGGCATGACTAGATTTCATCCACATTTGTCTTGATTAATTAGGTTATTGAAATGATTCATCTAATTACATGGATTTGATCAAGTCAATACAATGCATTAAAAAACCCCTTGAATTAGAGTAAGTCTTCAATTTATGAATCAACATATTAATCTATCATTCTAGATTTAATAATTATAAATATTAAAAAATAATATAAATCATATCTTGTGACCTCACCTAACAGTTTAAATTATTGGATTGAATTGGTTCTTTAATATGGTATCAGAGTCTTGATGACTAAGTGGTCACAAGTTCGAATCTCACCATCCCTATTTATTTGATAAAAATTAAGCACAAGGTAAAATGAATTTGTGCAAGTTTCAAGCCCAATCATATCCTGTAACCTCACCTAACATCTTAAACTATTGGGTTGAATTGGTTTTTTGACAATAAATAAGGAAATAACATGTTAACTTGATTATTGACCGATAAACTTTTTTTTTTTTAAAAAAATCATCAACCTCACTCATATGCAGAAGTAGTCATTCTTTATCATTTAATAAATCCTTAGATTTAAATCAAAGAGAATTTAGCTTGTGTTTTCTTAAGGCTAATTTGTTTTTATCATTTAATAATCTTTAAAATATAATTCATTGTTTTTGCTTAAGGACCAAAATGTTATGACCTTAATAAACCAGGGACAAATTTATACCTTACCCCAAAAATAAATATTGACGGTCGGTCCCACAAGTTTTGACCGGGAAACGGTTTTTTTTGGGGTCACGTCACTTTCCACATTATAGCGCGAATGAGGTTTTTGACTGCGCTCGGGCAATGGGCAGCTTCAGCTTCTTGTCCGGGCAGCCTTACACATCTCCCTCGTAAAAAGAACACTTGAAAAAGAAAAATAATAAATAAACATGGATAAAAAGGAAAGTTTTTTTTTTTTTTCTTTTTTAGTTATTATTACAAAAACGAAAGTATAGTGAACTGAAAATGCTTTGAAAATTTTCAGCCTTGTTACTTCTTGCTGTTGTCTTTTTTGTGGTGGGTTTTGAGTTTTTGTCTTAAAGTTGTGAATTTTTTGAAGTGAGGTATAATGGGGTGTTAGAGATCAGGTTAGTTTCCAGAGGGAGATAAAAATGGTGGGGTTATTAGTGTTTTTGGTGTTGTGAGAGAGTTGAAAGAGAAAAGGAAAGCCAGGGGTTTTGTGGGTTTTTTTTTATTTTTTATTTTTGGTCGGCTATGTAATGGTGAGTTGGGTTTTGGTCTGTTGTTGTTTGGATCTGAGGAGATTGAGAGGTTAAAGTTAAGAGCTTTGGTGAGTTATGGAGAGGAAAGTTGGGGACCTTCTGTTTTTGTGGTTGTTGATCTTGGTGTTGCTGCTGCATCCAGTATGGCTGGTTCTGGGTAACATGGAAGGTTGGTTGTTTTTATGCTCATTTATTGGGTTTTTTGGTACTGTATTTTTGTTGGTTTTTTTCTTTTGAGAATTTGAACTTGATCTTGGTTTTTGCTTTATTTGTTGATTTGTGAAAAAGGGTTTTTGTTTTTGGTTTCATTAATTGTTTGCTGCAGTGAAGAATGAGTATTTCATCATTAATGTCTATGGATGAAATGCCATGAAATCTATACTTTTTTCTTTTCTTTTTTTGGGAAAAGAATCTCTTCTTTTTTCATCATTAATGTCTATGGATGAAATGCCATGAATCAATGTCAACCTCGATGTTCCTGCACCTCATTGACTCATCTCTGTCTATTTTGTGCCTTGATAGTTGTCAACCCCTAACTTGAATTTGCTTGCTGGAAAACAGGTGATGCTTTGCATAGCCTCAGGAGCAACTTGAATGATCCAAACAATGTCCTGCAGAGTTGGGATCCTACCCTTGTCAACCCTTGCACATGGTTTCATGTCACATGTGACAATGATAATAGTGTCATACGAGTGTAAGCTTCTTGCCCTTTTGATGTTCCTCAAGAACAAGCTTTTGATGTAACTTATAACAATACGAATTAGCTTATATAAGCATTCCTGAGGAATACAGCATGTGATATTTTTTCTTGATTTCACAGTGATCTTGGAAATGCTGCTTTATCTGGTCAGCTTGTTCCACAGCTTGGCCTACTTAAGAATTTGCAATACTTGTAAGTCCTGCTCAATGATTTGAATGCATCCATCTAATTCTTTTGTTAAATGGTTGCATAATGGTGCACTGCACAAGTTCTCTTGTTCTTGTAAAGGGGATTTCGAAATGTAATGTTATACATCAAGTTGCATGTTGGAGACAAATAAATGCTCACAAGCATTCATTTCTTTGTCGAAATGAATAATAGTTGATTCCCCAGAAATACTTTCATTGTGAAATCATAAAAAAAGTTCATTTTTTTTCTTTCTGGAAAAAATATGATTTGGAACTAGTGCAATTAAGTGTAGAATGTGTTTCCATGTCTTAGCAGTCTAGCTAAAAGGATTATATTTGCACTTCTAAACAAAAAGAGCATGTCTTTTCATAGTTAAATAGGATTCTTGAATGAAATTGATAGCGAGTGCCTCTTGTGCTATTATATCCTTACTGGGGTAAACATGGATCTAGTTGATGTCAGAGGCAAGGGTTAGACTAAAGCTTATAGGTCTTTTTGGAAAGGGCTGACAATGTTCTCTGCAGGGGCTGATTCTCCCCAAAGAGTTTAGATTATAAGGATGGGAGATTTGGTGACATTAAAGAGAACAGTTTTGGATTTTTATTCTCAATACTCTTCCATGTGGGAAATGATTATGGAAATATTAATGAGATTGTTTATGTTGGCACGTGTTTTACTCACTTCCAACCATGCAGATTATGGTGCTGTCCTGACAGATTGTTGTCGGCCAAAGATTTTCCACTAAAGCAATGAAGCCCATGAGACAGAACAATGAATTGTGAAAAAGAATTGGAAATTTCTGATTATGTTAGCATTTCCTGTAGTCTAACCAAATCTAACACGTATTTGCTGTCTGGTTGAGTGAAACTTGTATTTTCTTTTGAAAGTCAGAAACTCGTTATGTTAGGGGCCTCTGTTCTCTGTATGGGATGACCCATCACTTAATTATAACTCCATTTACAATAAGTGAAATGCCATATTATAAAGAAATAAAAAAAAAGGCATTGCTCGTGTTTTTCCACTGAATTGGTATCCTGGAAGAAAGAATTTGAAGGCTATCTTAACATTTCACATTTAGTAGCTGTTCTCAAGATTCAAGCCCTGCTTCTCTGTGGCTACAATTCCAAAAGTTTCAACGCTGTACCAGGCAAAGGCTCCTCTGAGATATTTGCAGAATGATCTGACATGTTCTGGAATTTATCCTAGAGTATGGGAAAGTTGAAATAATCTAAGGTTTCAGGAAATGGATGCTATGCTTTTGTGGTATTAAACTGTGTGCTTGTAGCTTTGGTCGGTGGTAAAATTGAACGTGGTCTAGTAATAACTTCCATGACTGAAAATTTGTGAAGTTCATGTTTCATAAACTGGAAGAACAATCTCTGCTGCTTGAACCACTATCTTGTATTGGCTCCATACATTGAGGTTGTAGTTGGTTGTAATGTAACAGCATCTTATGTGGATCAGGTCAGGCCCAGGAGAATTGTTTGGTAAATTTTAATGTTCACCACTTGGAAGTTCCTTCTAGTAGTGATGTGTTTGTTTTGAACAGATGCAAACGTATATCATGCTTGATCTAGTTATGAAAAAGTCCCTTGGCAATTTGTTAATTTTGTTTTGTGAGTTTATGGTTGACACATCTTTTGTTTTTTAATCATTTCTTGCATGATTCATTAAGCCATATTGTTTACAACAGGGAACTCTATAGTAACAATATAAGTGGACCAATTCCTAGTGATCTGGGAAATTTGACTAACCTGGTGAGCTTGGATCTTTACTTGAATAGTTTTACTGGTCCCATCCCGGACACTTTGGGCAAGCTGTCAAAGCTGCGATTCCTGTAAGTATGCTCCTAAAATATTCAGTCTCCATCTTTGTGGTGTTGTTTCCAAAAATTGTTATTATATGCATATCAATTCTTTATTCTTGTCCATTACTAGTCATGCTTCTTGATATGTGTACCTTGTTATAGGAGTTTTTATACTGCACAGGAAGTTATTAGTTGGCTCTTGGCTCTACTGAATTACCAGAATCCCTAATCTTCAGCGATCCCTAATGATCCATCTAATGATAAATTGCAATTGCTGCCTGTTAGACATGCACATGAGTGTTGCTAACCTGCATCTGCACACACATGCCAAATCAATGATGCAATTTCTTTATTTAACATGGCTTTTATATCCTTGGCCATAATATACTGTTATGGCATCTGCTTATGATGTAATTTAAGCTGCGTCTCTTGATTGATTTTGGAGCTTAACTTTTTTTTTTTTGTTCTTGCCATGTTTGGTGCAAGGACAGTCGGCTTAATAACAATAGTTTGGTGGGGCCCATTCCAATGTCATTGACTAATATCTCAGCACTTCAAGTACTGTGAGTGCTCAGTTACTTACTATGTTTCATGAAGAAATCTCTCTTTAAGAAATCGTGTGATACAAAAGTAAATTTTTGCATTTTGCATTTTGGAACACAGGGATCTTTCAAACAACCGCCTCTCTGGAGTGGTTCCAGATAATGGTTCCTTCTCACTGTTCACTCCCATCAGGTTTGATAATCATCAGAGCATTACCTGCCCTTAATGGACTGCTTTTGAAAGCGCTTCTGAAATTCTTCCTTTTCCCTTTCAGTTTTGCTAACAACTTGGATCTCTGTGGACCGGTTACTGGTCATCCCTGCCCAGGTTCTCCTCCATTTTCTCCTCCTCCTCCATTTGTCCCACCGCCTCCAGTTTCTACACCAGGTAATCTGTCACTCATTCTGAATTTGAAATTAAGAAGTGCAGATCATGCTCTCACATTATAGTATTTCTTAAGTCTCCAGCACGGTCGGTCAATGTTTTTGGCATGTGAGCTGACCTGGGTTTTTATGAGCGAAGTTCTTCCTTCTATTATTGCTTGGTCAATATTGAACTGTTATGTGGTCCAAGTTATACATCCTACAAATGTACATATGAATTTTGCTTCTGCTGGTCTATTAATATGAAGGCAAGTTTTGTTGTCATTATTGTGTTGTATACACTGGCTGGAATATTTAATATGTGATGTAGTAATACTTGTACAAGAATATATTGCAACACATTTTAACTTGTAGAACTTATTAATTAAAATTGATTTAATTGATTCAATTCTGTTTCCCTGGCATAGGCTGAATTCCCATTTTTTAGTGTTATTGGTAATAATTAGTGAAAGTGAAGTGTACTATCGGGCTTCATTAATTTTGATCACTATTTGGTTTACTGGTGAATATTTTGTCAAGAATTTGATATCCTGTTCTGCTAATCTTGGTGTTTTTTTTGCATCTAACTTCAGGAGGTAATAGTGCCACTGGAGCAATTGCTGGAGGAGTTGCGGCTGGTGCAGCCTTACTGTTTGCTGCCCCTGCATTAGCATTTGCTTGGTGGCGTCGGAGGAAGCCTCAGGAATTCTTCTTTGATGTTCCTGGTTAGGGTTTTAACTGAAGAAAAAAAACAAAACAGATTTAGACTTTGTAGGATGTTTTGATGAAATATGTTTGTCTCTTTGCAGCTGAAGAAGATCCCGAGGTTCATCTAGGACAGCTTAAGAGGTTTTCACTGCGAGAATTACAAGTTGCAACAGATAGCTTTAGCAACAAAAATATTCTGGGTAGAGGAGGATTTGGTAAGGTTTACAAAGGACGTCTAGCAGATGGCTCATTGGTGGCTGTAAAAAGACTTAAAGAAGAACGTACACCTGGAGGAGAGTTGCAGTTTCAAACGGAAGTTGAGATGATAAGCATGGCTGTGCATCGGAATCTCCTCCGCTTACGTGGCTTTTGCATGACACCAACTGAAAGACTGCTTGTTTATCCCTACATGGCTAATGGAAGTGTTGCATCATGTTTGAGGGGTAAACCTTGTTATCATTGGCATTTGTCATTGATATTTCAACTGCCTTGACACAATTTGTTTTGATTATTAAATAGGTCAATCATTCTTTGTGCCTTCTAATACTAGCTTTGTGCCAGTTATATCATTTGCCTTAATTGTTTTATCGATGCATGTTTTAGAACGCCCACCGTCACAACCTCCTCTAGATTGGCCAACACGGAAGCGAATTGCATTGGGATCTGCAAGGGGTTTATCTTATTTGCATGATCATTGTGATCCAAAGATTATTCATCGGGATGTTAAAGCTGCAAATATTTTGTTGGATGAGGAATTTGAGGCTGTTGTTGGGGATTTTGGGTTAGCAAAATTGATGGACTACAAGGATACTCACGTCACCACTGCTGTCCGTGGTACAATAGGGCACATAGCTCCTGAGTACCTATCTACTGGTAAATCGTCTGAGAAAACTGATGTTTTTGGTTATGGAATCATGCTTCTGGAGCTAATTACTGGACAGAGGGCCTTTGACCTTGCTAGGTTGGCAAATGATGATGATGTTATGTTGCTTGATTGGGTATGCACACTTTACCATGTTCTTATTGTATTTTATTTTTTTGTTGAAGTCTTGTCTTTTTGCCCGTTTCATAAGGCTTCGGAACAATGACTAGTTCGAATATCTAATGGAATTTATTTGTCTCAGGTAAAAGGACTTCTTAAGGAGAAGAAGTTAGAAATGCTAGTAGATCCTGATCTCCAAAACAAATATGCGGAAGCAGAGGTGGAGCAACTAATCCAGGTTGCGCTGCTTTGTACGCAAGGCACCCCAATGGAGCGGCCTAAGATGTCAGAAGTGGTGAGAATGCTTGAAGGTGATGGTTTAGCAGAGAGATGGGATGAGTGGCAAAAGGTAGAAGTTCTTCGTCAGGAGGTGGAATTATCCCCTCATCCAAATTCTGATTGGATTGTTGACTCGACAGAAAATCTGCATGCGGTTGAGTTATCTGGTCCAAGGTGACCATGGCACAGTTACAAGAGAGGAAATACTACCTATTTTTTATTTTTATCATAATTTTGCTACCCTTTTTTTTGTCTTTTGATTTGATGAATGTATCCTGATTTTAAGTCTCATGTAAGTCCATTCTGCATTGTATTCATTACCTTTGTGCATACGAGTCGTGTTGTTGAGCTGCAATTTGTGTCATCAGCTGCCAATGGAGTCTGATATTTGGATGCGGCCCGTGCAGTTCAGTCTTGCCTACTGCAATTTTATGGAAGAGTAGGCCTGAGTAGTGAATTTTTCAAATTTAAGTACATAGAGGAACGCTGGTTACTAATTTAAACATTTTTTATTGAGAAAGTTGTCTGGATGGATTATTTGTTACTGAACTTGTGCCGTCTTTGGTTTGCACACCGACTGTTCTAATTCCAGGTGCTCAGCTAACGTCTTCGATTAAACTATTTTTCAGAAAATTATAGTAAAAACTAAAACGATTTAGTGTTTTTACTGTAATTGATTCATTTCACTGTTGATTTTAGCAGTGATTTTTTTAAAAATTCTCATTTTGGTTCAATTTTTATTTTATACCATTCAGCTCTTTTAAATTTAATTTTAGCATCTAATTACATATATTTTTTTTAGTGGATAGTTGAATTAAAAGATAAAAAACTGAAGTAAAAACACATAAATTATAACTTTGAGATTTGTTTGGGAGATTGATTTTAGTTCTTTTTTGCTAACAGGTAATTGATTTTTTTAATTTTTTTAAAAAATTAATTTTGACATCAAATTTTATTAAGTTTATTTTAGAGAGAAAAAAAACTTATTAAATTTTGATACGGAGAGTCCTGACAAGGATTTTAACTATTAGTTTGTGTTAAATAATTTTGCATGATGAGGAAAATCCAGATAAAGTGTTTTTTTTTTGTTACTTTGAAAGTATTAAAAAAAGCAGGTTTAAGCATAGAAATTTTTTTAATTTGAGTGATTTTTTATGTTCTTAAAGCCATAAATTAATTTAACAAAATTTACAAGTGTTTTAAGTCTAAATCGTACAGGCTATTACAGACCCAGCCTCATTATTCCTTCCTTTTCTTTTAATCTTGATTTTTTAAAAATAATTAGACTTTTTAAATAATTGAAGTTTAAGTTCTACCTAACACTCACTTACAACTTCTTTAAATAGTATTAATGTTCTAATTAATAATATACCCATTCCACGTCTGAAAACGGCTATAACACTCACAACTTTAAAATAGGAGAAGCACATGAACAAAGGAAATCCAGGCCGTAATTGAATAATGATTAAGACTAGTATTGGGTAGGGGCCGCGACTCGCGCAGCCCCCTCTGCCACAAATTTTGACGTAGGCTCTCCCTCTTGGGGAGACCTTAGACCAGCACCCCTCCTCAGTGCAATGGAGGTCACTGACCTAGACCATGGGCCTTCATGATCACCCATTGATCCCGTCCAGGTAAGTATGTATAACGTTGCTGAGGCCTTCTAATTTATACCCACACGCCTCATGTGACTTCTTGTGTTTCTTCGATGTGGGATTGTTAGTTAAACGCCACACAGGTCATCACTTTCTTGGAACAGCTTCTTTAAGTCAATACAGTTCTAGCACCATATTTACGCAAAACTCAACGAAGCAGAAACTTGATTGATACTTTGGGAATCAAAGCCAGTATCAAATGAAAAGTTGGAAAAACATTTCCATGGAGGAAAATTTTCAAACCCTTTTTAAAGCTGGTTGTAGGTTGAATCTCTAGTTTAAAACCTACAGCCTCTACCAATAGAGACGAACAATGGCTATGAGCATGGATGGATTCAAGACTTCAAGTGCTTGGAAACAAGGTAGAGGAAAAAGTCACAGTGGTTGTGACCTGGAGATTGTTACTAGAGAATAAAACTTGCAGACCTGAATCCCTCTACTAGGAAAAACCTCTTATTGTCTTAAGTTGTTGGACTAACAACCAAGAACTGGATTGATGAAATATCTAGTAGTTTTTGCGTTACTAGCTTATCAACTATGGTTTGAACGCAGCTAAATCCTGTTGTTGTCATGAGCGGTTGCTCAATATCCATCACATTCATAAAATGAGCTCGGATGGAAAAATAAACAGGCACAAGGTTTTGTTAAATCTGTTTAACAAAATTACAAAGGCTGGACAATTGAATGTCAAAATTCAAGGAAAGATGAACTTCATTACCTGCGACAGAATAAGGTTTCTTTACATGAATCCTATAATTGATCAACACAAAATACATAAACTCATCTGAGATGGCTTCTCTCAACTACAATAAGCAGTTGAAATTTCCTAATGATAAAGCCTCATTGAACATGTAACAACTAGTAACCTTGTACTCTACAAATAACAACGAAAATGGCTCACCCCAAATTGCATGGATGACTGCACGGCACTAAGTCAACTCTCCACAAACCAATGCACAGGACCCAAAAATCAAAGGTCATGGATTGAATTGGAATGATCTGTAGCTGATAGAGCACTTGATCCAAGATTTGAGTTCTGTGATGTGAACAAATTTGGGTATGAGAAGTATGGCTCATCATCCATTGAAGGCAATCTCTGTGGATGGTGACTAACAGACCCTTGCTCAACAACATGATCACTACGAGGAGAATCATAATCCACTTCGAGTTTCTCAAAGGAAGGAATATCCAACAACTCTGATGCCTGGTGGCCCTCATGAAGTCGATGGAAGTCTTTATAACTTGGAACATTATCCCCGTCACCAAAAGATTGTTGGTGAACAAAAGGTGGCTTATCAGCAGAAGCTGATAGATCAGGAGTATCCACAAAAAAGGGGTTATCATAGCCACTCTCATGTAACCTCTCACTGTTTTTCTTGGTTAGCTCACTAATCCTTGCCTGTGCAAGAGTTGCTGCTGAGCGAGCTGCTGCTGCTGCATGTTCAGCAGTCTCAGCAGCAGCATGCGCTGCAGCTAAAACATCTTGAAGATCCACATTAGCCTCGGTTCCGGTCCTCGTTACATGGGGTGGTGAAGTGCTTGGTATTGTTGCATGCTTAGCAGTCTCCACAGTGCCCCCCACAGTAGCTGAAACATTCTGCAGATCCACATTGACCTCACTTTTGGTCGTCAGTGCAGGGGGTGGCGATGAAAATGATGGAGAGGATAGTGAAGGGGGAGTTATGGATGACAGAAACTGTTTTTCTTCCCTGGCACTTGCCGTGGTGCTTGAAATTTCATCCCTGGTAGCTGCTGACTTTTCTTCAATCACATCCTTATGTACAACAATATGAGGTTCTTGTGATAGATCTTTGTTAGTCACATAGTGATTTGATGATTCATGATCAATGTCAGGGTGTAGAGCAGCTTGTGCAGGTGGTGCTATCCCTGGTGCCGAGGCAGAATTTGCACTTGGCAGCAGCGACACCTCAGGAACTTCAGAAAAATCTAATGGGTCAAAGCCTGTATCAGAATCAGACTGTTCATGCTTGGCAAGATCAGGAGCGACAAGTACTTCATCATGCTTCTCTTTTGGAAGAGGCAATATAGTGATATGTGTTGGACCATTCTGACAATGAGAACACGTGTAAGACAAGGAAAGATAACAAGAATTGAGGCAGTTGCACCATACCACTCACCAATAAATCTTCATTCTTTTTTAAAAGCTCGGTTTCAGATGCAGCTGGGTCCCAGTCTAACTCATGCTCTTCAGAAATTTCCTTCAAAAGCTTCAGCTTTGCTTCAGGTGAAGGCGCACAAACTGAAAGGAGTTGTATTAACTGCAGGATTTCAATTTGAAAAATGTCAAAAGAAAAGGAAACATAAGCATAAACATAAACAAAGGAACTTGTTGCAAGAAATAAATCAAGGCATAAGATAGAGATTCAAAAAACCTGGCGATTAACACCACAAGCTGGCCTAAGCTCTGTTGCAGCAGCTGCAAATTCCTTTCCATATTTGGAAGCAAATAGGGTTTGAACCTGCAGCAGCTCGGGTAGATCTCCACATCTTGGTGCAGCAAAACAGACACTGGATATTGCTTCTTTCAAGTCTAAAGGACATTCCCTGAAAAATAAAAATAAAATGACATTTGAAAAATACAATCTATGAAAAATGAGCGGTGTTCTTAACTCCAAGTAGCTATGAAGATTCTTCAACTCACTTTGCATAGAGGTATAAATTTAGTACAAGCTGGGTTAAACAAATAAATTATCAGAGCTACACACAGATGATGACATTCATGAAATTGTATAACCATAAAGAAAAATTGACAGGATATGGAACATAAACAAATCGACTTCCCAACCACATTGGAAATCCAATACGAAGAAGATAACAGGTTAGATTTTTGTAAGACTTAACTTGGGGGTCTATAACAAGGCTCTTAATGAGGATACTATCTGCAAACTCATCAGTCTTGACTGATTTTAAGACAACCCACAACCATAATGGCTCGAGAAGGTAAGGCAGAGTTGAAGCTTCACCTGAATTATCTGCAGGTTCACTACTCAATTAACATGTCATAGCAACTCTAGGATAACAATCACCATTGAACCTCCTAATTGTTTGTCTGGCAACTTTGACCCAATTCTCAACTTTAACAGTTCATATTATACTTGAGCTTAAACAATTATTGCAAATTCAGCATTTAGACAACAGCCTAGAGTTTCTAAGGTAAAGCAGAAAAATCAAAGACTGTGACTTGCACTGCTCCCTCCAAAACAAGTCTGGAGAGTGATCAGGATTTCATCCTAGACCGTGAAACGGTGAATCTCCAGAGTTAAAGCTGGACAGCCCAGGGCAGTGCAAATATATCCTACATTATGATATAGCATGTCTGTAGTAATGTGGTGAAACATGAATTGAGTAGAAAACTTGGAAAAGTGAAAACATATAAAACCATCCTATGCTATGCTACTCTGATCCTTTTCCACATATATAACTGAATATCAGTACTTTGATCAATGATTACTTCTTTCTCCTTCGATTTCCTCAACCTTCTGTTTCTCTGGTATTCAGGAAAGGGCTTTTTTTTCTTCCTTAAACCTGCTACTTTAAGGGAAAACAAGCTATATTACCAGTAAACCTTTCATTAGATATGATATACAGTTAATGAACCTATAAAAACTCATGTGCAGACGGAAATATCTATAGTTAAGCAAATAACAATATGAACAAAAACAAACTAATAAATCCAAGTTTATGCCTTGAAGAAGGCATCATCATAGTTAAGACAAGTATCCAACAGGAGAGTGCATTAACAAACAGGAAACAAACATAGTGAAAGGCAGATAATGTAATGTCAGGAATAACCTTTGTGTTTCAATAGATGGAAGGCGCACAGTAATAAGCTCACAGAACAATTCAATGATCTCTTGAGCAGCCATCATATTCTCCTCTCTTATAATATTCTCCACCTGATATGTAATTATCAACAACACCACAAGACCATTCCCTTTTCAGGTATCTTAAGAGACTAAAAACAAAAAACCTGTTCATACTATTAAAAATGATTTCAATAAGAAAAGTAGCAATACCCGAATGCGAGAAGTAGCTTCTTGACCAGTCTCAAGAAGCTTAGCAATGTCGCGGCGCATTTGCTTTATCTGAATCTCTCTCCTGTTCCTCAACAACTTTATCCGGGGTATTGTCAACTTCAGTAAGGTTTTACTGTATACAAGAAGAACAAATTAAAACAACAATAGTCCTCATCAAATCTTTAAACCCCAAAAAAATAGTCAATGATAGCATTTAATCAAAACATAAGCACTCAAAAACAAGTATGAACCCTTCAAATCCTCAATGAATTCTATTTACTTTTTACATTAACCAAATATCTACAACACACGAGATAAGTACCCAGATCCTTAATTCTCAACTTTTTATAGTCTCTTATTTCTTTAATTTATGCAAAGAAGAACAAATTAAAAAAAGAAAAGATTGCACATTGAGTTAAGTCACTTGATTTTAATGAAACGTTAAGTTCTGAATTTCCTTACTGAAGTTAACATTTTCTCAGAAACCAAACAAAACCCAGAATTCCAAATCCAAATTGAACCATGATTAAAGCAAGAAAACAAAAACCCAAAAACAAAATAGAGAAGGATAGAATGAATTACCATTTGGCAGCTTTAAAGCCTTTGTCGAAGAAGGAATCCAGGATCGACATGATTGCTTATTTTCGATAATAATATCAGAGACCAGATAAAAAACTAAACACTACATATGGATATAAAGAAGATAAAATCTGAAACACAAGAGCTGCTCGGTCCACTAATGAGAGAAGACAGGTAGTTGAAGTATTATAAATAAAAATGTGTAAATGAGTTTGGTCGTTTTCGTGTTTTCTTAAGATGTAAGATTTCTATGATTCTTATTATTTAATGTGAAAATATAAAGTAAAAAGTTGATAAGATATATGAAACACAAAATAAAAGGTAGAGACCAGACCTCATAAGCATTAATCCTAATTACAATTGAGCTAGCTTGCTACTCCTGCAATGTATCCACAGCATCGTGTCACAACCAAAACTTAGAAGAACTCTAATGAAGTTAATTACATATAAATACATTCTCTCTCTGAGAAGTTAATGGTGGAACTCAAATTAGAGATTTCAAGTTAATGGAGTTTTTTGTTCATCATTTGAACCAATCTATTAGGGCTCTGGTTAATGGGCTCGCAAGATTCTAATTTTTCTTCTCAGCAATGGCCGAAGTTTAGTCATGGCATGTTGGGGTCCAAGATATTAATTTGGCAGGAGCCAATGTTTCTGACATGTGCGTAAGCATTCATGTTAGGATAACATGGAAGCGCTGATCTCTCTTCTCCATAAAGATTGCCATGCTCGTTCTGCAGACAAGATCTGTAAATTGAAATATTGTTGTGTGAACCTACTCACCTTCGGTGACCAGGGATGAGAGAACCCCATCCTTCTTAAGCAGAAGGTTGCAGCTACTAAGGTACCATGATCAAACCGTGTTAGAAACAGAATAATAAATCATATCATATGACTCTTAAGAATTTCACTTCAACATCTTCTTTTTCTTGCTACCAGGCCAACAAATTCATCTTGGTGGAGCCTGTTCCACCTTCCTTAATGAGGCTCCATCCAAACAAAAATTAAGTCCTTTGTTCATGCTCAGCCCTATTTAACAATTCCATGAAAAAAAACCCTCTCTTCAAAGCAGAGACAGCCCTCAAATTCAGATTCTCTACTCAAAGCATCATTGCCAAAAAAAAAGAAGCCAAGCCTCAAAATTGTTGCCAAAAGACAGGAAGACATTGAAATACATTCCATTCCAATAATAACTCTTTTACAAAATCCATACTACAACAACAATTAAATCCCAAAAAAAAAAAGAACCCACATAATTTACCAGAAAAGAAATTAAAAAAAAAGTGTCTAAAATCAAGCAGCCAGTTCAATATCACTCAAGTCAAGCTGAGCAGTAATCTCCTCCAACTGTTTCTTCACACTCATATCAATCATCTTAGACCCTGAGCTCCCATACCTTACAGTAAACCCAGCAACCAAACTTGGGTCAATCACAGTCTTAATCCTTACATTCTTAGCTCCAGTCAATTTCTGCACTTGTTTTGCTATCTGGGCCAAATGCTGTGACTCCAAAGCCACAACTGAACTCACCACAGCAAGCTGTGTATCTGTCAGCTTATTGTAAACCTTCTCGAATTCCACCACTATATCTTTAACCAGATCAACCCTTTTGGAATCTATAAGGATGTTAATGAAGTTTGCCGTGAGGGGTTGGAGAGCAGACGACTTGGCGAACTCATCAACGACTTGCCGTTTCTTTTCTAAGTCTATTGTTGGGTTAGTAAAGAAGTCATTCGCTGCTGGGTTTGAAAACAGCCTTTCTATTTTGTCGATGTCGGACGCCGTTGCGTCTAATGTGTTGTTGGATATTGCCACGTCAGCTAGTGCTGATGCGTAACTTCCTGCTGCTGTTGCTGACATTTTGGTCCCCAGGGCCGAGCCACCCCCGGCGGCGGTTTGTAGTGGTTGCGGTGGTGGAGAGGTTGAGGGATGGGAAAGTGGCGGAGAAGGAGAGGTTGAGGGGCTTTGGGGAGGTGAAGTTGGTTGGGAGTCTAGCTGATGGTGGGGTTTTGGATTGGAGTGAAGCGGTGGCGTTTTGGAGTGCTGATGCCATGTTGCCAGCAATAGTGGAGAGAGATGGGGCGGTGGAGAGTTTTTTTCTTCTGTTGATTGGTGAAGTGTTTTTGAGAGACGGGAGTGGTGGAGAGGGGGGTTTTGAGAGGAATGGACGGTGGGGATTGGTGGGCAGGAGAGAATGTAGGGTGGTGGAAGCGGGGGTTATCTTGTTTGGTAGAAAATAAGATGAGAGCCACTTATCTGTGTGTTGAGGATAATGGAGTTGACAAGTGGAGGACGTTGATGGGCTAATAGAGATTGAGCTATCTGTGGTAGTGTGACTCTAATAATAATAATAATAATAATAATGTGTATTATTTTACTTTATTTTTATTATGGATTATGGAATTTTTTTTTATTAACCTAAGAATTTTATTGTTATTTTTATTATAGGGTATCAGGAACTAGTTTTCGATTTTGAAAAAAAAGGTGGGTGTGTTTATGAAGGTGAGCACGCAAAATAAAAAAAATTAAATCACTATATTTGCATATTATATATATATATATATATATTGAAACTTATATTGAATAAGTTTTTCTTGTATGATCTAAACCACACTTAAATTTAACTATTTAATTTAATTACATATTTATTTTATACAAATCTTGAAATTAAATCTTCACATATACTCAAAATACATATTTAGTTATAGTTTTTAAACTCGAATTATAATACATATAAAAATATTAAAAAAGAAAAATTAATACACTTTGGAATATATATAATCCTAGAAAAATCATGTGATTTGAAAATATAAAAAATTAACAATCTCAACTTAAAAATAATTTAAATTACTGAATCGTCGTAAGAACCCGCCAATTACGTAGCTAAGTTTAAATCGAGTTTATTTGTTGAAATAATTTTATCAAATTAATATTTTATTATATTTAACTAAAAATAATGTTCCACCGGGCTACAACCAGACCAGCTTTATCGACTACGCTCAAAAGAACCACGTGTAACAATCAACTGGAAAAAAAAAAATACTAGCAGTACTTTCACGCGCCACTCCAATCAGCAACTGCAATAACGATAATAGGAATAAAACCCTAGCTAAAACCTCTCATTCTTCTCCAGCAGACGACGCCAAGGAATCGGCAAACACAGAAATCGAAATAAAAAACACAAAAATGAATGGTCCAAATCGATCATTACACGACGAAGAAGAAGACGATCAAGGCGAAGTTTTCCTTGACGATTCCGATATCATCGACGAAGTCGCCGTCGATGAAGAAGGTATAACTAAAACCATGCATGCTCTATTAATTTATTTATTAATCAAGCTGTGATTTGATATTAAATTGATATATAATTCACTAATTCGTAGATCTTCCGGATGCGGACGACGATGATGACGACGACGACACGGATGATTCTATGCACATATTTACCGGCCATACCGGTAAATTTTTTCTTTTTGGAATTCTCTATCTTTTTATTATGCAATTAGTTAATTAATTAATTTTATAATTAAATCAATAGTTATGAATTACTGGCTAAAAAAACGTATTTATAAAACTTTATTTTGTTTTAATTTGTTGGACTAATGAAATGGAGCATTTGCATTTGCTCAGGAAGAGAAGTAATGGAGTATTTATTATTATTATTATTATTTGCATATAGGTGAGCTCTATACAGTATCCTGCAGTCCAACAGATCCTTTATTAGTGGCGACCGGTGGAGGAGACGACAAAGGGTTTCTTTGGAAGATTGGTCTTGGAGATTGGGCATCTGAGCTCAAAGGTATAGTTGAGTTATGAGAGCTAAAATGATCCCAGATATCATGGGGATCTCTGTTAGTCATCGGAATCTTTGTTGTTAGAAATTGTTCATAGTTTGCTTTGTAGCATGATTGAGCAACCTGCTATGTTTCTTCTTTTGATTAGTGATATAATCCCTCATTCATTGAAACTTTCTGCGTGTCCTGATACTTGCTATAATGCCTGTCAATGAAGCTGAGGTCTTTTTCTGCACCTATATCTGTGCTTGTATATGTGCATAATTTTGATCTTGGGTCCTTATTACTTAACCTTCTGGAAATATTTACAGGTCATAAGGATTCCGTGTCTTGTTTAGCCTTTAGTAGTGATGGACAGTTGCTTGCATCTGGAGGGTTTGATGGACTTGTTCAAATTTGGGATGCTTCATCGGGAAACCATAAATGTGTACTTGAAGGTCCTGATGAGGGCATTGAGGTGAACTTGCTGGCTGAATTTAGTGGAATTAATTTATTTTGTTTTATGTTTTTAAATCTGATTATCAACCATGTGGTTTCTCAGTGGGTCAGATGGCATCCAAAAGGGCATTTGGTGTTGGCAGGTTCTGAGGACAAAAGTGTCTGGATGTGGAATGCTGACAGAGGTGCCTATCTTAATTCATTTACAGGACATGAAGCAAGTGTTACCTGTGGTGATTTTACCCCTGATGGTATCAAACTACTCTTTGTCTTGGAACTTTTTTTTTGAAGAACTTTCTTTTAGCTTGCTTTTGATCTATCTCTTTCTTTTTCATTTTTCTTTTTTCAAATCTATCTGCTGCTTGCTTCAGGTAAAACAATCTGTACTGGTTCTGATGATGCATCCCTGAGGATATGGAATCCAAAAAGTGGCGAAAACATACATGTTGTGAGAGGTATTCATTTAAAATTCAGTTTGTCATTATCTGAAGTTATATCCTGCTCCATTTCATCCTGTGAAAAGGCTATTTATTTGGATATTCGATAAATATACTTGGTATTGAAGCCATCAATAAAGGCCATATTTAAATTCTCCCAGGCTACATATCCAAATTCTAGCTTACCTTCAGATAATGACAAAGTGAATTTTAAATATACGTGGTATTGAAGCCATCAATAAAGGCCATATTCAATTTCTCCCAAGCTACATATTCAAATTATCTTACCTTGAAAATAGCTACCATAAAAATCAAAGGATCTTGCTTTGTTTGGCATCTCTGACAACTCTGCTCTTCAGGTCATCCATACCACACTGATGGACTGACATGCTTGGCATTGAGCTCAGATTCAACTCTTGCTATTACTGGTTCAAAGGATAATTCTGTCCACATTGTGAACATAACTTCGGGCAGGGTTTGTTTCTTCTTGCATTCCATGATATTCTTATAATTATGTTTGCAATTTTGGATATATTATTGAGTTGTGCCTATTTAACTGTCGCACCTCTGGCATCAGTGCCTTTGGTTTCTTTGACATGATGTGCATTGGCATGCTCCTTTTTACGCCTTTCTGGTTATTGAGGTATCTGGACAGCCATATTCATTATAGTGAAAGTCATGATAGAAAACATGATAGTTAGTAAAGATGGATTAGTATTCAAACGTTACTTCAACAACTTCAGAAATTCCAGCAAGCTTTAGCACGCTGGGTTTTATGTTTTAGCAGTTAAGATTCTTTGCATTTTGACGTAGGGTGGGAAGAAAAATCAACTCAATACAGCAAAAAACAGAAAATTGTTGGCTAAAACTAGAAGAAAATTGAAGTTGGAACTTGGAAAATAGGTTTAGGGTCTGTACTCTGTAGAGAACATCCAAAACATATAATGATTGATAATAACATAAAAGATGTCTGAAAAATAAGCTAGACAGTCCTATTTATACTAGTTCCTCCTTATTGAAAGTTATATAGCTAGTATAGAATCCAACTAGAATTAGGATTCCTCAACTAAATAAGAAAAGAAAAATAACTTAAGAAAAAGATTTAATAATCCAAAAGCTCCTGCATCACATTGTCATATGAAATTCAGCAAGTTGGATTGAAGTGTAGTTGCTGAATGAATGAACAAGCAATCGTTACCCAATCTTTGACAATAGGGCTGACATTCTTGAATGTGGTCTATGTCACTGGAGAGATTAATGCCTGGAAGTTTAATGCCAGTGCAAATTCCTGGAAATTCATCTGTTTTAAGATCTTCCCTTGGGTCCTTTTATTGAGATTCTTTCGATTCTGAAACAATTAAGTCAGTTGTATGGTTAACATGTGCTCAAGTTCTGTTCTTCTTTAAGAGTTATTTGATTGGTCTGGAATTCAGCTAAGGCGTGTGGTTGAATTGAGCTAGTTTTTGGTTTAAATCTTCATCCTGCTAAGGGCACTATTTAATTGTGGGCTATGCTTACTCTTTCATGTGGCCTGCCTGGCATACCTTTCGCTAACTTGTAGCTCTGAAATTTTATAATGAGGGATATGTTGGTTCTCATGTTTCTATCAGCATTTGAGTGGATTTTAAATTTCTAGCCTTCTTTTATGTTACTTGTCATATTCTTGGAAATTTTCTGCTACATTTTTTTGTTTTCTTGGAATGTTTGGATATGCTGTTATCATTATGGGTATACTTGTCAATGCAATTGCTTTTCAAATGTTTGCTTGTACGTTTGATCAGATTGGTAGCCTGTTTAATAAACACATTTCCCTGCAACAGGTGGTTAGTTCTCTTGCATCTCACTCTGATTCTGTTGAATGTGTTGAGCTTGCACCAAGGTAGAATTTACAATCTCTCTCTCTCTCTCTCTGTGCGCATGCATGGCTGTGAGACAACAGGTTACGTGGTAGTAACTGGGAGAAATTGGATGCGCTCTAATGATTAATAAATTTTAAAAGGTTGGCAGTTAACAGAAACAATTATTTAGTGAAACTAGGAACACAAATGTGGACATTAGCTAAGCTTTGGTGTGGTTGAGAAAAAAAGTTGATTGAATGTTGCAGGTTTTCAACAAGCCAATAACCTTTACTCTGTTGCAAAACTTATAAGACTCTCTGCTTTTATCTGGAACATCATCTTCAATTGAGATGTGTCTACTTAAAAAAAAGGTTTCTAGATTTGGAATGGATATAGCCATTGTTTAGAAATTGTGTTCTGCATATATAAGAGTATCTGACTTCATCATGTAGTCGGATAGCCATATTGGTAAACAAATGAAGATTCTATGTATTTCTTTATTTTGACAATGATATGAATTATACAGAATTGTGAGTGAAGATCTACAGACATGTGATGATGTAATTAATTTGTGCAAGATCAGATTCCATTTCATGAAATATTGGCTCCATTTTAGAGGAGCGCTTGGCAAAGAGGAGTGCAACATAAAAACATTTGTGCCAAGTAGCCTTAAACTATTCCCATACTGATAAATCTCAACCATACCATTTACTGTTGGTTTGAGGCTGCGTGAAAGCAAGTAAACCCTGTCTGTTGAACTTGACTCCCCCATCAAATAGTCTCCTTTTCTCTCACTCAATTTAATAAATTCATTCCCATGAATCATTTTTGTTTGCTTTGTTGTAAGACATGAATGGTTCAGTTTCCCTAAATATAGTCATTTGGGATAAGTGTAAAAAGGGAAAGCTGTAAAATCTCAATAGATCAATAAGACAATGTCCTATTCCCTTCTCCAAGGAAAAGAGCGGGTGGGGTGAACAAAGAAGACGAGCAAATTTTGTGTAATCAATTTAACTTTGGATTCATGTGACCTAGTTTAACACTCTTGCTTCCTACCATGTGCATGGCAGTTCCCCTTGGGCTGCTACGGGAGGCTTGGATCAAAAACTTATCATCTGGGATCTGCAGCATTCATTGCCCCGTGCTACATGTGAACACCAGGTTCGTTGGAATTTTGTTTTTGTTTCATTTTAGTACTTTGCACATCTCAAATGATGACCAGTTTAATGCAGAAGCCCTCTGAACAATCAGAATTGCAACTAGCCCAAGAATCATAAAGCTGAAACGATAAGATGAATTAACTAAAGCCATATTTATTGAAGTTAGCACTTCATATATACAACACTTGTATTAATTAACTATCATCCAATAATGTTTTGGCTTGTTACAAGGGCATCAAAATCCCATGTCTCACAAATTGAACTGATGGGCAGGATGGAGTTACATGCGTGGCATGGCTTGGTGCATCTAGATACGTGGCTACAGGGTGTGTGGACGGGAAAGTGAGACTATGGGATAGTCTCTCTGGTGATTGCATAAGAACATTCAGTGGACATGCTGATGCCATTCAATCTCTATCTCTATCTGCTAATCAAGATTACCTTGTCACGGGTTCAAGCGATGGAACAGCAAGAGTGTTTGAGATTGCAGAGTTCAAGTAAGCTAATAGTAGAGTATCGATATAAGGTGTTCAAATTTTAATGGTTGAAAAAGCAACTCAATTTTGAATGAAACACAAAATTTATCCACTAGGTCTATATGACCACTTCTGTGCTTATTTGCAATTATAATTTGATTAATATATGTAGTTGAAACAGTTAAAGAGGTGAATCAGCATTTGCTTTTTAGGGATTGAATTTATGGAAAACAGGAAAGAAACTTTACTGGAGAGAGTAACTAAAGGATTTGCTCTAGTGAAGAACCTCTGCCGGAACGCCGGTTCACATCCACATTTTCAACCATATTTCTGAGTTAAATTTATAGTGAAAAGCATTTTAAAAAACAATCGCAACTACACTTTCAATCATATTTCTAAATTAAATTTGCCCTTTGATGGAGAAGCCATGGCAGAATACGAGGAAAAAATCATTTCTTTAGGGAATTTATGGATTTCATTTTTAAACTGGTCTGTATGGTTGCAATTTACTGAAGATCTAGAAATGGTCTTGAACATTAAAAAAGAGTTAAGGTTTTTTTAAAAAAATAGTTTACAATATTTGGTGAATAATACATGAAACAGATGATGGTAGCAAAAAATGATGATCGGTGACGAGGTGGTGGATAACGATGACTTTTAGACAATGATGACTATTAGACAATTTTAAGTTTATGGATTAAAATAAAATATTTTATTTTGACTAATTTTTGCAAATACTTAATGCTTGATTGGTGTTGTGTTTTATTAAATATGTTTTAAAAATGAATTTATATTGAAAAAATATTAAATTAATATTTTCTTTTAATATATTGATATTAAAAAAATAAATTATTTTTATTTATTTTTTAAATAAAAAAATATTTTAAAAAAATAACATGTATCATAATAATAATAATAATAATAATACCGTAAAAATATTAATAAAAAAAAGTAAAAGTTTATACACGAAAAGTGTTATTAACTCAAAAAAAATTATATACCTAGTTGACTTCTATTTGTCTCAATTTGTGCATGCATCAACCATTGGCAAAGATCTTACTCGAAACTTTAATCTTTTTTTTTTTTTAAAAAAAAAGGGTCAAATTGTAAGATTACCTGTCGCTGTTGAATTAACTTAAAAATCCAACGCACAAGATTCTGTTCTACAAAACTAATGGCTTAGGTTTAGCCACATCAACAAAGACATTATAATTCTAAACATACGGAACCTTAAATCAGTCACCCAAGTATTAATTAAATCTCAATTGAGCTCTATAAACAAATAATATTATCAATTAGGTCCCAAATGCTTTAGATATTTCTCAACTGGATCTTTATGTTAACTTCCATAAGTTTTTCCATCAATTATTAACAAGAGCAAGATCATCAAGTAGGTTAACCTACTTTTTTTTTTAAGAGATCAACATGTTATTTTGGTGTTTTAAAAAAATCAATGATGTTTTGACTAAATTAATCAGTTTGTAAGTTAACCTGAATTTTTGATCGAAATATATCAAATCAACTCCTCTTTTATTTATAATAAAACTCGAATTGAGCTAGATCTTGAGTCGACCAGATCCCAAGTCAACTTACCAAGTTTGTCATGGTTAATAAGCTGGCATAAAATATGCAAACCTGATGGAAAATATTAATAGATATACTTAGTTGAATAGAATGAGCTCACTTGATAAAATCTTTATTGTAGGACTTAATTGACAATAAGTGTATACATTCAGGACTCAACAAGAGGTTTCTCCATATAAATACAGTACTCTGTACCTACCTCTACTTCTCATAAATAGAGCTGCGAAAACCTCAAGCCAAAAACCCTAGCCTCCTGCTATACCTTCACCCGAGGCTGAGTCTCCATCCTTGATTGAAAAACCCTAAACCAAAAATGGTACTTAGTCCCTCTCTCTCATTGTTCACGAAAGAATTCGTTTTGATAACTAGAAAATATCTCATCTTGTTAAGTTTTGTTTGGATTTGCAGACAGTAGAAGCAGTGAATCCGAAAGCATACCCACTTGCAGATGCCCAGTTGGCCATAACAATACTTGACCTTGTTCAGCAAGCTGCTAATTACAAGCAACTCAAGAAAGGAGCCAATGAAGGTTAGCTTTGTCAAAACTAGTAGTTATTTGTATGGTATTTTGCTAATATAAAATCCGGGGTTTTTATAAAGTCTTGATTTTTCAGCTACCAAGACACTTAACAGAGGTATCTCTGAGTTTGTTGTGATGGCTGCTGATACTGAACCACTTGAGATTCTTCTCCATCTTCCTTTGCTTGCTGAAGACAAGGTTATTTATTTACTTACTAATACTTTTTGTTGAAGGGTTTTGGTTGTTTCTTTTTTATGTTTGAGTTTTTGTTGTTTTGGATGCAATTTCTGTTGTCTGGTAAATTGGTTTGTTGTGTTTGGGATAGTATTAAAAGAATGTGACTTTAGGGTTTTATGCCATTAAGCTTATTTAATTGGTTTTCTTCTTTTTTTTCCCCTGGTTATTGCTATACAACTAGCTTTGTGACTAATTTAGTTTTGGACGCCTTTTCTTGGTTATGTATTACATTTTCACACATATGCTTGTCTTTAGTATAACGACTTCAATTGTATAATCTGAATAAATGTGACTAAAGATGAATAAATTTCAATGGATTAGATTATGCTTTTGTGACCTTTTTCTAGGCCAAGCTATTTGCTTTTGAAAATTTATGAAGACTTGATTCCCCCATTCTACTGCAGACATGCAATGCCACCTCTTATTCACTCTGGAAGTGGTGGATCTCTGTGGGGTGATTGACAAATTTAGGTCATGTATATCTAGAGGTTGTCACAACCTTTGGTAACAAAGGATGGATAGATAGATTAAAAAAAAAAACCTAGGACACTGGCGAGGGAACATAAACCCCCTTATATCCCCCTGCAGAAAGCTAAGACCATCATGAGGAGTTGCATCTTGAGTTTGAAGTATAATTGGAAGTAAAGTGAGGAGGAGCACACAACTTAAGTTCTTTGTGAACCCAAGTTCCAAGCTACTTGTAATCCTTCTTAAATACCCCACAATTTTCCCTGAAAAAAGTGCACGCACACAACTTAGTTCTTTGTCATATGATTGATGGAGAAGCTGACTTCACAGAACTTGGTCCATTGACTTGTGACAGGACAGGTTGGATTCAACTAGTTTTTCTTTTTTAATCTTGAAAGAATAATTGAGAATGTTCCCTGGACCACTCTTTTTGCAGAGGACATGAGATTGAATCCAGGAGAAGCAAATTTAATTACAGAGCAATGATGATTTATTATGTTTTGTGCTTGTGCTCTTTTCTTTAATGACTTTGTGAAGGCACAGATCAATATCATTTTTTTTTATTGAATTGGCAGAATGTCCCCTATGTATTTGTCTCTTCAAAGCAAGCACTTGGCCGAGCATGTGGTGTCACAAGACCTGTCATTGCTTGTTCAGTGACAACAAATGAGGGGAGTCAATTGAAAACACAAATTCAACAACTCAAGGTATTTGCTTTCTGTCATGTTTCTGGAATTCATGTAGTGTTAAGCTTGTTAAATTCAGCTCATTATTCTTTTTTGCCCCTTTTGAAATTCAGGATGCCATTGAGAAACTTCTGATCTGATTTGTATGGATGCAATTTCGGCGTGATGGGCCTCTTGGATCATTGGTGGTTGCTCCTTTGGAGGCTTTGACTGATGAAGTTGTACCCTACCGCCAGCATGCTTTTTGTTTCTTACCTTGTTTAAGATTTTGTCTGTCTTTTTTTCACTCAATAACTGCTAAAACTTGAGATGAATCATATAAAGTTCAGTAATCAGTATGAGTGTTTTGTTTGTTTAAACATTGTCATGAAGGTTTCTTTACACTGGATGGTTTGTGCAAATGTAAGCTCGAGCTCTAATTACAGATTGTGGTCGCTTGATGTGGTCTTTGTTGCATGTGAGTTTCTTCAGTTTAAACATGAAAATCTGGCATCTTATGGTGCAAAAAATGTTCTAATTGAAAGGTAAATTCAGATGGAAGATTAGGGCTCCTTTTGGATAACTGCAAGCATGAGTTTTTTTTTTTAAAAAAAAAAAACGATCGAACCGTCCCAAAAAATTAATAAAAGAGAGGATTTTTATAATTTTTCAAGGGGATTAAATATTATTTTGTCTCTGCTCTGTGTATATATACTCATTTTTGTCCCTTTTATTCTAAGATAGTAAAAAAAAATGCTCAGAATTTTGAATGGGATCAAATATAATTTATTTATTTACATATTTAAAGATACAACAATATAATTAAAAATCAAAATTCATATGCCTTTGTTTTTTGAACTTCAATCAACCCATTTTAGCTAGTACATAGAATTTATAGATCAAAACTCCTCTGGAAGCTCTGGGCCAATAGTAAAATCTAGAGATCCCAGAAGCCCAGCCCATGAATAGTAACATGGACTCCACCTGCTAGTTTCTTCTTGTTTGTTTGGTACAACTACTCCTTTTGGCATTCGAGAACGGTCCACTTTTTTCATGGAATAGATTGAGTTTAATTCTGACGGTGCATGATTTTTTTAAAATAATTTCTTTTATTTTTAATATTATTTATTAAAATTATTAAAAAATATTTAAAAATATCAGTTCAATATATTTTTAAGTTAAATATACTAAAGTGTGTTTGAGATTGTGGTAATGGTTCAAAGTATTTTTCGTTTAGAAATACATCAAAATTATTTTTTTTTATTTTTTAAAAATTATTTTTGACATAAACACATCAAAACGAACTAAAAACATAAAAAAATTCATTTTAAACAAAATAAAACCAAAATTTAAAAGGACGCGGTTTGCACCGCATTCCAAAACACACTTAAAACATAAACAAAACACTCCCAAATCATATGAACGACTTCTCCTTTTCTTCAGAGAAAATTAAACTTATTTGTTTTTATATTTTAAAAGTATATAAAGAAATAATTTCTTTTTATTCTTTTCTTGAATTCAAATGTGTTCAAAAGTAATAAGAAGTAAGTTGAAATTCAAAGAATGATGGGATGCCAATCCAATGAGCAGGCCCCGATGTGTTCGAAGGCATGAGTTCTTCAAGATGTTAATATTGCCTGCCATTGACTTTAAAGCTTTGTAAAGATAACATTATCCTTTCTTTTATCTTAAGAAATTTGGATTAGTTTCGCTGCAATAAGACAGGCCGGCTGCTTGCCTTCATCTTTCCATGAGGACGACGACGACGTCAACTGAAGCTGTTCCCGTTGAGCCTGCCTTGGTGAATACCCTGTGAATAATAATAATTAATTAGTCCTTTTAATATTAGAAATAATTGAATACTCACTTGATTCATGTTCATCGTGGTGGTCATTATTATCATCATCGATTTAATTACTAGTTTTCCTGTTTAAAAACAAAAATCATATTATAATTTCCCCATTATAGCTATTTCTCTTTTCTTTATTCTTGCTTTTACGAAAGAGAAAAAACAAATTTTAAAGGGGATTTTAATGAAATAACTAAATTGTAAACAAGTTTTAAAATAAATATACAATTAATTAATTAATTTTATTAAATTATTCCATTTCTCTTGAAAGAATGGAGATATCCCCGGTCCTACTTCTCTTGGCATGTTCAAAAGGTGAAACTATTGAAATTTTATTTAGTATTAATATAATGGTTGTTTTTTAAAGTATTTTTAATTTAAAAATATATTAAAATAATATATTTTTTATTTTTTAAATTTTATTTTTAATACCAACACATCAAATAAAATAAAATAATATAAAAATAAATAAAAAAGAACTAACTTAATCTTGTTTTGTCCATTTCTTTCGAAAGAATGAAGCTCCCTGCTAGCATGGTAGCTGAGCAGTTGGCCTTGTTAGAATTCTCAGTGCCTGGAGGCCGGCGTAAAGTGCACGTAACGTGTTCGAGAATCTCCACATCGTTTTACTCATGAATCCATTCTATCCCAAGACTTTTCGAATTGAATTATACTGTCGAATCCATTAAAGCACGGCATTTGAAAATATAATAGTGATTTTTATTTTTTTGAAATTATTTTTAACATTAGCATATTAAAATTATCTGAAAATATAAAAAAATATATTAATTTAAAATAAAATAAAAAAATTTTAAATTTTTTTAAAAATACTTCCAAAACACAATGCTAAAAACTTTTTTGATTAAAAAAATATTCTAAAATTTGATCCAATTTAATATAGACATGACCAGACATTTTATACTTGTGTAAGTGTGTGAAAGACATAATATCTTTTTGCTGTATTTATTTATATAATTTACAGTAATTTTCCCTATCAAAAGAAGAAAACTATTATTATTATTTTTTGTTGAAATCGGGGTTTAAAGCACAAAAAATACACTAAACAGGGGTAAGGAGACGTTATCCAGATCATCAAGATTAGCTAACCATAATTAACTGAAATTATACATAACTAGAATTTTAATTAATTAATTACAAATGTCAAAGTATTATCCATTAGACAAGTATAACGTGAAGAACATGCATCGTTGACACAGGGGAGAGCTGTGCTAGGTTTTAAGCTCATTCGGCTGCTGTCTCCTTTCTCTGGTTTCGTTTTTCTCCAGTCTATCTTCAAATAATTCTGCAATGAAATTATGAAAGTGACAAGTGCGGCAGCAGAGAGGCATCTGCCATGGTGAAACGTCATAGCTTGTGTAAATTTCTATCCACAGAGCATGCGTATGGAATAAACACGACTTAAGTGGACAATACTATTATTACTTAATCGCAAGTTGACTATAGAAAAACACTAACGACATGTATGTTTGCCTTTTCTTCCTGGAGTTCTATTCAGGACTAGGAGGGAGAGTTGCCGGGATAGATCAAGGTGTATGAAATTATGTTAATAGTTGTTTTTTAAAATATATATATATTTTATTTTGTAAATATACTAAGATAATTTTTTTTATTTTTTTTATTATTTTTGATATCCATATGTTAAAATAATTTAAAAACATTAAAAAATTAAATTTTTATTAAACATTGTTTGGAACGCAGTTTCAGATAACGCTAAAATATAAATGAAAAATGCTAATATACGAGATTTTGGAGAAATTATTGGGATGTTGTATAAAGTAGAAATTAAGTTCTTTCTAAAAGAAAAAAAAAATTAACCAAGGAAATGAAACATTTTCTTTAGAAAAGAAATGAGAATAAAAGATGGAAAATGATGTAGCCATGGAAAGTGCATACTACTTTATTATGTTTAGACCAAAATGGAACTCTCACTTCCTTGATATTGTATGGTTGCATTGCATTCATACCCCCTTCCCCCTTACAATTTTCATTTCCATCCCTAATTTATTGCTTAATTAATTCTCGATCATGTCTCAAATTAATTAATTTCATCAATTTATCAATTTGACCCAATATATCAAAATCTCAAACGAGTCCTTCCATCCAAGATAATCACTTTTTTTATATATACCTCAAATGTCAAATTCTTAAAAAAAAATCAAAACGAGAAATATGATGTTTTAATTTCCAATTAGATTTTATTACGTGTTTCAAGTATTTTGTGAATCTAAAATCAACTTATGAACATTAACTGATTAATGTTAATTTTACAGTAATTCAATTTAACTTTTCTAATTAATATTCTACATGCCCTTTGACTTTGTGATACAATTTATTTAGTATTTAATGTTTTTAATTTTAGCTATGAAGAAGTAGAGGATGTTATTTTTTTAAAGTAAGGATCAACTGAATTTTATTTGGATTTATTAAATTGATCGAGTTATATTAAATTAAAATAATTTTTATATAGTTTAATTTTAAATTAAAAAAATAACTAGTTGGCATATAAATTTTTTTTATTCGACACTTAATAAATTAATTAGTATCACTGTATAATTTTCAACCACATCGAAAAAGTCGATGTGTATTAAAGCACAATTTATAACGCAATTAAACACCTTTAATATTGTTTAGAGCACAACTAGTGATTAATTAAAGCTGTTAGCTGATAAGCCAACATATTAAATTAAATCAAATGCAAAACCTCACGAAACTAGATGAATTGAAAGTGACATGCATTAACTAGATCTCGCTACATTTTCCATTATTATTATTTTTTTGTTAAGGGCTAAAGTGACCTTTTATCGTATCAGTAATATTTAATAATTTAAAATATTATATTGAAATGTTTTGTTTTACGCAATATCATAATTTTAATGACAAAACAATTATAAAAATATAAGATAGTTTGGATCTATATAAATTTACAAGTTCCAATCTACAAAAGTTTTACTCGAAAAAATTTATTATAAAATAATATAAAATTATTATTAAAATATCATTAAATTATTGTGATTTTTCCTTGCCTTGAATATTTTTTGGGAGGATGTTGAGGTGTCCTTTTGATAGTTTTATACGCTATTTTACAAGAGATTCAGAGAGAGGCTACCTAATTTTCAAGGCTGACGGTACCAAACAGAAATGCTGGGCTTGGTCTCGGGGAACTTGTAGGGTTCTAATTATCAACTTGAATTAGCGGTCTGTGCCAACAGAACGATAAAGACAGGGAGATTTTCCTTTTCCTTGTCTCTTCGTCATTGGCTGCTCATAACCCACCAAGAACTCTTCTCTACGTTGTACTAAAAGTCAGGTTAGGAAACGAGGACTGACATGCTCATGAAACGAGAACGTTCCCATTCTTACATAGCGTTTGGAAATGTCGGTAATTAATTAATTAATTTGTTTTAAATTAAATTATTTAGTGTTTTTTTGAATTATTTTAACTTGCTGATGTTAGAAATAAATTTAAAAAATATTATTATTTTATATAATTCTAAATAAAAAAATATTTTAAAAAATAACCACTGCTCTAATATTAAATACTGTATTATTAATAGTCCTCCAATTAAAAGGAATGAAAGAAAAGATGGATAATGAGAAAAGTCCTTGGTGATAGACAGTACAAACTAATGAGTTTTGTCACGTTATACCAGAAAACAGTAATAAAAACCACCACCAAGAAAGCATGACCAAACGTAAAACATTAATTTCTGCTCGCAGAATTATATTTGCGTGGCTTGAAGCCTTGGATCTTTGAGTTTGCAAGCAAATCATTATGGGTCCCTTTTATATATATATATATTTTTTCACCCTTTATATCAAGATTTTTTTTTAATTATCATGGGTGTCTAGATCAGCTTGCGCATACCTCGACTAATTCTACGGACCCTGAAATTAACAATCATGTAAGCCTCCAGTGGCTTTGAGGTTTGTAAGATTTGAACTGATAATTTATGAAAAGCAAATTTAGAACCTAACTAGCTGAGTTACACCCCTAATGATTAGACTTTTATTTGTTCTCATACTAGTTACACAGTGGGAATATTGAAAAATATAGGTATATATCCTTAAATTTCAATGATATTTTTATTCCTATGACTTTATGGCACTTGGAAACAAACAATTTGATATCCAATTGACCACGCTAAGCTTGTTTGAAGGTCCAAAATTCAATTTCTAATTTCTTGGTATATTAAAATAATTTGGATAATGCTCTTGGCTGTTCCATCAGAGATAATTACTGTGCATGGCACCAAACGGACGTGTTCCCATGTTGGCAATCCACGGCTAGCTAGGTTACTTGTGAGCATATTAAAATATTTTTCAAATTATAAAAATAAAAAGCAAATCGATGACATGAATTATTTAGCCTAGAAAACGACAATTCAATCAAGCAAATGTTATATTCAACGTGAAAAAAGATTATCGAGATGATGTTATTGATGTAGAAGACGTTCATGTATTTATCATGAAACAATCATTTGCGTTGGCCTTTCCAAATGTGGCACAATATTATCAAGTAGTGATTGTCTAGCGTGTTCTTTTCATATGTTTTTGTTTTCCGATTATTATTTTAAATACCCTTGATTTATTATTAAAGTATATTATGGTTGTTTTTTAAAGTATTTTTTTATTTGTAAATATATTAAAATAATATTTTTTAAAAAAAATAATCATTATTGATATCAATAAATTAAAATAATCAGAAAACACAAAAAAAAATTAAATAAGAAAATAAATAAATAAAATTTATTTTTATTTCAAAACCATTTTTAATACAGAAAATTAAAAGTGCTCTTGATGTGATGAAACTTTTTTTTTTATTAATATAGATGTCCGGACCAGCTTGCGTTCACCTCGACTAATTTCACGGATCATGAAGTTAATGATGATGTAAATCTCCAACAACTCTAAAATTTATAAAACTCAAACTAAAATTTTATAAAAAAATAAATATAAAACTTATCAATTAAATTAACTAACTCCCTCTCGCAATATTAATGCGAAGAAACTTGCCCAGGAAAGACTTGGGGCTTAAAAGATTTTCCTGTGCATCTCGATAGAAACTTCAAAGGAAATTTGAGGGCTCCAGTTAGCAAGATTAGGGGGATTAAGCTTCGTATTTACTTCCCAATCATTAGTTTAAGTATTTTAATTTTTTATTGATTGTGCCTAGGTTTAGGTTGTTAAAAAAAAAACCCACCCAAATCCTTTTCATTTTACGGCATAGCAATGACATAAACCTCAAAGGTGTAGTTTAAAGGGTGTAGCAATGGCATAGCAGTTTAATTTTAATTTCAAAGGGTGTAATTTAATTGGTTAGATCCTGAGTTTGTTTTTTAGAAATCACCAGTTCGAGTTTCATAAACCTTAGAGTCACTAGAGGTTTACTTGGTCGTTAACTTGATGACCCGTGGGATTAGTCGAGATGCGCGCAAGCTGACCCGGACACCCACGTTAATAAAAAAAATACTCAATTTTTTCTTATAATAATATTGTTTTAATTTGATTTTTTTAAAATATATTATTTTAATTTTTTCTTTTTAAATTGAATTAATCTAAACAAACCCACTTGATTGAATATTAAGCTTTGATAGAGTCCATATGTAACCGGTTAATATAAAGTTTGTATTATATTGGATAAATCCCCCCCCCCCCCCCCCCGAAAATGTCAAATCAACAAGGTAAGAAAACCGAATAGATGTAAAACAAAAGAAAATAGGCCAAGAAAATAAAGTCCCCCCTCTTTCTTGGACGTTGGTCCCATTTTGAGATATTTGTGGGTCTTCCATGGGACACAAGCCGCGTAAAAAAAAAAAAAAATGGACATTGAGAATTTGAACCACAAAACCATAATTTATTCATTATTACCACCACACATTTCGTTGAGAGGAGGAGCCAATTTTGATACGAGGTGCCATTTTCAATGTCATTGGTATGAAATTCAAAGTTCAAACACAAAATAATGTGATCATTTGCTAAAAAAAAAAAAAAAAACCATTACAGGTGGCACGAAGTGCTATTTCAGATAGAATAATGCTAATTTTTTTTTTATCGTATTAAATTTATGAAATTAATTTTCCAATCGGTGGTGAATTGGATTGTATATAGCTAATACACCATAAAAGCAAGGGAAAAAATCATTAAAAAACTAATTTTGATAATTAAGAAATCATTAGGTGTTCCAATAGCACTGCTTGTTTTGATAACTATCAATTAATTCTTTTTTTAAAAAAATGGAGAATCATTGCTTTAAAAATACCTAATAATTCCTTAATTTTAATATAGTTTACATTTTTTTTTATTTTTTTTTAAATTTATATGAGGTGTTCGAATTAGCTTGCGCGCATCTCAATTAATTTTCACGAACTAAATTAACAACCAAATAAACCTCCAATGATCATTGATATCAGCAACCATATGACTCAAACATGAAATTACAAAATTACAGGAGATATTATTTATTTTTGCTAGATAATCTAAGTATTAATGAACATTGATATAAAAAATTAAAATAAAAAATCATAGTCTCAGGGATTAAAAAAATTATAAACATTGAAAGTCGAGCAGGAAGGCAGAAGCAAAATTCACTATTCTCTTTTTTTTCTTTTTTCTTTTCTGGTTAGGTTGTTTTTGAAAGTTTGAAATTTAAGTGAAATTCACTATTGAGAGACAATCATTGCTTTACGTTTAATACACGGACCCGCCTTCGATAATCTATACTCTCCACCAATCACAGCACGCCCAATCACCGGCCACAAAAGGTTCCCCTTACACCACGGAATAAGGGGCAGTTTAGTGATTAGCTGCATCTATAATTACTCTCATGCCCTCCTTCCGCCACGTGGCGAGCATGCAAAGCAATAGTCAATCATTGGAAAGTCCGAACAAAATTGCTGATCTTGGGTTATGGCCGCCTTAAGCACCAAGATCCTTACATGTGGCACTAGAGATTTCCAGGGAGATATTTTATACGTGGCATATTGTTAGTGGTGGCTCTACAGTGCCGTTTCTGCAGCTAGAGATTTCCAGGGAGATATTTTATACGTGGCATATTGTTAGTGGTGGCTCTACAGTGCCGTTTTTGCAGTTGAGTTTTTTTTTTTATATAAAAAACGAAATCTAGTTTTTGCACCTAGATTTTTTTTCTTTTCTTTTTTTGTCAAATCCATGTAGGGAAAGGAGTCAAACGGAATTTTCAATTTTGAAGGGGGAAAAAAAAAAAACCAGGTGGTGATAAAAACCTCGTAAAATGCTCTAGATTTATGTCCATGTCCTGAACGACAAAGCTGTCTTTTTTCTTTTTCTTTTTTTGTCTAAGACAACTGGATTTATAGTTTTTTAAATTCATTGATCCATTTTGCATTCCTGCCCTTGTTCTTTTTGTATTTTGAAACGAGCCTGCACGCCACCTTTGCATCCTTCATTTTTTACCGTGTTTAAAAGAATATGATGCATTAACAAGAAATGTTTGTTTTTATATTTTAAAAATATTTTTAAAAAATATTAATATTTTTAATTATTTTAAATTAATATATTTTAGTATTTTCAGATCATTTTGATACGCTGATATTAAAAATAATTTTTTAAAATAAAAAAAATATTATTTTGATTATTTTTAAGTAAAAAATACTTTAAATAACAATCGCAATCATATTTCTAAACAGACTAATCTATTTTTTTATTTAAAAAATATTATTTTAATATATTTTTAATTAAAAATTATATGCACTGGATTGCTAGTTAAATAACTTTTGTTGTCGCAATTTAAAAGAAATAGACTTATAAAAAATTATAAATCATTTTTTTTGTAATTAAAGTTTTAAAAACGAGTTTTAAATAGAATCTATATAACATTATAATTTATATTAATTAATCAAATATTTTTAAATAATTTTAACCCCTCTCATCGGGTACATAGTTATGTTGAATGGAGGATGCCATCCTCAACTCCATACTCTGCTATAATAAGAATGTTTTTCCCTTTTACCTCCGTATCCATGAGATTTAAGAACTTCCATAACCACCTCTGTTTAAAATGTGTTTGGAAATGTGGCTAGCTATATATTTTTAAATTTTTTGATTTTTTAAAAATTATTTTTATATATATATATTTTTTTTTATCATTTTAATATACTTATGTTAAAAATATATTTTAAAAAATAAAAAATATATTATTTAGAAGTATTTTTGAATGATTGTTTTTTTAAAAACAACCTCTATTACAACATTAAATAAATTTTAAATAAATAAAGGCTGCATATGCATCCAATTACCAAACAAGGAACGACTTCCAATGAGAAAAATACTTTAAAATTTTAATCATACAAATCAATGACCTAAACTTTGAAATAAGCTAAAGTTATTATGTTAGCATCCGTCCATTTCATCCAACAATAATTTTAAATTTTTTTATTAAAAATATTACATAAATTTATATTTTTTTAATTGATGTTTAAGAATATGATAGCGATTATTTTTTAAAGTGTTTTTTATTTGGATATTTTTTAATTTTTTTAAACATCTACACATTAAAACGTTAAAAAAATATTTAAAAAATAACAATTTAAAACATTTTTTAAATAAAAAACAGGTTGAAACTCAAACACATCAAATTTTAAATTTTTTTTTATATTTTGGTGTACCTTTCATAGAATAAAATATATTGCCAAGTCTAACGAAGATAGAATATTGTTGAGTCTAGGAGTGAAAGCTGCACAAAAAATTTAGTATTTTCATAATATAATAGAATAAAGAGTAAAAAAAAACTTGTCTACTAAAAGACATGCAGTTCTTTTTAAATTTTAGTAAATAAAAAGTCATTTTTTCGACCAGTGTAGCTAATAGGTGCTTTTAAATCATATGTTAATAATCATTTGACCTTGCTGATTAATACTATCATATAAAATACAATGAAAAATAATAAAGTTTAATAAATGCATTAGATAATGGCCAGCTTCAATCAAGTCAAATCATATGTTTTAAAGTATACTGCGTGGAATCTCATAAATGTAAGATAAAAACTCAGAAGAGTTTTATTGTGTGGTTTATATAAAGGAGACTAAGGAAGCCATGTCATTTATAGAAAAAAAAATATTGAATATTTAGGTGTCAGTAGAGATTTATATAGCTTTTTTTAGAGTCCGGTAAATATTATTTTTTAAATAATTTTTATTTTAAAATATATTAAAATAATATTTTTAATTTTAATATTTTTTTTATATTGGCACATTAAAACTATAAAAAAATACTACACAAATATACTAATTTGAAGTTAAAAAAAAAACTTTAAAATTTTTAAAAAGCACGGTTGAATTGCAATGTCAAACAATGCCTTCGTGTGTGTCTAGTAATGCGATATAAGATAAAATCAATTCTTATAAAAAATGCTTTCTAATTGAAAATATATCAAAATAATATATTTTTAAATTTTATTTTTAATACAATCACATCAAAACTATAAAAAAACCTGAAAATATTAATTTGATATTTTTTCTTACGAAAACAGTTTTAAAAAGTATTTTTGGTATCATTACCTATTAGCAGTCAAAAAGAAAATTTCCAATTTGTTATTACGGGCTATTTGAAAGTGTAATAAATATTGCTTTTCAGAGTATTTTTTCGCTTTGAAATGCATCAAAAAGATATTTTTAATATCAGTACATCAAAATAATAAAAAAACATTAAAAAGTTAATTTTAAGAAAAAAAAATCATTTCTTTTACAAATCCCATTTGAAACATAATTCCATACAACATCCTCGCCCAGATGAAATTTTTCATAATCTTTTAAGCTGGGCAATCTCTCTTTTATTAGTTACATTGCATGCATGACTGCCCCATAAAATTTAATTTCTAAATATTAATCCAACCTTGTACCTAGATATTGTTAATGCCTTGTTATTTAATGCACACCTCTCTCTCTCTCTCTCTCTCTGGGTGATTCCGTGACTGCATTTATCCAATTCAATGGTCCGAATATTTCACCTTCCCTTACTTATTTCTCTTTTATATGTTATAATATCTAAAATAATTTAAAACATATTAAAAAGGATATTTTTATATACGGATGGAGTAATGTTGTAATTTATGAAAATTAAAGAATAATAATAGAAACTTTTAAAGTATATACACTCAAAAGCAGAACATCAATGAATACCATTAAAGTTTACGGTATTTGTATACTTGCATTGAAAAATATCACCTTTAAAGAAGAAGAAAAAAAGAAAAAATATAAAAAAATCCCTAACATATAGGGAAAACCACATTTAGGTTCCCAATCTTCTATGGATTCTCAATTAAGTCCTTTCATTAAAGCTGTTGTGCAGTCATGTAAAACTCAATTTTTTAATCTTTTTTTTAATAAAAAACCCATGAATTTACTAAAATTCTCCCAACATTGATAATAGAACGTATAAAAAACATAAAAACCAGGAGCCCGTTATATATTGTGGCAGTGGTTGTTTTTTAAAGTATTTTTTATTTGAAAATATATTAAAATAATATATATTTTTTAAAATTTATTTTTAACATCAACATATCAAATCAAAACATATCAAATAAGTTCCACATTGCTGCTCATCAATTTTGTTAATTTAAACAGATAAAAGGATCTGATTAAAAATAAATCAACACAAGAAGGACCCAATTGAGACAAAAATCTGGTTGGGGGGTTTTTGCAAGGTTTGACCAAAAGGGAAATGTCACAAAAGTGGAAACTCAATTTGACTGCAAGCTGTTAAGTTAAATTACTATTTTTTCTTGCAGGCTTCGCAAGCTTATGATCAACAGTATAATTTTTATTTTTTGGAAAATAATTTTATTTGTCAATGCATTAAAATTACTATTGAGAATCTTACTTAAGAACATGTTATTTTCTTAATTATTTTTCTTATTATTTCTAAGAAACCATATTTTTTAAAAATCCGGATTTTTTTAATTTTTAAATATTTTAATGTATTAATATAAAAAATAATTATAAAAAATAAAAAAACATTATTTTAATATATTTTTAAATAAAAACTACTCCAACAAATAACTGCTTATGAATTCAAGGAATGCAGCCGGTGGTTCATCATTTGGTTCTTTTAATAATTTGGAAGATGCAGAAGGCACCTATTTAATTATCAAAAGTAATTAAGACAAAATGAGATGCCAAGGGACAAGAAATATTAAAACCATAGGGGCCTAAAAGCAAAATATATTCAAAAACATTAACTATCTTCATGTTTCTTACAAGATTCAGAATATCTAGCCTTGTCCAAAGCCTTAATTCTTCAGACAAATCTACGTCAAAAACAATACTGTAATAAAATAAATAAAAATAAAAATATCCAAAAAAGAAAAGAAAAAAAAACTGACTCTGTTCATACCACCACGGGGACCCACTTTATATACCTTCCTTCCATTTTCTTCTCTGCTGCTGCCCTTATTTCTCCTCCTCCATTCTCCCCTCTTGTGACCCCTCTCTATTTTGGATGTGGACTTCACAACAATTCTTTTCTTTCTTCTTTACTGAAAAAGAACTTACAGATTTTGCCTTCAAACGTTGTGGAAGTTTTTAGTTTAGTTTAGTGTTTTAGCTTATAAAGATTGAAACTTGATCATTGAAACAAGGAACAATAACCATATCACTGTACCCTTTTGGTTTCTTTAACAGTAAGTCATGTTCTTTGCTTTTTTTAATTCATTCTTGATGGTATTTCTTATTTGGTTTTGTTTTGACTGGTTTACAAGACTAAAAAACGGTCACTTGCCTCTGAAATCTCGATTCTGTAATGGATAATGGTCTTTTAAAGGTATTATTTAGTTGCCATTTCCGGTTTTGAGTACTGATTTGGAGATTATATCCAATTCGTAGATCAATTTTCTTACTTTGTAAGTATTGTGGGGAATTGCTTTTTTAAAATTTGGCATTCAAACTTGGTGTGTTTTCTTCAGACCTTTTTGATCAGTTCTCTTGGTAGTGTTGGTGGATTTCAAGATATGAGTAATGTTTTCTGTCTTTTTGCTGATTTTGTTTAGTTTTCCAGGATTGGTGTTTTAACGAGTACTAATTGGATCCTTTATTTTCTCATTTCAATCTTGAACTTGTTTCTGATCAAGTTTCTGGTTTTGGAGTTATACTTCAGTTTCTGAGGAACCTCTTTTGAATCTTGGTTTTATTATACTGTTAGTGCAGAACTTTGAATTATTTTTTAAAAAATATTTTCAAATGTTTCCTCTACAGTTTCTGGCAATTGTAAAGAAAACATCATGTAGTAAGAACTTTCACCTGGGACAGCTTGATTTAAAGGATATTTCTGCCTTTTCATTTGGTATAGAATTTGGGTTCACCCTAACAATGTGTTTTCCTTTTCCCTTCTAATTCCCCCCCCAAGGCCCCTGATGAAGATTTTGAGTCTGTACACCCTGTTGTACGCAACCTTTTGGTTCATGTTCATGTTAGATGAGAAGTTTTTCTCATAAATTTGAGATTTGGTGGAGTAAATCATTATTTTTTAGGTTTTCTACGAGACTTTGTTTGTTTGTTTGTTTTTTTTTTTTTTTTTTTTTTTATCTTGGGTAGAAGAGATCTGAAATTCGTTGGTTTTTAGTTAAAGAAGAGGAAACATCATTTATGTGTTTCTTTCTTGTTTTTCCTTTCCTTTCCTTTCCTTTCTTTTTTCAATTCACGTTTTTGTTTGAACTACTGCTTTAATATTTTAAAGTGTCTTCTATCCCAGGAAAATAATTACTTACTTTGAATTAGTTAATTTTGTGATTGAACCTATAAGGTGATCGAGGGTGTACACCATTTGAAATAGACTAAGCCGTTTCACTCTTTTTGGATTTGGATGTGTAGCATGTGTCATTATTGTGGTGCTGATCGGACTAAGTTGAAGGATGAAAAGAAGAAACTAGAGAATGGAGGTTGTTTAAAACTAAATGGTGAAGAGCCCATTTGGTCTTGCCGACTTTGTCAGGAAAAGCAGGAACCAGATTTGATGAACCGTGATGGTTCGAGTCATTCTATATTACCACTGATCAGTCCAACTACTACGTTGCCTAGCAGTGATAGATTTATGTCTAGCTGCAGTAAATTTCTGCCTCTCATTGTCATTCATCCTAATTATTTTTGTGATACACTTGCATCTTGTTCTATGATTCTTATGCTTTTTTTCCTTTTATTATCTGTTTGTTTAGGCGATCTTTATGTCGATGTAAACTCGCATGACTGGTATGTATCACATCTTTGAAATGTAGTGCAGTTACATACTACTAGATGGTTGTTATTAAAAACGATTTATCTTCTGACTTTTATTAGGGCTCATCAAGAGGAAGAAGCAGCACGCAGTGCTCAGAAGGATCTCAGTTATGGGATGAATGACCAACTGCACAACTCAAGATTGGAAGCTCCTTTAAATAGAGTGGATGGATTACTTAAAGCGACAGAAAACAATTTGAAGGATAGTCATAACGGAACTGATAGAGAGACAGTGAGAGATGTAGAAATTGTGGAACTTCTTCACGGTCAAGAAGCAAAAGATAATGCTTTTGAGAAATGTGTTGGATCTTCAAACGAAGGAAGTGATGTTTCTCAAATCAGTGATGATGAAGTAGATGCGCAGGTTTGGGAGCCTCCTGAAGCAGAAGATCCAGAGGATGATTTGGATGGTAGTGTGGCTTTTATCGATGACGACGACGACGAGTGTGGTGACGGAACAGAATGGGGTAAACCTAGTTCTTTGAGTTACTCGAGGGATGAAGGCAGTCGGAGCTTCAAGTTCAAAGAAGAAAAACAAAAGGCAATGGACGAAGTAGTTAACGTGAAATTCAAGGCTGTCGTGAGTCAACTTCTTAAAACTGCAGGTGTTGCCTCTCTGATGAGAGATGGTGAAAGTTGGGTGGATATTGTTACTTATTTATCATGGGAAGCTGCTTCGTTTTTGAAGCCTGAAGCAATAGATCGGAAAGCAATGGATCTAGATGGCTATGTGAAAGTGAAATGCATTGCAACTGGTTCTCGTAGTGAAAGGTGATATCTCTTTGATATATTAAAGTTTATTATTTTTGTGCATTTTTAATGCCTCAGCCTCATATAGTCTCTTCTACTTATTGTACCTATTCATGCCAGTCAGCAGAGTAGCGTTAACTTTTATACACCTTCCAATCCTTGAGTAAGTTTTTTCATTTTTGTTTGTATTTTCTTGCAGTGAAGTAGTGAAAGGCTTGGTCTTTAAAAAGCGTGCTGCTCACAAGCACATGCCCACTAAGTACAAGAACCCAAGGTTGTTGCTGATCCAAGGTGTGCTTGGTCAGTCTTCAAGTGGATTGTCATCGTTTAAATCAATGGAGCAGGTATGTGGTCCATATCTATACTCCTATTTGTTTTGATAACATATATATGCTCCTATTTGTTTTGATCATTTTCTCATAAACAGGAAAAGGATAATCTGAGGGCTCTCATTGAGACCATAGAAATGTGCCATCCAAATGTAGTTTTAGTAGAAAAATCTGTTTCTCGTGATGTCCAAGAGTGCATCCTAGCAAAAGGAATGACACTGGTCTATGACATGAAGCTCCATCGTCTAGAAAGAATTGCTCGCTGTACTGGTTCGCCAATTTTATTATCTGATGCTTTAATGAATCAGAAGTTAAAGCAATGTGATTCCTTTCATATTGAGAGATTTGTTGAGGAACATGTTGCGGTATGCGAAGGAGGAAAGAAGCCAAGGAAGACATTGATGTTCATCGAGGGCTGTCCAACATGTCTGGGATGTACAGTGAGTCTATAATCCTTCGCTTCTTATTTACTTTCCCCCCTAATTCTCTGTTGTGGAGTGTGCACACATGCATCACTTTTTTAGCATCAGGAGTGTCTGCACGTAAATGAACCGTCAGTTGCTTTCTCCTTCTTTCTCAGATACATGAACATGTATGTGCTCTTGTAGACCTGGCTGGTCAATTGAGATCTTTCACCTGACCTTTCTGACATGGTCATAATGATATGTGAATGTTGGCTTTGAAGTTATATATTATCTTGCAGGCATTATATAATGGTTTTCTCTGATCAACTCTGAACGCTGTCTATTCTCAAGTCTTAAGAGTTCGACCTAATCATGGAAGCTATCTAAGTTAAACAGAAGTTATTAAAGTTATTTGTGTTTAGTTTTGTACACGAAATTTTATGTGGTAAACTGGTGATGCATCAGTAAAACTTGGAAGTCAATAGCTGCATAATACTTTAAATATAATCATATTTTTCTAGTGCAACATTGCGTTCTTTGCTGCGGAAAGAGAAGTTTCTCTTTACACGTGTATGCTATATTTTATGCAGCTAATCAAGTGCTTTATTGCATTCTATCCTGGATGATATATGTTTCTCTTCTGTATTTAAGAGGCAGCTGAAAATTTGATCATTACCACTCAGAATATTTTCTGTTATTCCTTTCATTGTAAAGCAACCATAATTACCTGTACAATATAATTGTGCAGATTTTGTTGAAAGGAAGTCATAGTGACGAGTTGAAGAGGGTTAAATATGTGGTCCAATTTGCTGTAATCATGGCATATCACTTGATTCTTGAGACATCGTTTCTTGTTGATTGGAAGGCAATGTTCTCTTCAGAAATATTTGGTGGAGTAGTTAATACCTCATCAATAGATCAGCACTCTTCTGCTTTAGAAACTAGGATTCCTTGTGTTGAGGAGTCTACAACTGAAACTGGTTCATCTATCATTGATATTCCCATTTCTAATGGATTTCATGAAGAAGGTTCCCACAATTTAAACATAGGATTAGAGGGATATGATCCTGCAGTTTTTTCTGGATTTTCCTCTCTTTCAGCCTCTCTGAAGAAAGTTATGGGGGACAGCTTTCCTCTTGTCTCCTCTTCTCCTTATCGGTCCTTGTCTGATTACTTTGGCTTCAATGGACAAGAAACTAATGGTCAAATCATGGAAGAGGTTCCAGTTTTAAAAACTTTGGAAGCTTCTGACCCTCGTGATATGGAAGGTAAAAAGGATTCTGATGAAGAGAAGTCTGCCAATGATGGACAACCTCAATCTTTGTCACCTTACTCTGTAGCCACTCTGGACAGCGGAAATGATGTTGGAAATAAAGAAGATCAAATCCAAAGTAAGGGTGATGCCAATGCAGTGTTGGATTCTCAGAGTATTTTGGTTTTGATGTCTAGACGGAATGCCTTGAGAGGGATTATATGTGAGCAAAGCCATTTTTCTCATATAATGTTCTACAGGAATTTTGATGTTCCCCTTGGAAAGTTTCTTCGGGATAATTTACTCAATCAGGTTATTTCAAATCTCCATTTATCAGGGAATATTATATTTTATGTTGTTATCATCTGGATGTAGTTCTAGATTGGCCATACCTTATGGGAATAAAAAAATATTTCTTGTTGAAGGACTTTTGTTATCTTTTTAGAATTAGGTTTATCCTTTTGCTACACTGACCTAAGTATCCATCATGTCTACAGCATGGTACAATGTAATTGGTCCTCAACTGTTTTCTAGATTTAGATTGCAATGTTTAGAAGTTTGCATTGATAGAAAAACTGCTGCATTTTGCAGAGAAGCCAGTGCAACACTTGTGGTGAGTTGCCTGAGGCTCACTTTTACTATTATGCTCATCATAATAAGCAGTTGACAATACGAGTTAAAAGGCTTTTCAAGACTTTGCCTGGAGAAGGTGAAGGAAAACTTTGGATGTGGATTCGCTGTGGTAAATGTAAACATGAAAGCAGATTACCAAAATCTACTAAACGAGTCTTGATTTCAACTGCTGCGCGTAGTCTGTCTTTTGGAAAATTCTTGGAGATAAGCTTTTCTCACCAATTTTCATCTGGTAGCTTGTTCAGCTGTGGCCATTCGCTTGAGAGAGACTTCCTCTACTTCTTTGGGTATGGGATATAAAATCCGGTCCTCTTTAAATTATTGAATTTGTTGTATTGAGTAAGATTGTGCAAATAATCTCTATTTTCATGAAAAAGTGATAAAATGTGTCCAGAGAGGAATTCCCTGGCCTTGAGCTCACATTTCTTACCTAGCCAGAGGATGGATGCTCTAGGATTTTTCTGGAATATTTTGGTCAGATTTTTGCTGTAAGGGACCATGTTTACTTTTTGAGAAACTTCGATGTAGATTAAGTTAATTAACTGGTGTCTGCATTTCCATTCTCTACATCCATGCGAAATCTTATATTTAATTTTTGTGCTTTATCATTCATGGTATACATGTATTTTGCAGATTGGGTCCAATGGCAGCAATGTTTAAATACTCTCCAGTGACAACCTATAATGTGTCTCTCCCACCCCAGAAGCTGGAGTTCTATCATTCAATCAGACTTGATGGCCTCAAGAAGGAATTCCATGCTGTATGTGTCCCTCTGATCCTATCTTCTTTTTGATGTTTGATGATGCGTTGATGTTTCTCTACAAATGTTGGAAGATATTTGTCTTCCACACTCTCTTTTAGGATATCTTGAATTACTGTGAAGTGGAATTGATTTTTCTGTTGTTTTTTCAAGGTTTATTCAAAAGGGATGCTGATCTTCAATGGGGTTGGTGAGGCGTTGAAGAATTTAAGATCTCGATTTGCAGGGTCAGTTCTGAACCTTCAAGGTTCATTGAAAGAATTCTCTGATATTGAAGATATGTTGAAGCAGGAGAGTTCTGAGTTTGAGGTTAGTTTTTGTACGTTTTTTGTCATTTACCTCTTCCTAGGTTCATGCACGCGTGTGTATATTAGTTGCAATTTTACAAGGAACTCTTATTGCAATGACATGACATCGCGGTTTCCACAATTTCATGTTATACCTATACTTGTGTATTTCATTAAGTGCTTTGTTTCAGTTCATGGTTGCTAAGTGTTTCCTTTTTCCCATGGTTGCACTGTTGTAAACAAAATCAGTTAAACATTCAGAATGCAGTTGCTAAGAATGGTGACGAGGCTGTTTACAAGCTTCTTAGTTTGAATCAGTTATCGTGGGAGCTTCTTCTTGAATCATGCATTTGGGAAAGACGCCTGCATTCATTGCTCTTGCCTGATACTTTGATGTTAGTAACCGGTGCCAGTAAGAAAGAATTGCAGGAACAGTTTGAGTCGCAGATGACTGACACTGCTGATGGAAAAATCCAGTGGAATGATAGTACTTTGGGAAGCAGTGATGAAGTTTCTGACAACAGTGGCAATTTAAGGGACATGCTCAGTACAACTGTCGAGGCAAGTGAATTTTCAATCAAAGAAATTCCAGTTGATGATCATGTTCATGAATTTAAGAAGCAGGATAATCTTTACACCTCATCTGCTGTGGCTGAGGATATTGAGAGGTCAAGAGTGAGTGGTCTGAGCCAGAACAGATTTATCAACCAAGAACTATCTGTGAAACCTAGTGGCTCTGCCCACCAGCATTCTGATGATGGAAATTGCCAAGCAGACTATTTATCTGATGTACAAGTTGAAAGAACCATTCCAATTACTACAAGTATAGGGAGCAGTGATTCTTTTGTTGATTTTGATTCAATTAAAAAGGGTACGTCTGCACGTTCTTTGGCATCCAGCTTAGAGAACTCAAATGGATGGTTCTGGATGCCATTTCCAGAAATCCGACAGATCTACATGAAGGATCTTCAGAGAGGTTTCATGCCAAAATTTCAGCCTATCAGTAGCAATATTCAGGAACACATGTCTGCAGCCCATCAGCTAATCACCGAGGAATGCCGGAGGCTGCACATCCCTCTTGGAACTGATAATTATATGGTGAAAGATTATGATGATGAACTCTCTAGCATAATTGCCTGTGCACTGGCATTTTTGAAAGGTCAACCTGTTTCAACAGAGCTTTACAATGAGGATGATAGGAAAGAGGGTGGCATGTCTTTTAAATCAACTGATAGTTTAGACATACTGACTCGAATTCCTACAATGATCTCCCCACATTGGTCCTCTAATGGTTCTGATTCAGATTCTGTCCATTCTATGCTAAACATTTCTTCGGATGAGTCGCGCTTGTCCAGCTTTGATGGGCTGAATTTGTTGGAATCACTTGTTCGTCCAGAAAATCTTAGCCCTGAAGTCGCTTTTGGGCGGTCAAAATCACTTGGAAAGGGTAAATACTCAGTAATTTGTCTATACGCTAAGCAGTTCCATGATCTTCGGAATCGATGCTGTCCATCTGAACTTGATTATATCGCTTCCTTAAGTCGTTGTAAGAATTGGGATGCGAAAGGTGGAAAGAGCAAATCCTTTTTTGCAAAGACACTTGATGACAGATTTATTATAAAGGAAATCAAGAAGACAGAATTTGAGTCATTTGTGAAGTTTGCTCCACATTATTTCAAATACATGAACGAGTCATTTGAGTTAGGAAACCAAACTTGCCTTGCAAAAGTTCTGGGGATTTATCAGGTTTGGTTTCTTGATTTCATAACTTTTTATCCTTTTAGCTTTGTTCTTCAAAAACTTAATTATTTCTATGCAATTTTTCAGGTGATCCTTCGACAGACAAAAAGCGGGAAAGAGGTCAAGCATGATCTAATGGTCATGGAGAATCTTACCTTTGGTCGAAACATTACTCGCCAGTATGATCTAAAGGGAGCTTTACATGCTAGATACAATTCAGCAGCTGATGGTTCAGGAGATGTTCTTTTGGATCAAAACTTTGTTGATGACATGAATTCCTCTCCACTGTATGTCAGTAATACAGCAAAGCGTCTCCTGGTACGGGCTGTTTGGAATGACACAACTTTTCTTAACGTGAGTCTTGACATCAATTCTCTCTACTACTTAAACAGATAGCCATAACCAGATATCTTCAATCTGATTTAATTTCTGGATCATTATTTAAATTTTCTAGATAATAGGAAGTTGATGTACAAGCCAGATACTTACTAATATAGAAGCAGCGCTGCTTGTGGTCCCTCCTGCCCTCTTTGTATTGCTTGGCCTGCAGTGCACCCTTTCTCTTCGCTTTGATCAATATGCTAAACGTTTTTAGCTAGCTCTTGATTCTCTGTTTTTTTTTTAATTACAATTCATAATTACTATTTGTGCTGATAATTACAAATCTTAATGTTATTTTTCATGTTAATTTTTCAAAATGCTCTATAGGATATGCTGTCTGACACATTTCTTGTTTGTTTTTGCAGTCAATCAATGTAATGGATTATTCTTTACTGGTCGGAGTAGACACCCAGCGACGAGTGCTTGTGTGTGGGATTATTGATTATCTCAGGCAGTATACCTGGGACAAGCAGCTGGAAACATGGGTGAAATCTTCCCTTGTTCCTAAAAATCTGTTGCCAACTGTTATATCTCCTATAGAGTACAAAAAGAGGTTCAGAAAGTTCATGACTGCGCACTTCTTGAGTGTCCCGGATAACTGGTGCTCACAGAGTTCCTCTAACCCTTGTGAACTTTGTGGCACCAGAGATGATGATCCATCCCAATCCACGTCCCGAAAACAAGGAGGGCAGAATGGGCTTACTCATTAGTTTCAACATCTGGTTCATGATTCTTTGAAATTTGTTTTTGGCCAGTTCATTTTACTGTACATAGATGTCACAGCTATATAGCCAACCCTATAATATCAGCCCATTTTTAGCAATTTATGGGGATAGTTTTGTTTCTACAGGTCTGCCAATGTCACCCTATAGCAAAATGCTTGTAATTCTGTGAATGTATTGAGAAAATTGTAGAGAGCCATGAACTGGTTATTTCAAATGAATCCAAAAAAGAAAACAAAATGCAGCTATTGTTAGTAGCTTTCTTGCATCTGCTGATGTTCGTTGTATGTTTATTTGAATATATAGCTTTCTAATTCCTGTTTCCAGACGACACAAGAAATGCTCTCTTGGCCCCTTCAACCGAGGCAGGAAGAAATCGAAGCTGGCATACCAAGACGAATCACTTTCCTTCGCTCCTCACATATCATGTGGTATATTAACTACTAGGAAGCAGTGGTGCTTAGGAAGATGATTAACGCTTGCAGCAAGTGTTTTGTCCCTGTTGCTTCCCTCCGAGAGAAGGATTGGGATTTTTTTCCTTGTCTCTTTTACATTACGTTAAACTATGCTTATTAAGGACTTGTGTTTTCCTATGTATTTAGTTAAGGTACCTAGTTTCCTGTATAGTGCTTGTCTTTTTCATGTTCGAGTGAGGTTTAGAGTTCTATATAAACAGATAGCAGCAAGCTCTGTTACCACTCAAAAAATCAGTAAGATTTTCTCTCCAAAGTTTTTCTTAGCCAAGTTTCGATTCCAACTACGGCTTGATTTGGCTATGGTTTAAACCGCTTGGCGGAACACTCGCCAAGTGCAATGGCTTCCAAAGTGGTGGATACCTCTTCTTTTTTCTTTATCTTGTTCTTCCCTTAATGTTTCGTACATCGTAGTTTAGTTTAATACTAGATAGATGTCTTCTGGGTCTGGTTAATTTTTTTCAATACAAAAAATAATTCATGTTATATTAAAATGAATAAAAAATATAAAAATTTAATAATTAAAAGAGGCTACACGTGCTATCAAGCAAAGTGACCTGAAAAGTAAGGAAAAAAAAACACCTTGAAGTGAGCATCTTATGCTTACACTTACACCATTAATTTAATTTAATTAAAAAATAATTTTTTTTAAAAAAAAAGCTAGATTCAACAAAGGTTGAAAACAATAATCCGATTTAACCCTTGTTACTTTCAAAATGACAGAAAAATCTCATAGAAAGCTAATAAAAAAAATAAAAAAATATTGGTGGATGCAAACGAAAATAAAAAATTAACTTAAAAAAGAAGAAAAAAACCAAGTAAATTCGGATGAACCCTGTAAATTTGAGTTAATCTCTCAAACCCACAATCTGTTAAATTCTAGACCTGAGCTCAACTAAGAAGCTCAACACTTGAACAATTAAATGTCAGATGATAAAATCAATAAATTTAATTTAATAAAAAAAATAAAGTTTCTTTTAAAAAATATAAATTTAACAAAGACTGAAAAAAACTCGAGACAACCCGTTTTATTTTTAAAATGACAGATAAATCCTATAGAAAGTGAATAAAAAGAATATTGGAGGATGAGATCAGAAAAAAAATGAATTTAAAAAAAAGAGAAAAAAAAAGTAAGCCCAAGTGAATCTTATAAACTATGATTAAACTCTTAAGCCTGCAATTCGTTAAATTCTAGACCCGGACTCAACTCAGAAGCTCAACACCTAAAGAATTAAATGTTGGAGGATGAAATAAATTAATTTAAAAATAAAATTCTTTTTGAAAAAGCTAAATTTAATAAAAACAAAAAAAATCCGAGGTAACCTATGTTATTTTTAAAATGATTTAAAAATCTAATAGAAAGCAAATTAAAAAAACAATAACAAAATAATGCAAGATGAAACCAAAAAAATAAAAAGCTTAAAAAAAAAAGAAAAAAATCAAGCAAGCTTGCGTAAACCTTGTAAACCCGAGTTAATCTCTCAACCCTATAATCTGTTAAATCCTAGACCCTGAGCTCAACCAATATGCTAAACACTCGACCGGTAAAATGTTAGGAGGATGAAATCAATTCATTTAATTTAATAAAAAAAATTATTTAAAAAAACTGAGGAAACCTGTTTTATTTTCAAATTGACTGAAAAATCCCATAAAGTGAATAAAATAATAATAAAAAATTGAAGGATAAAAAAAAAAGATTTTTTTTTAAAAAATACAAAGTAAGCCTAGATAAACCTTATAAATTTGGGTTAATTTCTTATATTTATATTCCATTAAAAAAAAAATCCTTCCTACCCCTAAAATCAAGTTGAACGAGTTCTCTCTCCAAGTATAAAATAATAACTTAACTTTGCGAATCTACATTGAAATGCAAACACTCCTATTTTTTTTTCCTCGCAGTCTTGCACTCTCATTGTACTAAGGGCATCGAATGGTTTTCTTCATGTCAATTACAGGCATGGATTTTAAATAAAATATACCCGGTTAAAACTTTAAACCCGGTTAAAACTCTAAATTATCTGGATCTAGGTTGATCCACCGGGTCAGATAACTATGCCCTCACAGTCGAAAATGACTCTTCTTATTGGCGTGAAGCATTCGAAAACATTTGAACTCTCTTCCAGGTTTTTTCTCTCCAATATATGCATGCTGTTTTTTCATGAGCAAAAAGAATTAACGTATTATTTTTTATACTGATTTACTCTCTTTTTTTGTGATTATTTTTTAGGGGCACACTATTATATTGACGAAGATGGAGGGAAAACATTTGTTTGGGGCAAACATGACCCAGTGAAGAAATTGAAAAAAGTTGACAAGACTCTAGGAACTTGAATACAAAAATCCATCTGCTTAATTGCAGATTCAGCTGATGAGAGATCAAAACAAGCATGAACTTAATCCAGAAAGCTTTCACCTTGTTCTTCTATATTACATGAAGAATTCTCTGCAATTTCTTTTCCTTGTTAGGTTTTACAAGTCAAAATATAGGAGAGTACTTACCATATTATTTTGAATTTGAGAAAAAAAATCTTAAACTTATTTTTTATGTACAATTCGTCTGGTTTTATCCTATTAATTTGAATGAGTCAATGGTGTTTAGTTAAACATGAATATTCATAAGAATTACTAACATGATTCAAATTTTAATATTATTTAATATACTTGATTTTGATATAGAATCTGAAATAAGTATTGTTTTTTCAAATTTAATGTTTAATTACTAATAATCTTTCATTAAAAAAAAAAACCTTTTATATTGGTGAATGTTTAAGCTTACATCATGATAAATAATTAGTTTTGTTAATAATAATAGTGAGTATTTTTAAAAATAATAAATAATCTGCAATTATGTCAACTTGAAAGAATAAAACTTCCTGATGAATCTCGTTACCTGCATCTAATCAACGCAGTCCTCGGTGCATCTAATCTCGCCCCCTGCTACAATCCTTGCCTCGACCATTTTGGCTCCTCTTCCAACCACCGACGGCATATGCACAACCTTAAATCGCCGGCTGATGAGTGTCTTGTGGGCCCTTTGGCCGCGTCCTGTGTCGTTTTCACGTTCACCGATAGCTTTCGTACATCAACCGGTAGGCTGTATTACGGGATGGCAACATTCAGAGGGATATGGACGTTCAATGGAGGCAGGAAGAAACCAAGTGTGCAGTCTGATTATAGGCTGAGATGGGCTGATCTCTTTAACTGGATGCTGTGGGGTGTTACTATCAATGCTTAGGAAAGTGATCACTACCGTTCCTTTTTGTGGTTAGTGTTTTGTTTGTGTTGTGGGGTGTTGAAAAAAAACAATTTTGTTAGATAAATAGATTCTATTTTTTATATCAAACCCTACATATAATTACATTTTAAATTTTAATTTTATAAAAGTTAAAATAATTTTTATTATTTATTTATAAAATTTTATCTCCTGATAATTTTAACTAAACATATATATTTTTAAAATATATATATTTTTAACAGAAAATGCTAGGCATTCTCTTTTCTTTTCACAAACCTGAAAGTACTCTATACCACCATGCATGTAAGCCGATTCACGATTTCATGTCCCACTGAGTTCAAATTTTTAAAGGGATTCTTAAACTAAATTGCAAATACTGGAATTCACACATGTAATGAACAGACAATTGAACTGTAATGTTTAACCAGGATAAAAAAGAAAGAAAGAGTAGACAAAATGGCAAATTTCAGTAAAGTGCGCTGTTTATGGATATTTTAACAAGCCTGAAATTTACAAATATCGAATCATGGGGAAAGGAATGAGCAACTCTTTTTTTTTCCCCCGAGAGATGAAATTAAATTGACTTTATAGAATAATGCATAGTGTCAAAAGCTATTAGAATTACTTGATTTGGTTCAGGTACAATGGCAACGCAAAGGAACTGATACACCAGGTGGTTTTCTTCTCTCTCGAACAACAGCTTCCTTAATCGCAGGCAATTTTTGAAGTACCTTTTTCCATATGTGATTCACTGCACCATCTGGAGAAATAGGACCAATACCACCTGGATGACCATTATCATACTGAAATATCGGTTGAACCTTAGCCATATTTCTACGGAATTCATTCCTCTGCTTCACAGAAATGCTTCTGAGACGATCCACCAGCCATCTGGGCTTCAAGGCATCATCAACTGCAACAAAAACTGTGAATTCTGTGTAATCTACCATGCCTTCAAATGGCAGCTCAATGTTGTCACTTACAACAACAGGTATACACAGGCTTTGGATGGCATCGAATAGCCGGCAAGAAGAGGGGGTGTCCCCAGCTGGGTGCAAACAGAATTCTGATGATCTCATCCCTCTAATGGACTGCTCCCTCCCAGTAGCATTAGGGAATCCTTCTTCAATGATAACTCCTGGCTCATTAACCAGCAAGTCCCACAATTTTTCTCGAACTATGCCTCCCTGTCAATGATAATATTAGCAACATCAAAAACATGATCAGGCAGTACTGTAATGCATTCAGATATACTTGATTGACATGAGATTGAAGTTAGCCCCAAGAAACTCTTCTGAACAACCTCGTATAAAATAATACAGCTCCAAACAATCACTAATCAAATAGAAAAAAAACAAGAGAGACCTGCCCCCAGGGCCCTCCAAAGACACCATTCTCATACACAAGGTTAAAAGTCCATGTTAATTTCTCCCAAAGGATTGCACAATCTACAAAGTTAAAAGAGAGAAAAATGAACAGGGGTCCCAATGAAGAGCTGCCTATTTATCAAACAAAAAGGGTGCTCACTCAAGGGAAAAGTCCAAATTTAATTTCCATTGCACAAGTAAAAAAAAAAATAAAAAAACCAAACTTGAGAAAAGATAAAAAGAAATGATGATTAGCTGCTGAGTTATCACACGAAAAATGGTCCTTTGGTGTATGTGGCGCCAAAGAAAAGCTTGATTACTTGAATCTTTGACAAATTAAATAGGGGGAAAACATGAAAAATAGGATTACTATAAGTTAATTTGTTCCATTTTTTTTTGTTTTAAGCACATCTATGAGAAAAACAGGAAACTGAAACAAATACAAATAATGCAATAGAAACATCCAGTAGGGTGTAAAAAGTATGACACAAGAACTTAAGCATGTTATTGCAAACACAGAAATTGGCTCTTCATCCAATACAAATAAAAAGTTTCGGCAGGTCAAAATAAATGCCAAGCCAAATGACCATATTATGTTTGATGCTTGAAAAAAAACAATGTAATAGTTTTTCAATTGAATACTGACCCGGTGCCTATGTTTGGCTCCTTTAAAATAAAGAAGGGTGCTGCGTTTCTTGTTCTCTGATAACTGCAATCTAGGAAGTAGATGTGTGTATGGAACAATCACATCTTTCAGCAGTGAGACTTGGGTATGCTGTATCATATCTGACGAACTACCATTCGATGACTTTGAGTCAAGCCTATACCACCCACCAAAGTCTACCACCAGTAGAATAGCTGGGGCTATCTCAGCTCTTAAATGCCACATCGCAACTGGGTCTGCCAAAGAATGCTTCAAGTTTTAACATAACCTGACAATCCAGAGACTAAATCATAAGCTGCTAAAGTATGCATAGCACTTCTACTTCTTGCTTCATTATTTGTTATGGCAAAAGCATCATTATATTTATCAACCTTATCGCAATGACAATAATGTCATACATATGAGATCAACTGAAACCAACATAAACAACCACTTCAAACTCACTAGCAAAGTAGCCCGCTGCCAAACAACTCAAACCGCAAACCAAACCAGCAAACCCCACAAAAAACCCAGATATGAAGTTGCATTTTCCGAATACATATAACCACTGACTAAAGCAATCAGATCACACTCAACAACTAAAACCAACATGAAATACCAATGAATAAAAACCCAACAACATAGAGAACATCAAAACAACTCTAAAGCCATAAACAACAAAAGCCCGTTTTCTCAAATAAATAAGAAACACTACCTGTAAGAACAAAGACATGATCTTTCCCGCCAGATCGCTTCCACGCATCCGAATTTCTCAAAATATCCACCACTTGCTTCTGCCTTCTATAATCCTCATTCCCTTCTTTTCTCCTAAAACTTCCCTTTCCTTTTGCAAGCTCCATTTCAGCACTCAGTGTAGCAAAAAAGGGCACGAAAACAACATCAGCTTCATTACAATCAAACACCCTTTTAGCAAAAGATTGAAACTTTAACTTCTCTGGTGTCATTAAGTCACCAGTGATCCAGTACTCAGCACTGTACTGCTTAATCAAAGGATTCTCAGGGTAATCAAGAAATGTTTGGTTCTTGGTGGGTTTGGGTCGGATCTGATGATCTGGGTCGGAGCTAATACGGGTATCAGGTATAGAGGAGGACCAGTATTGGTCAAGGAGGCCGTAGTTGAGAGATCTAGGGAGGTCAGCTACATAGACTTTGATGGAATTTTGATAGGTTTGGAGGGTGGTTTGGGGATTAGGGAAAGATGGGTTTTTGTTGTAGAGGAAGAAGAGGGAGAAGCAGAGGAAAGAGAGGGTAGTGAAAGCGAGGAAGAGAGTTGGGATTGAGCATGGAAGAGTGGTGGTGGTGGTCTTTGGTGGCGGCATTTTTTTGTCTGGCAATTTTGCTTTCTGCTTTGATAGAGTTGGTTTTTGCAGGGGTCGTGGAGTTTTCCAGATTTGGGGAAGAAGGGTACTGTGGTCATTTTCGACCTCATTTACGGTTGTTATTTAATGTAAGAAAATTAGAAAACATGTTAATTTAAATAATTTATTGATAAATCAATTGAGAAAATTGGAAAATGTATTTAAATTATAATATATTCTATAAAACAATAGAACAACCATAATAATGATCACAATACATTTGTGCATTGTTGTTATATAAATTTCTAGGGTGTTATATACATCATGAAAATTATTATTTTTTTATTCTTATAAAGAGCAACAAAATGACATAAAAAATTATACAAGATGAAATTAAGAAAAAATAACAAAAATATTTTTGTGTGATAGTAGTTTTTACTGGCCATATTATCCATATACACTCCCATAAGAAACTTTTTATATTTAATTATATGACAATAAAAATAAATTAGGATACAAAATATATTAAGAAAAAAAAAATTTTTTGGTCAAAATTGTATTTTCTTATTCATGAAATTATTATTTTTTGTTTTGAAAATAAAATAATTTTTTTATGAACACTATGGTTTATAAATGATTTGAATTAAAAAAAATATATTTTTTAATCAACAAGTTATTTTTTTATTTATGTATTTTTTTTGACAAATTATTTTATGAAAAATAAATAAAAACTTATTATAACTGTGAAAATAAGTTTCAATTAAAAATTAAAATATCATGAATCAATATTTTAATGCACTTATATAGAAAAATATGAGACAGTATATCTAAGAAAACAATATAAAGATTTTATAATAAAAAATAAATATTTTATTCTCATGAACAAATTATTTAAAAGATATTTTATATTAGATTAATACATAATTATTCATGAAACAATTGTTAATATCATTATAGTTTTAATCTTCTTAAAAATAATAGCATAATTATATAATATCTTAAATATTATTTTAATAAAGTAATTTAAAAAAATATTTAAAAATTAAAAACAAATTAAAAGACATTTAGCTAAAAACAAAAGTGATTAATCCTTCATAATCCTCTAATCATTCTAAAACTCGAAATCCAATTGATTAAAAAAATAAATTTATGGATCCTTATCTATTTTTTATGACATGTTCGAAGAAAAACATCACTTCTTTTGAACTCTTTCTAAGATGAACTAATTGACTAAGATTAATAGTTTTTGTGGTTAAAATATGATTGATTGAACACCATTTCTTTTTTATCCCTTTTTCTATGGACTTTTTCCCTCCTAACTCAACATCCAAAGATTAAGATGTAAAAAAATAAAATTTAGGACTAAAATGTAAGAACCTAAAACAATAGTGATCAAACATACAAAGTTGAAAAAATTAGGAACTAAATCGTAGTTTTCCATGACATGAACAATTAAAAACAAAAAGGATTTTTTTTCAGTGTTAACTTCAATAGATGTTGTCTCACTTTTCTTAAAAAAACAATATATAAATTTACAATCTAATTTATAATATTGATCTTTAATTTAATATAAAAACATTCCTTGCCACCTCGATTATACTAGAACATGAAAATTAAACATAAATTATAAAATTTAAAACCATGTTAACATACTATAGAAAAATAAAATTGAAAAAGGAAAAAAAATTAGGAATCGTGAATGTGTAATTTTTCAAGAACTAGAGAAGGACTGAAATAGTTATAATAGCATTTTAAATTTAAAAACAATGCAATATCTTATTTCACAATATTTTTTTTATATTACAGAGATATATTTAAATAAACTCCAATGAAATTATGATTATAACAATTAAAAATATTATCTTTGATATTTGTAAGGATCATGTTTTAGAATGGAGGTTAACAAAAAATACTTTCTTTAAGTGGTAACTTTTATACATGTTTTTTCATTTATTTTAATTATAAATTAAACTCTATTTTATAATATCAACTTTTAGTTTAATATCATGATATTTCTCACCATCATGAGTATGTTAAGAGTATACAAATCAATATAAATTATAAAATTTAAAACAATATCAACATAACTTAAAAATTTTAAAATTGAAAAGAAAAAAATAGTGATCATAACTATATAATTTTTAAAGAACTAAAAAACATAAATGTTGAAAATGTATTATTACAAAATAACTTAAAATGAATAGATAATTCACTATGCACTTAGATATAGATTATTATTTACAACAATATAATTATCATTTTTTCTTATCAAAAAATAAAATAAAATGTAGCCTTAGAGTTGGGGATAGAATGGTTTTTTTTTAAGGGTTATTTAGTTATTATAAAATCAATTGTAGATAATTTTTTTTTTTTACCTTCCAAATACACAATGTGACGATTGTATTTTCTTAAAAAACAAAATATTTTAAAATGTTGCACGTGAGCAATTCTTTTTACGTTTTTAAGGTATAATATAGATTTTTTTTTCTCTTTTCATATTAGGTTTTGTTTTGTAATAAATAATTAATAGATAGGTGATATGATCTTTTGAATAATATATATATATATATATATTTTTTAAGAGTTGTGCATGGTCGACACCCGTACCCTTCAGGTGGCAAGTACGGTGTCAACCCACCTCTAAGTATCGCCTTTAGAGATGGTGTTAGAAACATCTTACCATCCTCTTTCTATTTGTGCCACGCGTGTGCATGAAAAAGCAATGATTGGGTTCTAGTGTATTTTTTTATTCTCCTTTCTCTTTTCTCTTTCATTCCCTTATCAAAATATAAAGGTATAATTTAATTTGTTTTCAATTTTCAATTTGATCTTTATTTTTTTAACTGCTATTTGTTTTTTTCCATCTTTTTTCAGTGGTTTTTTTTTTCAATTTCACCTCTCATCATTTAGTTTAATTTAATTATTATATCAAATTTAATTATCATTCTTTTGATTATTATTTGTTTATTCTTAATTATTTTTCTAATTAAATTTTGTTTTCCGTTACTTTTTCAGCATTTGATTTCAAATTATTTTTATATTAAATTTAATTCTATGAGTTAACTCGGGTTGGCTACTCTTTTTTTTCATAGCTTTTTTTTTAATTAATTTTTTTCTAGCTTCGCACTTTAGTATTGGATTGTTTGATAACTGAGTTTCATAGTTTTATTTAGTTTGTCTTTGACAGGATTACCCCGGTATCATAACCAAATCATAGATTTGACAAGTTAACCCGAGTGGGACTGAGTCATTTTTATGGGTCTTTTTACATTGCCAATATTTTTAATTTATTTATTGTTTTTATATTTTTTTTGTTCATATTATTTAAATTAATTGAGTTTATTAAACATATTCAAGTTAATGACCTGCTTTAGTGTGTTTGGTATTGTGGTAGCTGTTGTGGTTGTGGTTTGAAAAAAATTGTTTTATAAAAAATGCTTTTGGTTGAGGTTGATTTGATATTTATGTATGTTTGGTTAAAACTGTGGTTAAAATTGAGATTGAATAAAAAATAGTTTAATGTGTTTGGTTAATAATGCTTTTGAAATTGAGGTTATAAAATAATTTTAAAAAATATATATTAATATTGATGGTTTTTAATTTAAATATTGTAGATTTAACTATTATTATTATATCATGAAATAAATAATACTTTATATAAAATATTTTTCATTGTTCCATTAAACTATCTACAATTTCATCACGTATGAAATATATCTGACAAGGACTACAATTTTTTTTGGTTTCTTAAGCGCGCGACAACATAAGGTAAAATATAATTAGGAACAAAATTGAAATTGCGATGAAATTCTACAAATGCTACGTCATCAAGCGATCTCTGTCTAATTTACGTAGTGTCATTGAATAATGTCAAATACTAGTTTTTCAAATAAAACACAGTTAAAAAATTAAACATAATTTTTATTTTTATTTTACTGGGTCGAACCCGGTTCAATGCATGATGAGCTTTGGATCGAACCCGATCCGGCGTAATCGTCCGACCGAACAAAGTGTAGCATGCTACACTATGCATGCTAATTGCACTTTCATTTGAACAAGTGCAATTAGCATGAACAGTGAAGGAATGTACACTGTTCATGCTATTTGTACTGTTCAGTGAACAGTGAAATTAGCATGCATAATGCAAGAAAAGCAGGAATTCATTGCTTTTCTTTACCTGCGTTTCGGACGCAAAAATCATGTGGGACCCATGAATTACCAAACGGCTGAAAACTGCTTTTTAATTAAAACGCAGTCTGCGCCGCGTAAACAAATGGCCTCTTAATGTGTTTGGTATTGTGGTAGCTTTTGTGGTTGTGATTTGAAAAAAATTATTTTATGAAAAGTACTTTTGGTTAAAGTTGGTTTGGTATTTATGTATGTTTGATTAAAACCGTGGTTGAAATTGAGGTTGAACAAAAAGTAATTTAATGTGTTTAGTTAAGAATGTTTTTGAAATTGAGGTTATAAAATAATTTTAAAAAATATATATTAATATTGATGGTTTAACTATTGCTATTACATAATGAAATAAATAATAATTTATATAAAATATTTTTTATTATTCCATTAAACTATCTACATTCGACAAGGACTACAGTTTTCTTGGTTTCTTAAGATCGCAACAACATCAGGTAAAATATAATCATGAACAAAATTGGGATTGCGATCAAATTCTGCAAATGTTATGTTATAAAGCGATCTTTGTCATTGAATAATGTTTAACATTAGTTTTTCGAATAAAACACAATTAAAAATATTACTAGGTCGGACCCGGTTCAATGCATTTTTAGCTTTGAACTGGACCCGGTTTGGCCGGAACAGTGGAAAATGTCTCCACTGTTCACGTGAACAGTGGATCACAACTCTTTGCTGCTTCTTGCGTGGAGGAATCACATGAACAGTGGAGGCATGCTCCACTGTTCACGTGAACAGTGGAGCATGCCTACATCGTTCACGTGAACAATGGAGCATGCCTACACTGTTCATGTGATTGCTCCGCGCAAGAAGCAAAGAAAGAGCTGCTTTCTTGTGCTTTTGGTAAACCTACGGCACAGTTTATGGTGGGTCCTACCAGTAAAAAATTGCATTTTTGCTTAACCAAACAACAATATTTGTGGCTGTGGGTGAACCTCACCGGCAACCACAATATCAAATGACCACTATATATGTTTGATTAAAACTGTGGTTGGAATTGAGGTTGAATAAAAAATAATTTAATATGTTTCGTTAAACATGTTTTTCAAATTAAGGTTATAGAATAATAAAAAAAGATATATTAATATTGATGGTTTTTAATTTAAATAATGTAGATTTAACTACCACCATTACATCATTAAATAAATAATATTTTATATCAAATATTTTTTATTGTTCCATTAACTTATCTACAATTTCATCACGTATGAAATTCATTCGATAAGGACTATATTTTCATGGTTTTTTGAGCGCGCAACAAAATCGGGTAAATTATCATCAGAAACAAAATTGAAATTGCAATCAAATTCTGCAAATGTTACGTCATCATGTGATCTCTTTTTAATTTATATAGTGTTATTGAATAATATTAAACACTAGTTTTTCGAGTAAAACACAATTAAAAAAATGAATTTTTTTTACCAGATCAGACACGGTCAATGAACAGTGGAGACACTATTGACGTGAACAGTGACACGTGAAATTCAACTGGTACTATTCACTCTTGAAGTGAATAATACAGAGTGAATTAATTCACTCTGCATAAACACGGCAAGAAGAGAGAATCAGATTGATGTTGCTTTCGGCTAACCAGTGTTTGAAATGTAAATTGTAGTGGGTACCACACACAATAAATAATGTTCGCTATTTTACCAAACATTTTGCTTTTATGATTTACTTCAAACAAGAAGCAACCACGAAAGTAAACACTTTCTATGTTGCCTAAGCATTTATTTTTTACATGGGAAGAAATCTGGGTTGAACTGCAGTGTAAGGCGGCCTCCAATCTAATCTAGTAAAAAAAACTAAATCAAAACATGATCTCACTATTTCTTCTATTGTAGATATCGAGACAATTGCCTTGTAGCAATTTCTCTTTATCCACGATAGAAAACAATGGAACAATATTTTAATTTAGTTTTATTTTCTTTATAATCTTATAAATATTTAATGTTAATGAATATTGGAGAAGCTTCAACTTTTCTGGGAAAAAACGTTTTTCCATATTTTTATTATATAACATATTTTATTCATTTTTAGTTTCATTTTTAAAATATAGATTACCAAAAAGCTATATCATATTTGTTAAAAACTAATAATTTCACTTTTCTAATTTATATGAAAAAAATAAAGCATGCAGAGAAATAACCTGGGAACCCCTCCGATCACAGCAGCAACAACCAGATCAGAAAACGAAACAGACGAAGATATAACAGATAAAACATGATAATCAATGAACTGATTGCCTTGAAGAAGCAAGACAGGATGCGGGGAATCTGTGCTAGCAGGCGATAGGAAACAATACAAACAGAAACACTGAATTGATGCTAAAAAATACCTGTGAAGAGACCACACCACAGAAAATAGATAACAGCTGCGAGCAATCAGTGGAGACCAAATTAGTGGGAAAATGCAAGCATGTGGAGAAGGAACAGCATGTGGAGAAGGAACCCATGAAGTCGTTTCTGCAAAAGGGGAGGGGGGGAATGCAAAATATGATGAGACAGGGGAATTGGAAGAAGAGAAACCAGGAACAGTGTAGCTTAAACTTAACTGGTTTGCACAGTGAGATCGGGACGAAAGGATAATAGAGGGGAAGCTGCTGTCCTTGAGATAGAAGGCGCAGGTCAAGAAGTCTACTTGAAGCTCCCGTGGCTAAAGCCAAGCCAATTACGCAGACCAGAAGGTCTAGTCGAAACGTACAGGTGATGGGTCCACAACCAGCGGAAGAACATGATGATGTTCAGCCAAAGGAAGTGCATTAACCCAGGCTGAAAAATAATGGAGGGATGAAAGGAGGAGGGCGGACTTGAGAAAAGAACTCGACAAAGCAGTACACAGAGCATTAATTGTGTCAGCTGCAAGGTCAGGCTTTTCCAGGACCGTGCTGTGAAGAAGAGACGAAGGTGCTCCCTGAAAACAACCACAACTCAAAACTGGTCCCCATATTCTCTGCTTTTGTTTATAGCGTGCTCAGAGCTGTTATCAAAAATCAGCATTGGCCAAATCAACTGCATATCAACGACGACAACGATCCAACATGGTAGGGGAAGTTGAAGAGAGAAATCCCAGAAGCTTACAAATCCAACAACCAAGCTTAAAAGGGTGGAAAAGATAAATCAACAGTATACAATGACGAAATCGACAGAGGTAAGAACATTGGAGGCCGAAAAAACTTAAAAGTGAAACACAAAGTGAAAGAGCTGTTCGGCTGGCCCAGCAGCACAGCACCCAAAAAACTACAAGGACATGAAAGACCCAACCTGACACAACATGTTAAGGTTTATGGATATTTTTTAAAATATTTTTTTATTTAAAAATATATTAAAAAAATAAAAAAAATAAAAAAAGTCAAATTCTTTAAAACACACGCCACCCCCTTATAAACAAACACACCTACGTGTATGGCGATAAAATTACAACTGTATTAATTAATTAAATATTTTTAAAGTTATATTGGAACAAGAGACATTTCAACTATACTTTACCAAACTATCACTAACATGTATGGCGATAAAATGCGTCGGAGCTGTATTTTATCTCATTCACCTCCGATATCCAAGATGTCTGGATACATAGATATCTACCTTTGCCTGAAACTTGGCGAGATACCCTACTTAATCCCCCTTTTTTTTAATGTTTTTAAATCAATACATCAACTATAAAAATAATAATTTATACTTAGATGATACACAGATTCTTCTCGTAATTGAGAAAAATACACTGAAGTATGTATCAAAAATCTAGAGTTAGGAATTTTATGATTATAAGAGGCCAAGATGTAACCGTGGATGTTTATTTTTATGAAAAATATAACTGTTTATTTTTGTATTTTAAAAATATATTTTTAAATTTTGTGTTTTAAATTAATATATTTAAATTATTTTGTTATTTAAAATAATTTTTTTAAAAAATATTTTTTTAATATATTTTTAAATAAAAAATATTAAACTATAATGACCATGACAGTAGCATGGGGTGGTGACTGACCACTTTATTTGGGCTAAGCCCAAAGGTTATTTATTTTTTTAAAAAAAAACTTGTGCACCGTGAACAGCCATTGGCAATTGACCAGATGAAAAGAAGAAAAAAAGAAAGAAGCAGCAGCGGCAAGGCTATAAGCCAGAGAAAATTCTACGTACACTGGACCATTATCTACCCAAACTCAAGCTTCATTGGCAAAAAAAAAAAAAAAAAACCCACTTAGCTACAAAATTTAAGATCAGCAACGGCAGATCAAAAGAAATGAAATATGAACAAGATTTCGCATTTGATTTTCCTAAGATGATCACAAACGCAAACTCGTCAAGTGGAAAATGAGCTTAACTGCATCCATAACAAACAAAGTCCAAGGAAAGACAGCAAGATAAATCTCTAATGCTATCATACGAGCAAAGATTACGGTAGTCTTCCTTCTTGAAGTAGTTAACGCTCCATCACAACCCCATCAAAATTCCAATCTCTTACAAGGTCTCTTCTCACAGCACGACTGCGTACTAATCGTGGGGGTCCTGTCATGCTGTCATTACTTGGATTAAGTGGTTGTGGGGTCACTTTGGATGATGATGATGCAAAAGAAGAGTTTGCTCTGGGAGGAGGATGAGATAGCTTCCTGGTTATGCAGTTGGCAATGGCTGTACATCTTCCTTCATTGTCTGAGCTCGAGACTGAGTAGCTTCTAAAGGAGCGTGATGGACTTTCTACGCTGTGGCATGCAAGACACGCTAGACTCATATTTTGTCCACTATTTTCAGACCAAGGATACGTCTTGCTGCAATGTATATGCCAACACAGAAAAAAGAACAAATCAGTATTTTGATAAATAAAATGCGGCATGTAAAATTAAAAATCCATGAATTTGCTACAACCAAAATGTACATTCACATATTCTTGCCTGGTACAGATGCAGTTCCCATCCCTCAAGAACAAAATTCAATGTATAGTTGGATTTTGATTATAACTTTTAATTATGAAGTGAAAGCTGACAATGCAAATCCTCTAGCTCTCCAATTACATATTTTAACTATTCTTTATTAAGTGGACGATGACAACGCATTCAAATAACTTGCAATAAACTAACAGAAGCAAAAGTAATTTGACTTCCAGACATTGATCAGTGGGCATTCATGGATACTGATTGGGGGTATATAGTGGGGAAATTACAAGGTAGGTAAGAACACTAACAACAACAGAGATTGGCTGGGAATGCAAAGAGTCAATTCTTGCTTATAACAATTGAACAAATTATTCCAGCTAGCCTGAATAGAGTATAAAATATTGTCTCCGGTAACTATTAAGGTTTTCTAGTTAGATAGCGAAACTGAGACCAATGATCTATTTATATGTGACTACAGTTAACCATGGAAGGAAGTAAATTATTAATGACATGATACTTTATTCCCCAATGAGATGCTACTTGAAAAATGAACATCCCATCTCAAGTACACTGCAACTCGAATCCTCAAGTGGATCTTGTATTGCTCAAGGCATGAAACTGCAGCACAAAGTCAGAAAATTCCAGCCCAATAAAAATGACTAAATTCCTTAATCACTTGACACACCTACTTCTATCACAATACAACATGAACAAACAAACTAGGGTTCATCTTCTTCAATGATAACGCCAAAGGAAAGAATACACCTTTATAATTAGTCATATTAGACCCTAGTCAGAATAGTGTTGAACCCCTGGACTTGATACTAATGGTGCCATCACAATGGCATTCCAGATAATTGCAATTGATCATGAATTAATTGTATGCAGGGAAAATGGTGCATCCTTTGCATTTTAGGGTGATGACCCCTATTGCAGTCTTTGCACTGCAATCCAAATGCGCCTTAAATGTCATCCCGTTCCCGAATACAGTTTTCAATGTACTTTCAACAACAGGATTCTCCAAATTTCACATCCACAAGCTAATCATCTTTCCTTGCATTTGCAATACACACCCCACCAAACCAGCAACAACTAATCGGCATCTCCAAATGCCACCTTTTTTCTATTACTCAATATTTCAAAACGTTATCTTTTATTTGCAGCCATACAAGCCTCAAGACACCATCATAATACCATACAACGGGCTGTTCAAGGAACAGAAAGAAGATCAAGCAATTTATACAGGATCTTTGCTAGGAACAACCTGCTTCTAATGTTTCCCACACGCACAAGAAAGGATCCAACAATCACAGACAATTCAAGTTCACAAACAAATCCCTTTGACACATTCCAACTTCCCCCCATATTCTCACGTAGCACAATCCATTGAGATTTAGAGGTTACACAAATTGACAACTTGGGAAAAATCGGCAGCAACATGTACACCAAAGAGCATGTGTCACACAAGTTAGCATTGATATAGAAAAAAAAGGGGCTAATTTCCTATACAATTTCCAATCATGCTTGGGGTAGAATAGCCCAAAACACCAGAACCTATAGACACTACAGTTCGACACAAAGATTGTCTATGATTCACAAAACATGTAAACAGAGAAGCAAAAGAGAAAGAAACTCGTCAGCACTATGCTAATCTTATAAACCCATCAACCAAAAGAAACTCCCACTTCAGCACTGTCAATTAACCACTTAATCACTAAAACTAACCTCTCCAAACAAAACCAAGAAAACCCATCTCCAAAATCATAAATTTATCCCCATATTAGACAGGCAATTGAAACACAAAACAGATTAAACCCAACAAACAGAAACACATGCAAGCACACAATAATAAAAATGGAAGAGATCCAAAGAAAAGACAATTACGTTTAAGTGAATGAGATCCAAGAGAAACAAACCTTAGAAAAGAAACCGGTGTCACTCTTGTAGTGGTACCTTGCTGTGTTGAGAAGATTCCTGGGTGGAAGATGATCCGAAAGATTAGAGTTCAGCTGTCTTTATATCTTAAAGAAAGACTCTGAATTGGAAAAAAAATAAATTTACTGATTAGTTTGGATGTGGAGGTCCGAGTCCTAGTTGAAGAAAGTCTTCACCTTTGATGTATAAAATTATTTCAAGAAATCTTAAGATATTAATTTTTGTTTTTTATTGATTAGATGTTTTTTTTAAGTGGTTTATGCGTTCCATCAATTAACAGTTTCATTTAATGTTTTTTTAAAATTAAATTAAGGAAGATTGATTTGGAATAACTTTTAACTTAAATAAACAATTAGTACGAAACTGAGTCAAGATTTTACTTCAAACAAAAATTAAAATTTTATTAATTACAACTTATTCCACTTTTATTTTTCAAAAAAAATTAATTGGAATCAATTTTTATCAAACATATTTTTAATTTAATTTATTTTTATCAAAATTCATTATTTACTTAGGCTAAAGAATTATTATAGTGTGCTGGAAAAAAAAACAAGAAAAAAAAACATGAACGTTGCCCACAGGGCTGGATTGGACTAATATGGGTCGTACGTAGAGTAAGTGGGCCCAGGTGGTGGACTTGCAGTCAACTGGTAGGAGTAGAAAATTATTGGGTGGGGGGGGGGGGGTAAGTAGCAGGTGAATTTATAATTTAATTAAAATTTAATTAAAATTTTAATATTTTATAAATTATAAATTTAATTTATTTTTTTTAGATGAAGGGATTAGATATATCGAATTGGACTAAATTTTTTATAAATATTATAAATATTCGTACGTAGAGTAAGTGGGCCCAGTGGTGGACTTGCAGTCAACTGGTAGGAGTAGAAAATTATTAAGTTATTAATGGGGTTAGGGTGGGTAAGTATCAGATGAATATATTTCAGTTGGATTTGAATTTATAATTTAATTAAATTTTAATTTTAATTTTAATATTTTATAAATTATAAATTTATTTTATTTTTTTTAAATTTGAGCGAATTAGATATATCAAGTTGGACTAAAATATTTATAAATATTCAACGAGCATATAATTTTTTATTTTATTTTTTAACCATTCTAAATAAAATACTAAATCTTAGGTTTTTCTTCCACAATTTATGATTTCTAGCATCTTCACTGGCAAAAGCTAAATTATCAGTATAATATTTTAAATGGTGTAAATATAGCTTTTATTATTATATACACTCCAATAACAAAGCTATTTAGAAGACTAAATTGTTAATAAGGTATTTTAATCCAAAATTGTGAAAACACAAAGCTCAGAAATTAAAAAAACTTGTGCATTGAAAACCCAAAACTCAAGTACAATTTATGATTATTTTTTTTTTGCTTTTAAAAAAAAACATGTGTATGATTATTTACCTTCTCTTTTAACGTTTCTGTTGGACCGGGCAAAGTAAAAAAAGCTATTTTAACAGTTATTTAGAATTTGATTTTTATGGTCAAGAAGTATATGATTATTTAGAATTTGACTTTTATTGTCAACATTTTTATGCTTTTATTGTCAATATTACTAGTGTTTTTTTATAAATGCAATGATGAATTATATGTTTTTTAATTATTTACAATTAAACATTTAATTACTACACGTTATATTAAAATGAATTAATTAAGTAAGTAGTTTATAACAACCTAAAGTTAATAAATGAAATTCGTATTTCAAATTAATTTATAGCTAGTCTATTCTCATAAAAATATTTGAGGAAAATTACTTGGTTCTTGAGAACATTACTTTAAAATATAGATCTATTTATTTTTATCGGACTAACATAACTTTCATAGTTAAATGACTAATTTTATTTGAATTTGCAATCATCGATCTTACAATATAATTCATAGAAGCAATTTTTAAAAATTTATTGGCAAATTCAATTTTGTCATGAGAGCAATCTAATGAATATGTTCCATCCATCCATATACATTTTCCTCAAACCATTGTATCCATCTTAATGATGAATTATAGAAGAGTTGACTTACCAGCCTCAATCTGGACTGCCTCAGGATCCTCTCTTGCACTCAACTCCAAAGCAAGTTGTATATGATACTCCCTTTAATGGCTGAATTGTTTTGTGTTAATCTCAATTTGGTAATCTCTCTAATCTATCATTAATTAACAACAAATTTTGACCAGTAAAAGCTTTAAAATAGCACAACATCTAGCAAAATAATAATTAACTAAAGATTTATCATAGAGAAAACAAGGTAAGAGATTATTGTACAAAATCAAGAAGGTATTAGATTAGTACAAACCTCATGGTGGAACTCTTTTACTGTTGAGTGTAATCTTTTTAACCAGAGGAAGGTTTGAGATATGTAAGCTCTGATCAAAGGCAGACTCTTTGCCAAGATGTGAGCTCAATAACCCATAAGCATTTTGAAGATATTCACAAGAAAAGTTACTGAGAGACTGTAAATCCATACAAGGAATAAATTTACAGTTACTTGTAAATCCATAAGCATTTATTTATACTCTAGTGTTACACACTTTTACACTTATAAGTGGGTATTTGTTTACGTGGTAACTTTAGCTTTTAAAGCAAACCGTATAAATTAGACGTCTGGTAATATAAAAAAAGCAATTTACTGTTTGGTGGGACTCATAAATTTTTTCCTCAAACCACCGTTTTGCACACAGCAGCTGGGAGTTGCTTCTCGTGTAATTCACCTGAGCACCTCACAACAGTGCCCATGCCAGGTGAATTATAATTCACCTGGCATTATTCACGTGAATAGTGCCAGGTGAATTTTTTGGCACTGTTCACGTGAACAGTATTCATTGGACCGCGTCCGACCCTGTAAATTTTATTTTATTTTTTTTTAAATTGTGTTTTACTCGAAAAACTAGTGTTTAATATTATTTAATAACACTACATAAATTAGAAGAACATCGCATGATGACGTAGCATTTGTGGAATTTGATCGCAATTCCAATTTTGTTTCTGATGATATTTTACCTGATTTTATTACACGCTCAAAAAACCATGAAAACTATAGTCCTTATCATATGAATTTTATACGTGATGAAATTATAGATAAGTTAATAGAATAATAAAAAATATTTGATAAAAAATATTATTTATTTAATGATGTAATAATGATAGTTAAATCTACAATATTTAAATTAAAAACCATCAATATTAATATATATCCTTTTTAGTTATTTTATAATCTCAATTTGAAAAGCATGTTTAACCAAACACATTAAACTACTTTTTATTCAATCTCAATTTCAACTACAGTTTTAACCAAACATATATAAATACCAAATTAACATAATCCAAAAGTACTTTTTATAAAACAATTTTTTTCAAATCACAACCACAAAAGCTACTACAATACCAAACAGAGTGGGTTGTTATGGTTTGGTTAGATTCAGCAAGTTTTAAACATCTAAACATGCACTTAATCTATAATATCTATTTATTAGATTTTTATTATTATTATTTATAATATTTATATTATCTGATTTTAATAGGTTAGCTAAGTTGGGTTAGATAATACAAATATTACAGACGGAGAAGTTTTTTTTTTTTTACCCCGTTAAACAAACATAGATTGATCCAACATTCAACAACACACATTGTTGCTTTCATACTTAAATATATTCAAAGGATTTTATTTTCTGTATTTCGTTACTAACTTTTTTCTACCTCCAACGTACCAAGAAGGATTTTTTTTTATTATTATTATAGATGATTTAGACTCTAAAAATAATGCTATATTAATGATGTTGTTTTTAGTCCTAAAATGAAACATATATTGAAGGGATATAAACATGAATGGTTGAAGGAAAAAAATAGAGACATAAAATAAATGTTTCTTAAATAATTTTGGAGTAAAGGTTTGTATTTAAAACACAAGGTATAAGTAGACATGTCCCTTCTATTTTCATTGTTCTTGTTTTTTTTATACTAAAACAGTAACCAAACACTATCTAAGCATATGAATTTTTATGATTTTTATAATTAATTGTTACAATTTTAATTTCATTAGCTGAGTTATTCATCTATCAATAATAACCATGCAATAAAGTTTCTAGATGAATTTCTATTATAAATTTGCCGATATAGTTATTAAATTATATTAAATTAATGATGACATGAATAAAAAAACTAAGATCCAAGTTATGGGTTGGAAAAGTCAACTCGAATTAATTTTTTTTTTTTAAATCAAAACGATGTTATTTTGATAAAAAAAAAGTTTATCCGAATCAGGGTCGACTCGAGTTTTTGACTTGCTTAAGCTAGGTTACTCCTTTTTTTATTTTTTCTTTAACCAAACTGGTCCAAATCCTTAGTTGGTTGACTCCCGGTCGAAATTTTATAACTAGACTTATCATATATCTTAAAAGAAGAATTTTTTTTTTGCAAAATTAAGAAAAAAACTTAGTAAAAAAGAACTCATATTTTGTTCTCGTGCTCATAACATTAATGAATTTTCTAGTAAGATTTTGATATATGCATGTCATCATGGTTTCGTCAACAAATTCCTAATAAATAAGCAACTCAATTGTTAAAAAAATTTAATGTTGAGACATTTAATTATAAATATGTAAAAAGTTCAGTCATTCAGTATATAATTTGCCTAATAAAACATAGAATAAAGATATTTTACTCAAATTGCACTAACCTTTATAATTCTTATAGCATATCTATTAAAAAACTAAGAATCGTGTTTAATTAAAGGAATATAAAAACTAAAACATAAATACAAAACAAAATTGGAAACTAATATAGATGTTTGTTGTCTTCATCAATAATAGTGCACCATATTTTTAACTCAAATATATACTTTATCTCTCTCGATACTTAAATAAATCTCTTTAGAGACAAAAATCTCTTCATGCTCATCTCAATTCAAACAAATGGAGGAAGAAATTTATGCAAATGAGTTCAAATTAAATCCTCATAATGCTTAATTTATGTATTTTCAAAACCCTATTGGAAGTCTCTTAATTTATAATAAATTTTTGAATATAAGTTAATTGTTTCAAGCTATTCTACCTCGTATCGACAAAGTGGGCATGATGTGGACTTCTTCAACCAGTCGAAGATGCATTGTTCATGAAATATGTGTTTGCAAGGTAACCTTGTAAGTCCAACCGTAGCAGAAAATCTTTCCAAGCAAACCACACAAGAATCACAACAAGATTCATCACCATCGTCCTGCGTGATCTCCTTCGTGTAAAACCTCTCTTTCTTCAACTTGTTCAACGTTGATAATGATGCACCTCTTGACACAACCGCATGATCTTCTTCATCAAAATCAAATATTGGCACGTTTATCCCATCCAAGCTCACTTCCTCAACATAATCCTCGACAATCACTACATGAGCCGACACGCAAAACCCTTGACGACCAGCTCGTTCCTTAGCAAAATCACTAACGAAAGAACCAATGTTTGAGGCAACATCATGGCATAAAGAAACATCATCAAGATTAAGCATATCGGAGACAATGCCGCACATATAACTAGTGCAAGAATCAGGTAAGGAAACAAGTTGAGGAGGAACTAGGCATGACCTGTGTGAGTCCGGGCAAGATGGGTGTTCATTTTCTAGCAACAACTCTCCTGATCTAGAGTCTTTCCATGTCACTTTGTACTTTCGTTGTAAGAGTATTGAGACTTGGAACAAGGGTTTAACGTTACACGAATCATGCATATTGGTTCTTGATATATTTAGGGGTGAACCAAAATAAAATCTTCTACCCACTGGATCTAATGAAAGGGACAAAAGGAGAGGCATGTTGATAGAAACAGATCGATTGAATACGTATAGATACAAGAAAGTTCTTCTTCCTTTTAATCTGTATTTTTACATAGAATGAGTGATGGAACTATATAGGGTTTGGGTATTAGAATCCTTATTCCTATAAGAGATGTAATACTTTATATGTCGGCAGAATTCAGGCTAATTATGGCTGCCGTGTGTGAAAAGAAAAGATTAGGGATATTGATTAGTGGCATGATTTCAAAGACTAGGAAGAAATCAGGGCTTTTATTTCTTAACTGTGATCAAAATCATGCAGAGAGAGGCCCGCTAGCCCAGTTGAAACAAGAATGATAAAATCTGCTCCTTGATTAATTTTACCGTCACGGCTATGGAAAAGTGTCCCACCTTTCTCCCATGTGTTCTTTCATGTTCCTTATTTCAAAAGGACTGGACAGCAGAGACCAAAATTTGTTTCCTGATGTGATACGGATGAAAGCAGTTCTTTCTGTATCTCTATAAATGCAAGGAAAATATACATGGGCTGTTTCCACTAATCTCTTATTAAGTTTACTCTCTTGATTGCTCTTTCAGTTCGTGCGTACGTACGTACGTCTTCTTGTTTGTGTATTGCAAGTAGCTGCAATGGAAGTTACAAGAGTTGATGTTAACCTACATACAGTGAACACAGATGTGTTCGATCTGAGGAATTATGATCCTATGTTCCTTGTTCAAATTACGTTACAAAGAAAGCTTGAAATGTGGTTGAGTGTCATAGACCAAGAAGAATTACTAATGGCCGGTCAACACCAGATTGATTCAGAGTCAGGCTGTGTGTTCGAAGTTCCTATTCAAGAAGTTGCCGCGCCTGCTTCATTCATCCATTACCTTGCCCAAAGGATTTCTGGTTTCAACCTTGATGCTTCCCTCTGTGTGGATTTAGCCTCATTGATTGCTTCCCATGCTTACCATATAGAGGGACATTGTAGAGGATTCTATGTGTCAGCTCATGTAGACCTTGTTGATGTAGATGTAAACGAAGTTGCGGCCTCGGAGATTAGGCCAATATTAGATAGCGAAGGTTTCACTCTACCAAGGGGTGCATCGGAGACAGTGTTGAAGAAGGAGAGGTTTTATAAGAAGCAGGGGGATGCTGATTCTTCTTCATGTAGTACTTGTGTGGTTTGCTTGGAGGACTTTTCTAGTTCAGTTAAGCTCACAAAGTTACCTTGCTCTCACGTGTTTCATGACAAATGCATCTTTCGTTGGCTGCTATACTCTAAATCCTGCCCAATTTGCAGAACAGAAGTGGAATAGGTCAACAGCTCAAAATCGACATTGCACAGTCCATGCAATTACTTAGTTAAATTTAGCCGGTTCTCTTGTTTTCGTTTAGAGGATTAGTTTGTTCCTTCTCTGTTAATCTGAAAATTTGTTGTAATTAATTTGAATCTAGTACTCAAAATTTTGTTCATTTAAGCATTGGCATGAATTATTAGCAATACTCTTCTGGGTATATATATGTGTGTGTGTGTGTGTGTGTTCATGGAAGTATACTGGATCTTGAGTTAAACCAAGATGGGTCACCACCTTCCTTGTTCTTAATCTTAATCCCTCTTATTAGTGGATAATGGCAATATATAGGTGAAATTTACACTTTCTCTCCTAATGACATCAGATGAAATTGAATTATTCATTACTGAATTGAAATGATGAAACTTAATTATGCATTACTGAATTGAAATGATGAAACTTAATTATGCATTAGTGGCTGAGATTATCAGAACATGCCCTGTGTATCATATGTTATATGCAGTACAGTTACGAAAACCAAAAGAACTATTGTTGACATATAACATGTAGTAAAACCAATTTCTCTTGTTGATTATCCAACAATCATTCATAATTTATGAAGGAAATATCTCACCAGGAATTGCCAGAGGATGTGTATGGTGCATGGAATCCTAATTAGCTGAAGCCAAACTTAAAGCAGACAAGGAGTTTTAGCCAGGTGTGCTAGACAAACATCATTAAACTTTGTAAAGAATCCTAATTAGCTGAAGCCAAACTTTGTAAAGAACCCTAATTAAATAGTTTTTCTTTTCTTTATACTTTCCAGTTTTTTTCTGGAAATTTCACCCTTTTATTTTAATTGAACTGAAACCATGTTCTGTTTTCAATAAATTGACTAAGGACTAGTAAACACCTAATTTTCTACTTTAGTCCTTCTCATTAACTATTTTTGCCCGATTGGTGAAGACTTGTAACACAAAAGGCCACTCTTCCCCTGATTTTTGGAGACAGACATCAATGCTCAGGGTTCTCTGTACCTCAATGATAATGATTTTATCAAAAATTTTGCTTCGAAGTTAACAATCAATTAAATTTTCAGTGATTTTAAGAGAATTTAAATTCATAATTATTAGAGAATAAACTCAAGACTTGATCAATTAAACTATCCCTTCAAATTAAAAAAAAACGTTTTCTTGGATGGACGGATATTGTATGTCATTAGTTAAGAAATTTGGCCATGCTTTTTTTGGGTCATCAAAGCCTTGGTCTCCATGTAAGTACAAGCTGAATTTGAACTTTCAACAAATTTGATCAACACTGCTTAAAATTATGATGCGCAGGATCATGTTTAACAACTTTAGTCAATAGATCGTTGCTACAGAAACTATACAGTTTAGAGGGTAGCAAATTTGTGTAGATGGCAAGTTTGTGTTGCTACAGAAACTATACTTTAATCCAATTGGCTGCCGCCGGTCATGGCCAACGGACCGACCAGTAATGGCGGCATTCAAGGTTTGAAGGCAGCTCGCCTCTTCAATGCTCACCTGAAGTCTTTGGTAGATGTCGGCAAGCAAGAAATGCCTGGCTCTAACCTTGTCTGTCAATTCATACAAGATGATCCTGAGGTATCATAGAAAATCCTGTCTCGAGAGGTACATATTTCCTTTTCATAACCATTCATAACTAAACACATTAACCTACTAGATGATTCTTTAATGGATGACAGGGAAGTATCTGCTTCATTAGCTGGAATGATTTGACTAGTTTTAGGATCTCTGTGTAACAGGATTCAAAGACATAAGCAGTGCTTGCTATGTCCTTGAATGGAGGAATGGCATCCTATGCAAAAAAGAAGGGCAAGCCTGTGAAGACAGGAGCATTCATATTAAACAACTGTCCTCGCTTTAGTTTAATTTCTCTCTAAGATAATGTTTGGTATTATTTTGTTTTTTAAAAGTGTTATTTATTTAAAAATTTATTAAAATATAATATTTTTTAATTTTTAAAATTTATTTTTGATATTAATATATCAAAACAAACCTAAAACATAAAAAATTTAAAATTTAAATAAAAAAATTTAAATTTTTAACAAACATTCAGCTATTGATAATAATTTATAAGTTTTCTTGGTAATATAATGATTAATTTTTGTCTACTAAAAAAAGGTCTTATACCTCATTTTAGTATTTGTTTGAAAAATACTATCTCCATGAAATATTTTTTGACATATTATAAATATCACCAAAAACAGTTTCTCCTGCTCCTTACCCTCAATTGCTCTTATAATAAAATTGAGAAAATCCCATTGGGAATTGCTATCTAGTAGCTATGGTTCATGGACAGTGAAAATTACAATTTTTTTTTATTTTAAAATTATTCTACAAATAGATTTATTTTATATTATTATAAATTTCTATCTTTTCTAAAATCTTGGACAAATTAAAAAAAAAACACTTTTCTTGAAACAAACCATTGGTTGCACAAATCCCACTTATAAATTTCAAAACCTAGAACAAAGCAAAAAAGAAGAGAGAATGAAAACTCAAAATCTCCTCTTCTATCTACTTCTCTTCTTCTGCACTACAGCAACATCACAAACAACGATCCAACCAGGCACCACTCTATCAGCTTCAAACCCGAACAACACCTGGTCATCACCAAACAACACATTCTACATTGGATTTTCCCAAGTGGGCTTCTCTTCTTCTTACACCTTAACCATCAACTACAATGGTGGTGTCCCAATTTGGACAGCAGGCAATGCCACCACCACGGTTGACTCAAAGGGTTCCTTTCAGTTCCTGTCCTCCGGCAACCTCCGCCTCCTTAACGGCTCTGGCGCCATCGTTTGGGACTCTAACACTGCTCAACTTGGTGTCACCACTGCTTCACTTGATGATTTTGGTAATTTAGTGTTAAAGAATGGAACTTTTTTTGTTTGGTCTTCATTTGATAACCCAACTGATACGATAGTGCCTAATCAGACTTTTACTGTGAATCAAGTTTTAAGATCTGGGTCTTATTCTTTTAGGTTTCTTAGTACTGGAAATCTCACTTTGAGATGGAATGATAATATAGTATATTGGAATAAAGGGTTGAACTCTTCTGCTGATGCTAATTTGACTTCACCTGCTTTGGGGTTGCAACCAAATGGGATTTTGATAATTTTTGATGTTGCTTTTACAAGTGGATCATATATTGTGGCATATAGTAATGATTATGCTGAAGGGAGCACAAGGTTGAGGTTTCTGAGGTTAGAAAAAGATGGGAACTTTAGGATGTATAGCACTGATATAGGTAGCGGAACTGCAACTATGGTATGGTCTGCTTTGACTGATCAATGTGAGATTTTTGGTTATTGTGGGAATATGGGGATTTGTAGTTATAATGAGTTGAGTTCGAGTTTGAGTCCGACTTGTGGTTGTCCATCTGAGAATTTTGAGCCTGTTGATGTGAATGATAGTAGACAAGGGTGTAAAAGAAAAGTTGAGATTGAGAGTTGTGTGGGGAGTGCTACCATGTTGGTGTTAGATAATGTGAAATTCTTGACTTATCTGCCTGAGACAATATCTCAGGTTTTCTTCGTGGGGATATCAGCTTGTAGGTTGAATTGTCTTTCTCAAAGTTCTTGTATTGCTTCAACATCTTTGTCGGATGGAACTGGCTTGTGTTACCTGAAAAATCAAGGTTTTATTAGTGGATATCAGAATCCAGCGCTTCCCAGTACTTCATATGTGAAAATTTGTGGGCCAGCACGACCAAACCCTCCACCTGGTGTGCAGATTGCAGGGAAGAGCAAAAGTTTGAGATTGCGTGTCTGGGTTGTTCTTGTTGTTGTTGTGATTACCCTTTTGGGTTTGATTGCTGTGGAGGGTGGTCTGTGGTGGTGGTGTTGTAGAAACAGTCCCAAGTTTGGCAGTTTGTCAGCTCAGTATGCACTACTGGAGTATGCATCTGGTGCTCCAGTGCAGTTCTCATATAAGGAGCTGCAGCATTCGACAAAAGAGTTTAAAGAGAAGCTTGGAGCAGGAGGGTTTGGAGCTGTTTACAAAGGGGTTCTAGATAATAGAACAGTTGTTGCAGTTAAGCAACTTGAGGGAATTGAACAGGGTGAGAAACAGTTCAGGATGGAGGTTGCAACTATTAGCAGCACTCACCATTTGAATTTGATCAGATTGATTGGTTTTTGCTCTGAGGGCCGTCATAGGCTGTTGGTTTATGATTTTATGAAAAACGGGTCTCTTGATAATTTCCTTTTCACTTCAGAAGAGCAGTCAGGAAGATTGTTGAATTGGGAGCAGAGGTTTAACATTGCCCTTGGGACTGCAAGAGGAATCACATATCTTCATGAGGAATGTCGAGACTGCATTGTTCACTGTGACATCAAGCCAGAGAACATTCTCTTGGATGAGAACTACAATGCCAAGGTGTCTGACTTTGGTCTTGCAAAGCTTATAAATCCTGAGGATCACAGATATAGGACACTGGTCAGTGTTAGAGGGACAAGAGGATATTTGGCACCAGAGTGGATTGCAAATCTTCCAATAACTTCCAAATCTGATATCTACAGTTATGGGATGGTTTTGTTGGAGATAGTGAGTGGCAGAAGGAACTATGAAGTCTCATCAGAGACAAACCGTAAAAAGTTCTCTGTCTGGGCTTGCGAAGAGTTTGAGAAGGGTGATGTTAATGCAATTTTGGACCAAAGGCTTACACACCAAGATTTGGATCTGGATCAAGTGACGAGGGCTATTCAAGTGAGCTTTTGGTGCATCCAGGAGCAACCATCTCAAAGGCCAACGATGGGGAAAGTGGTGCAGATGCTGGAAGGAATTTCTGAGATTGAGAGACCACCAGCTCCAAAGACAATAACAGGAGGTTCTTTTGGTGGAAGTAATGTAAGTGTGAGTAGCAATGTCAGTACTCTCTCGACTTTTGAGGTTTTAGCACCCGCTCTCTCATCTTCCTCATCATATCAGACTATAGGAATTTCACCTTTAGCTTCAGCAAGAAATATAGAGAGGACTTCATCACTGCTGCATTCAGACTCAAACTGAAGCTCATCTTCACATGGTCCTTTTGCCTACATTACTGAGGAACTTGTATGCACATGCTTTTGACAAAATACTATACAATGTTATGATAGACATAGAACCTTATAAAAATTATTTTTAACTGCAGTATATAGATTTATCAAGAATGACCTTTTGCTAATCAAAAAAAAAAAAAAGATTGACCTTTTGCCATCATACATTAGGAGATGTTTATACAAACCAGTTCATTCAAGAAAGGTCTAATAACTATCCTCACATGTAAATGCTATATCAAGGTCCAATAAACTGGATATTATTATGCTTTTGCATTTTCCTTTTCCTTCTTGCCTTGAATGGGAAGGTGACTGCTGGACTTCTACCTGTGGTGTTTTTGAGTTTCGGGCTTGGAGAGATGTTTCCTTTGTACGTGTATTCCTACCTTTTTGATCAGTGAAAGTCTTTGATCTGTCTTTGACCGTGGAATAGGCTTTAAGCTGAATCATGTAAAATTGTCAGGCCTTTCTCCTTCATTATGCTTTGAAATTCCCAACAATATTGAAGAGGTCTTGGAGTCATCAGCAGAGCTAATAGTGGTTACTCTAAATGGAGTTCATCCATTCTGTAGAGTTTTTCATCCATTATGTTAATTTTAATAACTGAACATGCAAAACATGCCATCCATATCTACTGTGCTATTACTTTAGTCGCGAGTACTTTTTCCTTCCTTTCTATGATTACCCCTTCCATGAAGTTTCTTGAATTCAAGATACCATTTATTTTTAAAATGTTTTTGAAAAAAATTATTTTTTTTTATTTTTTTATATTTTTAATCGTTTTGATCAGCATGTGCTGATGTTAAAAATAAATTATTTTAAAAAAAAATATTATTTCAATACATCTTCAAATAAAAAATATTTTAAAAAAAACCGCTGCTATAATAACAAACAAGCTCTAAGAATCTAAACAAAACTCTGGAAATTATTGGCTTAATTCTTTTAAATCATACTAATGGCATCTTCCACAAACATGTTAGACCATTGAATAAATCCCATTACTGCTGCCTTCCTATCTTTTTCAGAGTGGTTTGGGATTGTATTTCAAACAATGTTTTTTTAAATTAAAAAAAAAACAATTGTTTAAAATTAATTTTATTTATATTTTTAGATTATATATGCTAATATTAAAAATATTTTTTCTTAATGCCATGCTTTATTGCTTATATGGTTGAAACTTCAAATATACATAATCTTCTGTTACGAATTCTCTTTCAGTCTTGTGTTTGTCTGCCACATGTTTTATTCTATTCTCGGCTATATTCATTTGTCCTTGTAACTACATATCCATATTAACCTTTCTGGACCTTTTTCCACTACAACCACCAAACTAGCTTCTTGTGGTGACAATTCCATGTTAGAAGGTGGAAATCCAGAGAGAGCTTGAAAAGGAGTCATTTTAATGGTAGTGTCGAAGCTTGTATTAAACCACCACTAAGCCAACAACAACCACTTCAACCATCTTTTGGGATTATACATAGTCATGTATCTTAAGTAAACCTCCACACATTGGTTCATCCTTTCGGTTTGTCCATCTAATCATGGATGATATGATTAACTTATACACAACTCGACTCCTAATTTCTTGAGTAGTTCCCTCCAAAACAAGCTAATAAAAACTATGTCCCTATCATTCAAAATAGTAGCTGGAAGTCCATGGAGTTAGTAAAGATGATCAATGAATAGTTGTTCTACTTCTTGAGCTGTAAAAGGGCGAGACTTGGCAATAAAGTGTCCAAATTTAGTGAATCTAACAAGAATTACCATTATAGTGTCCTTGCCCTCTAATTTAGGAAGCCTTTCAAAAAAAAATCCATCGAGATATCCTTTCATACAGGTATGGATGAGTAAAAAAACTGAAAAATCGATTAAATTGAGAAAAACGAAAAAAAAAAACGAATAAACCGAACAAAAAAACCGATTAAACCGATTAAAATTTTGAAAAAACTGGCCGGTTCGGTTCGGTTTCGGTTTTATAAGTAAAAAACTGAAAAAACCGAACCGAACAGAACAGAAACCGAAAAAAACCAAGTCAAACCGGAAAAATCGAGCCAAAACCGAGCCAAACTGAAAAAACCAAGTCAAACCGGTTTGAACCGGTTTTTTCTCTAAAAAACCAAACCGAACCGAAACCGGTCGGTTTGACCCGGTTTCGGTTTAAAAAAAAAATTGATTTGGTTATTTTTTTTTTATAAAAACCGAATCGAATCGAAAATGATCACCCCTACTTTCAGATCCCTTCTAGTGTTGCTAAATGTTGCAAAAGTCCTAGATAGGGAGGGAACCTCTCCAACTTAGCATGTTTACAAACATTACATTTGTTGACAAACTTTTCCACCATTACAAACATCACAAGCATCGCTCTCTAACACGAATACCTTGTTAAAATCAGGGAGTGTTAGAATTAGTGTTGTGCATAAGGTTATCTCCAGGTACTGTCTTTTTTTCTTGACCAAGAAGACTGGAGGTGCAAATGGGCTACTGTACTTGTGTTGAATGATCATATTTTCTGCATTTCTTTCACTAAGTTTTTCAATTTATTCTTTTTGCGTGAAAGATTTGGAAGAACTCTTGAAAGGTTTGATGTTAATCTGCTTTGCTCCTAGAATTAATGGAATTCTATGATCCGAACTCCTAGCTCGTGGTAGCTGAGGTTTTATATATGAACACAATGTGAGATTCCTTCAACAATGCTTCCATTGATATTAATCATATTAAATAAAAATATTTTAACAAAATTCACAGTAGCTAATAACCTAATTAAGCAACTACTTTGATTAAACTGATTAAATTAATATATAACTTAGGGTTCCTTGTAGGGTTTTGAATGAACCAAGTTAAGCTTAAATTACAAAAACTATTAGACTAATCTACGGCTTTGGATTTCTGAAGCTAATAACTTAAGATCTTTGGGATTAGAACTTTTAGAACAATTTCTTGGTAATATTTTAATTTTTTGATTTCCAAGTTATATTTAATAAACAATAATTTCTTCCTGTTTAAATTAAGAAAAACTACCTCTAGCCATGACAACACGATACACTCTATATATGAATATTTGTGTATTTTAATTGTATTTAATTTTAGTTGATTTTGAAGTATTTCTTGGTATTCTTGTGGAGTTATTTATTGGAACTATTTTAAAAAAAAATCAACCGAACTAATAAAATCTAATTTAATTATTAAAATAATATTATTTTAAATTAACTTGGATTAACTACCATTAGAGAAACCATTCATTCGAATTTGTATACCAAATGACCTTTCCAAAAATTCTAAAATAAGAATGATTATCATTCGATGCCTTGCCTCCAAATTATAGGGCCAGTCATCTGGGACTTACAATCTTCAGCTAACTTTCTTTTAAGTGGCCCAAAGAGACATGAAAGTCAATTAGGGAGGCAATACTAGTGATTGGTGCACTTGAAGGTGGCTATCTCTAGGGTTCACGACAGGTTTGTTTTTGTATTTTAAAAGTATTTAATTTTTTTTATTTGTTTTAAATTAATATTTTTAAATTATTTTAATGTGTTGATATTAAAAATAATTTTAAAAAATAAAAAATATTATTTTTATATATTTACGAGCAAAAATTATTTTAAAAAATAATTACAACTACAATTTCAGATGTATACATGAATGTTGGTGGTTGGGTGATAGCCTTTGGCTCCTTGAAATGGCCAAGGTCTCCATACCATAGTTATAAAACCCGACCCGGGTGTTGACCCGGTCATGGAGCCGGGTCTCGGGTTTTAGGGGTCAACCCGGGTCAACTCGGGTCAACCCGGATTAACCCGGAAAAATTTTAAAAAATATATTTAAAGTTTTAATATTTCATAAAAAAAATATTAAAATAAAAAAGAGATTTTTTTAATGGTATTTAACTAGAAAATATATGCTTCTAATTCGGTTATGTTTTATAATAAAACAATTTTCTCGTAATAGTAAATTTGAGAAGAATAAAAAAAAAAGAAGTGAACATTGTTTTTTTTATATATTTGAGAGCGAGAGAAAAATACATGAAACGAAATAAAATCAGTCAAAATTTAAAGTTCAGGAGAGTAATAGTTCAAGATTTATATTAAAAAATCTTAAAAATAAATAAAATATACTTATTAATTAATTTTTATAAAATAAAATTTATCTCCGCTTGACAAAAACTCTAAATGCGAAATAAAGTTTTAAAAATATTTTACTATGTTTATTTAAAAAAAAAAATTAAGTTAAAAGATCCGTTTTCAACAAAGAAGGATTGAAAATATTTGATGTTGAGAAGAGAGCGTAAAGTATTGTAAAACAAAAAATATATATATTGCTGTCTGCACCCTTCCTCTTAGCTGCCTCTCCTCTTTTACGCCTTGGGCTCAAATTCTAACAGTGAAGAGAGATCAACAAGTTTTCAATCTCCAGGTAAATCTTTCCCCTCTCTTCCTCATGCTCTTTCTTTCGATTTTTTGCTGTATGAGATTTTTTCTCTTTTTTGATTCATGCTAGATCTGCGCTTCAAAGCTCTCTTTTCCTTCTCGAAGACATGAATCTGAAGCTTAAGCCATCGCTCACAACCAAACCACTGTTAATTTTTCAATCTCCACAGATCCAAACAGATAAAATCTTAAATCGCCATGGAGAGTCACCCGGGTCTCGTCCGGGTTTGCCCGGTCACACGGGTCATGGGTTGACCCGCCGGGTCGACCGGGTTTTGCCGGGTCGTTGCACCGGCCGGTCTTTTGACAAACCCGAACCGGTCCAGCCACCGGGTCGACCGGGTCCCGGGTCGACCCGCCGGGCCGGTCCGGGTTTAATAACTATGCTCCATACCATGAGTAGCTTAAAAGAGTCCTCAACATGGCATCCCAATACATGTCAAAATAAGCTAACCTTTCTGCCAGCCCCAATTAATATTTGATGTCACCATAGGCCATAGATTACATTTTATTAGTAAGAACAATGTTTAGGTGATATAAATGCATTTTGAAAAAAATAATATATGATAGAAAATAAATGAATATTTAATTAGATAAAAAAATGAGATTAGGTTAATCACATGGCTTGGCTTTTGAAAATCTCTCCCAAATTGCACATCTGCTTTTCGAGATGGGTGAAAAGGAAAGAAGTATCCTTCTGAAATTTGTTGTCCCCCATGAGGCTGGAAAGTTGTTGCAGCAACTTTCTTTTTAATGTTAAATTATTCTGGGATTTTCATATATGGGTTTTTTTTTTTTTTTTTTTTTTAATTTGATGCATTGATAAAAACATATATATATTATTTTTATAATCTCATTTACATCAATTTAATATACAATGATAACATGCGAAGTAAATCTCACTTATCATTCAAGTCAGTATTTTAAATATTTATATTGTTATTATTTTTTATATTCACGTGGGATGTCCAGGTTAGCTTGCGCGCATCTCGACTAATCCCAACGGGTTCTGAAATTAACGACCAAGTAAACCTCCAGTGGCTATCAATATTAGCAACCATATGACTCGAATCTGAGATCAAATCCCTTGATTTCAAGTTTTTATTATTGAACTACCTATTTTATTGTTATTTATTGCATACACTAGTCGTATGCTCCGTGTTTGCTACGTGTTGTGGGAATTATATAATTTTAGTTATTTGATTATTTATATATATAATCAGTTATCATTGTTATAATCTTATTTGTGTTTTATCATATTCATTTTAATTATTTGTATTTGAACAAAAATATTAACATATATCGTAACTATAAAAAAATTTAAACTAATATTTTAATATTCATATAAGTTTTTTATGGATTGAAATTGAATTTGAGAAATTTATATACTAAAAAAATAACCAAAAAGTAATAAATGTTTTTTTAAAACCTATATAATACATTTTATCTTTTTAATGCATATCAATTTTTAAGTTTTAATTATTCTCAATTTTTAAAAGAAATATTATTGTATCATTTTCTTTCATTATTTTATTAAGAAAAAATGGTTAATTGAAAAATAACAAGGAATTAACTAACATTATATCATTGAGCAACTTGAAGAACCTTGATACGGATCGATCTAGCATAAGTGATGAGTTTCTTGATTTATTTTTATTTTTATATCTTTGTGAAAAACGTTCAATATGTATCTTAAATTAAAGTTTATTATACAAGCTTTCTATTTATTTAGAAATAAATGATTTACAATAAATCTATGTCAAGAAATTGTGATTCAAAGTATTTAATTAAAAAAAAAATTCTCATATTTTCTTTTTTTCAAAGATGGACTTGTATGTTTAATTCTTTTAATAGATGTTGCAATTTTATTGTTATAATTTAAATATATTTTTATATAAATAATTCATATATTATAACCAAGTGAATTATATTATTTGAAGAAATTGTATATGAGACAAAGAAAAAGAATAAAAAATTATATACTTGACATAAAAAAAAGGATGAGAAGCTTTTAGGTAAATATTATAATTTTAAGATTGATTGATTGAATATGATTATTAGTGTATTTGTTTTTGTATTTGTAGTTAAGATTGAAGTTGAATATAACTTAATTACCCATAAAAAAAAACTAGTTTTTTTTATATATATAAATCTCATACACAAACCTTAATTTTAACTATAAAAACAAATAAACTCTGTATAATTAAATGCGGTATTATAATATGGTAGAGTTAGATTTATGGTTACTTGATACATGGCCCATAAATTAAAGGGTTTGAGATTTTGGTTGGAAAGAATTAAATTATTAATATTAATTGTGTGAAGTTGACCCAACCAACCTAATAATTATGCGGGTCCAAAAACAATAAAGATGACTTGTAAAAATATAATTTAAATAAAAAAAATTAAAAATGATATCTTTTTTTTCTTAAATATTGAGACAATAATATATTAGATTAACTCAGGTTGACCTTTCTAATTTATGACATTAATCATAAGACCCTGATAACTTTATATAAAGTAAATCAAAACAAGTTATGAAGGTAAATTCTCAATCAATCAATGATGAAATTAAAAAAAAACAATTAAAATATAAAGGATAAAAAAACTACTCTAATTAACCTGTCAACCTCACGGCCTGAGTCATGAGACAATGATAACCCTATAAAAAAATAAATCAAAATAAATTATGAAGTCCAGTCCCGAATTAATCCAAAGTTAAAGGATGAAATTTAAAAAAATCAATTAAAAAAGATAAAAAAAGTAATCTGAATCAACATGAGTTAACATGCTAAACCTATGACTCGGGTCATGAGACTATGATAACCTTATAGAAAACAAATAAAAAAACAACTTGAGTCAACATGCGAAACCCGTGACTTAGGTCATGAGACTAGAATAACCTAATAAAAAGTAAATCGAAACAAATTATAAATCTCAATTCTTAATCAATCAATTGTTAAAAGATAAAATTAGAAAAAAAACAATAAAAAAATAAAATCAATCCGGGTAACTTGCCAAACCCTTGACTTAGATTATAAGATCAAAATGAATTTATAGAAAACAAACTAAAATAAATCATAAAATTTAACTCTTAATCAATCCAATAATAAGGGTGAATTTGAAAAAATATATATATAAAAAACTTGAATCAACTAGATTAACCTACCAAACCAGCAACACGAGTCTTGAAACTAAAATAACCACACAGAAAACAAATCGTAAAAATCTTGAAACCTAATCTTCAATAAGTAAAATGTTAAAGAATAAAATAAAAAGGAAAGTATAGATTTAAAATAAAAAGAAAAGAAAAAAACACTAATATAATTAATAGTGTTTTGTGACGTGGTGCACAATAAATAAACCACACAAATTAAAAATAAATGAAAAAAACATTAATATAATTAATTGTGTTTTGGGAGGTGATGCACAATAAATACATCATCTCTTTTAGTTTTTGTTAATAAAACAAAATAATTTAACAATATAACATTAAGAATGTACAATTTTTGCTTTTTATTCTATTATATGAATAATTGTCAGTATAGAGAGCAATCCCTTTTCACTATTAAATTATTTTCTTCATGTAAAAAAGTTTCCATAAGGAATATGAAAAAATAGATTATATTTATGATCTAAAATGTAAAAATTTACTCGATAAAAATACTTGAAGATTTTAATAATCGAAGCAACACGAGAGTTTACAACTAGTAGCTCTTCGATGAATTTACTGCAATATTGCATTCTGTGTGCTCTTTCTTCCTAGAAAGACAAACTCGTCACTGAGCTCCAATCTTCGTCTTTTTATAGCAGCAATGAGATCATATAAACATATGATTTGTTGTCCAAACTCAAACTACAGATACAATTTCTTAAATTTCAATGCTTGCTTAGTTACAAGTTGGCTGAACAAAAATTGGACTAGTAAAAACCATGAATGCTAACGAGATTTAGTTTGAAATGATCCTAAAAATGATGAAGATTGCTTCTCCATAATCCTCTCTGAGATGAAAGGCGATATGCCTGCAGTTTGAAATGATGAAGATGAAGAGGGAGGTGGAGCCGAGGCTTCATAAGTAGAGTGAGCACCATCTTTACTGCTCAAACTCATACTTGTTCCACTACTAGACCCTTCTGTCAAGGCCTTGGGTGCTGGTGGCATTGCAATCTCTATAATTCCCTCAAGCATCTGCACTACTTTTCCCATTGTTGGCCTTTGAGAAGGATGCTCCTGAAAGCACCAAAAGCTAACCTGAACAGCCCTCAGCACTTGTTCCATGTCCACACCCTGATCAGCAAGTCTTTTGTCAACAATTGCCGCCACATTACCCTTCTCAAACTCCCTATAAGCCCACTCTGAGAACTTCTTTTCATTGATTTCTGCTGAGACCTCAAAGTTCCTTCTCCCACTCACTATCTCCAGCAAAACCATCCCGTAACTGTAAACATCAGATTTTGATGTTATTGGGAGGTTTGCTAGCCATTCTGGTGCCAAATACCCTCTAGTGCCTCTAATGCTTGTCAAGGACCGGTATCTTTGGTCCTTCGTGCTGATAAGCTTTGCAAGGCCAAAATCAGATACCTTGGCATTGAAATTTTCATCCAACAGAATGTTTTCTGGCTTGATATCACAATGAACAATGCAATCTCGACATTCCTCGTGAAGATATGTGATTCCTCGTGCAGTCCCAAGAGCAATGTTGAACCTGTTCTTCCAATTCAACAATTTCTCTGACTGATCTTCTGTCCTAAACAGGAAATGATCTAAGGACCCATTTTTCATGAACTCGTATACTAAAAGCCTGTGACGCCCTTCGGAGCAAAATCCAATCAATCTGACCAAATTCAAATGGTGAGTACTGCTTATAGTTGCAACTTCCATCCGAAACTGTTTCTCGCCTTGTTCAATTCCCTCAAGTTGCTTCACTGCAACCACTGTTCTGTTAGCTAGAACTCCTCTATAAACAGCTCCAAACCCTCCTGCTCCAAGCTTATCCTTGAACCTCTTTGTCCAGCGATGCAGATCCTTATATGAAAACTGAACAGGAGCACCAGAGGCATATTCAAGAAGTGTATACTGAGCCCACACACCTCCAAATTTGGGACTAGTTTTACAACAAAACCACCAAAATGAACCCGCTAAAGCGGCCATAACCAAAATAGTGACCACAACCACAAAACCGACAACCCAAACCCGCAATTTCCAGCACTTTTTGTCCCCTCCACTCTGCTGCAAAGGCGAAGGATTTGGCTGTACTGGTCCACAAACCTTTACATAAGATGTACTAAGAAGCACTGGACCCTGATATCCACTAACAAAATCAGGTGAGTTTTTCAAGTAACACCATACATTTGTATCTGAGAAAGAAGTGGAAGCAAAGCAAGAAGTACTTGATAAACAATTCACTCTACAAGCTGTTATCCCAATAGAAACAATTTGCTGAGCCTGGAAAGTAAAAAATTTGGTCTGCTTCAACTCCAGCATTGTTACATTCCCCGCACAATCCTCAACTTTTCTCTTACACCCCTTTCTCCTATCATTCACATCTACTGCCTCAAAATTCAGAGATGGGCATTTACAGATCGGACTCGAACTTGATTCGTTATAACTACAGATCCCCATGTTTCCACAGTATCCATAAACCTGACACTGATCCGCTAAAAGAGCCCATGTCATAGTTGTAGTTCCACCACTATACATTCTCAAATTCCCATCACTAAACCTCAAAAATCTCATTACATCAGCCCCTTCTCCATAATCATTGCCAAAAGCAACATTCTCTGATCTCCTCAAACTAGCATCTGAAAGAGTTAGGATCCCATTTGGCTGCAATCGCAAGGTTGGAGAAGTCACGTTCAAAGCAGAAAGAGAGCTCAAGCCTTGATTCCAGTACACAACACTGTCATTCCATGTCAAAGTAATATTTCCACTGCTTAGAAGACGGAAAGAGTAAACCCCAGATCGTAAAGTTTGGTTTACTGTTAAGTTCTGTGAAGGGACAAGAGTGTCGGTTGGGTTTTCAAAACTGGACCATACAGCAAAAGAGTTGGCTGCCAGTACTAGACTTCCCGTGTCATCAAGGGAAGCAGAAGTTACACCAAGTTTGGCAGTGTTGGAGGTCCACACGGTGGCACCTGAACCGTTGACGAGGCGGAGATTGCCGTTGCGGAGGAACTGGAATACTCCACCGCTGTCAACAACAGCTGCAGAGGCAGTGCCACTAACAACACTGTAGGTTGTCCAGATGGCATCTCCCGCAGCGTAGGAGATGGAAACAGTGTAGGAAGTGGGACCCACTTGAGTAAAGCCCAGAAAGAAAGTGTTGTTCGGAGATGACCAGGTTCGGCTTGTGTTAGAGGCATAAAGAGAGGAGCCTGGTGGTATGGTTGCTGTTGACGTAGTAGTGATGAAGAGGAGGAGAGGAAGGAGTAGGAGAAGAGAGTGAAGGAGGTTCATTTTTTCTTCTTCTTTTTTTGACTGAGTGGTCTGCTGGTTTCTTGATGTTGAGAAGATTTTAAAGTTAGTGCCTTTTCTCAGTATATTTATTTGTTCATGTTCACTAGTGGCATTCAACTGTTTTTTTCTCCATTGGATTTGACTTTTGTGCTTGAAGATGGGCTTCTTTTCATTGTTTAGTCAATGGTTAATCAACTCAGGTCTGGAAAATCTAGATGTGCTCGCTCCGCATACAGTTAAAGAAGAAGAAGAAGTGAAAACCAAGGGATTCTGGTTTATAACCTTGAGAAAATTCATGGCGTTAAAAAGTTGTGAAGGAGAATTAGAATGAAGTCCCTTTCACGTGGATAAACCAGTGAAAGAGAATTGAAATGATCTCTCCGCCGTTGAAGCTTATTTATGAGTTCACATGTATTCCATACAAAACCTTTTTGTACATTTTCTTCTCTTTCCAGTAAACCCAAGCATTGAATACCGTGGATTGAAACTAAGGGCAGGTAAAAAAATTAAAAAAATGATTTAACTAAATGAATTAGAAAAATAATAATTTAAAAAATTAAATTATATAAAAAAACTGATTAAATTGATTAGAATTTTTAAAAAACCTATCGGTTCGATTTTATAAGTCTGAAACAGAAAAAACCGAACCCAAACAAAAAAAATCGAGCCAAACCAGAAAAAACCGAGCCAAATCAGAACCGGTCGGTTTGAACCGGTTTTTGTTCTAAAATAACCGAACCAAAACTAGTCGGTTTGAACCGGTTTTGGTTCGGTTTTGTTTTTTTAAATCGGTTAAACCGAGCCAAATCAAAACCGGTCGGTTTGAACCGGTTTTTGTTCTAAAATAACCGAACCAAAACTAGTCGGTTTGAACCGGTTTTTGTTCTAAAATAACCGAACCAAAACTAGTCGGTTTGAACCGGTTTTGATTCGGTTTTGTTTTTTTTTAAATCGGTTTAGTTACCTTTTTTATAAAAACCCAACCGAACCAAAAATTATCACCCCTAATTGAAACAATACTATTATTTTTCCATTCTCAATTCTTCTTTTAATTTTGCCCTTATAAACCAAATTAATGATCAATTTCTTATAATTTGTTGTTGCAAGGAACAATTAAGAAAAAAGAATTAAAGTATCAATTACGACCAAATAATAGCGTGTCCAGACTAGAATTTGTGCAAAAAAGTTCATTTCATCCCTTATTTTTTAATCTTTTTATATTATAGTCCTCGTAATTTTTTGAACTTCTATTTTGGTTTAAAATTTTATTTTACTTATTTTTAATCTCCTATTTGAGAGTGAAGAGAGAAAATCACATAAAAATAAAAAAAAATAAAGAAAATCATCACATTGCGACCACGAAAAAGATTATTCTTAGTATTAACAAGTTTTATCCGACGAAAAGAGTTTTATTGAGGTGTTTTTTTTCCTTTTATATTACCAGAAAAAGGAGATCGGACTTAAGAGAAGATTTTGTTTTTGTTTTAATTTTATGTTTTTAGATGATTTTTAGGGTGTTTTGAATTAATTTATTGACATTATAAGAATTTTTTATGTGTTATTAGTTGAAAATTGGTTAAAAAATAATGTTTTGGATAAAAAAAACCTTAACCTGATTTTTCAACAACCTCTCTGGTGGTTGGAAACTAGACAACAAAAAATGCTTTGTTTTGTTATGTCACCTGTTTTTTTTTTTATAAAAAAGACGGACAATATATCGTTTTTTTTCTTTGATGGGCCAAACATGTTAGACTAGCAGGTCTAGGTACCTGGCTTTTTTTTAACTTAATTTTTTTTTATTCATATTAATTAAATATATATGTGAGATTCCTGAACTATCTGGTATTCAATTTTAATTCGAATTAATTGACATAGATAAATTGAATTTGCTTTTATTTGGTTTTTGAATAAGATCACAACAATATTTTTCTAATATTATTAGGTGTTTTTTTATGCATTCCTGCATGATTTTTTTTTAAATAATTCGATCGTTTTTCTATGCGAATCTATTTTTATTATCATTTGATTAGATAAAAATTAATTAAAAAAATTATTAAATATAACCAAGTTCATAAATTGTGTTGCAAGGTTAGAAATCTGGATCTATATTTATCTATCAACTTTTTATTTTTGTCTTTGATTGTGTTAATAATTTTTTTTTGTATTTAATCATCATATATATTCTTGATTTATTTAATTAAATATGTGTCATCTTTTTTATTTACAATTAATTTTTTTTTTATTTTAAAAAATGCATTGTGAACACATATATATTTTCTTTCTTTCTTTTCCAGCCCGGGATGAAGCATGATCCATTAGCTAGTATTAAACTAGAAGATGTAATAGCGTTATAATGTGAGAGATAAATACCAATAACAGAAATATTCATAACCACTTCCCAAAACACCACTTACAAGATTTTAAAATGTTAATAGCTAAAATAGTGAAAAATGTTGGGAAGCAAACAAAATAAAAATAAAATATATGTGAAATCTTCAAATTTAATTGCCTATACTTCGCTTAAAGTTAAACTGGAATTGGTTTGGAATTGTAATAGTAATTACGGTTTAAAGTGTTTTTTATTTAAAAATATATTAAAATAATATTTTTTTGTTTTTTAAAAAATTATTTTTAATATTAACATATTAAAATAATTTAAAAATATAAAAAAAAAAATTAAGGTGCAGTTCAAATAGATATGAAAAAAATATTTTTGCTTTCAATGAAAATGTTATTGAAAATGTTGGTTTTTAAACTGAAAGCCATTGCATAGACATGAATAGGGTTGTTCACGGTTCGGTTCAATTCGGTTCGGTTTAGATTCAAAAAACCAACCGAACCGAATTACATTAATTTTATGAAATATTAACCAAACCGGATCGAAAACCAATTCAAACCGAACCGGTCTGGTTCGGTTAAATCTGGTTTTTTTTAGCAAAAAACCGGGAAACTAATCCCATCATATATGGGTTTTTTTTTTGGATTTTTTAAAATTAATTTACATTAAATCGAGCTTTAAAATTTTCATGATCTCAGCCAAAACAACTCTTTCATGGTTTCTATTGCCATTAATCTCATCGATCTTAGTCATTATCATGAATACTTACCACAAGAAAGATTGGTTGAGAGATTCTTGAAATTGAGAGATAAAAGACCCTCGGGTCCCGACCCACAAATGAATAGGAAGTGGGGCGAGGGTCTTTCATTAAAGGGGGTAAAGAAGGTAGGGCTTTGTTTTGGGGGACGCCTTTCACAGCTTTAGAAAGGAGAGCCTCAAGTTGCAAGAGTGAAAGAAAGAGTCTTGACCAAGAACTCAAAGTAGCGGAGTTTGAGGTACAGCTAAGAATGAAAAGGGAGGAAAGATAAAAACAAGAAAAAGATATAAGTGACAAAGATGGGCAAATATCACTATACATTAATTTTCTTTTGATGTTTATGTGACGTTGAAAAATGTGATCTTCTCATTGAAAGCTCATTCAACAACCCACCAGAAAGGAAGATTGGAAAACTGGGAAAGGAAGATTGAGAATTAATTGAGAGGAAGATTGGAAATTTCTCTGGGCAAGGCGGTGACTTTTTATGAGAGGTAGTAAAGTTATGTTAATTGTTAGGGTTAGGTTACAATTTATCTATTTAGGGTTAGGTTACAATTTATCTATTTATACCTCAAAGATTTTTGTAACTTTTGGTTTTTATAGGTCTGGTTTGGTTAGTGCCGGTTTCTGGTTCAAAATCAAAACCGAACCAGACCTGTTAAAATTTATGATTTTGACAACTGATTTAATCGATTTTTTATTTTGACTTGATTTTTTGGTTAATTTTTTTTAATTTTTTCTATTTTCTCAATTAATCAGTTATTTTAAAAATCTCTAAATATGAGTAACATTAATCACAGTCCTTGTACGTGACCAACAACAAGATTTCTGTCAGAATAGGTATTTTATTTATTTATTCGAAATACAGGCTCGTGCATTAATTAAAAACAAAATGCACAGCTGTCAGAGGATCGATTATGATGATGAACGTCCCCCTCCCTGAGACACACGAAAAGTCCACACCTTGTTGCTTCAACAGGAAGAACAGATCGATGTTGCTTCTCGTCGTGAAAGAAGAAGTGGGTACCATGCTATGCAGCTGAGCCATTCTCAACGGTCATGACAGGCTATATAGACCAGTGCTAGGCATTCTTCCATGAGAGACACTGAGAATCTGAGGCAACACCTTAAATGCAGCCATTGCGATGGTCACTCAGTTGATCAATGTTTCTACTTGCATGGGTTTCCAGGGGGTCACAAGTTGCATGGGAAGAATGTGAAGGCGAAGGGAAAGAAATCAGCTACATACAATACACAAGCTAGCACGCCACAGCCATCCAAAAGAACCAGCCACAGAACAGGCCACGTTTACAGTTGATTGCACACTCCTGTCAATTTGCACAACAGACATTACCCTCTGAAACATGCTGGATTGTGGACAGTGCTGCGACTGATCATATCACCAACTGACCAACACACAATGTGATCACCCATCGTGATTATGTGGCCTTGCCTAACAGTGAACAAGCTGAAATAGTGTTCACTGGTTCTACCAAACTTACATAAGATTTGATTCTCGATGGAGCTCTCTGCATGCCTCAAAGTTTCGAGCAAAATTGTTGTCAGTTAGCAAACTTACTCAGGCACTAGAATTCAATTGGCACAGAACCAGCTGGAATTACAATACACACGCCATCCATTCAGGTAGTCACCGCCAATTGACGAATTGAAATACACCTAAGAATGCCATTTTTGGCCACTATAAGTCGCTGGACAGGCAACTTGAATGTGATGGGGTGGCTTACAGACTGGCGCACGCGACCTTGCTGAACAACTGACGCACACTATTGTTTATGTCGCAGTGTGTCAGGACCCATGTATTTTCAGCAATATATCATTCATTTATTTCCTAAATCATATATAGACAGCATAGACACAAAACATAATAACCCAAGAAGCACTGTGCTAAGCATAAATTCATACCCATTTGTAGTGAAATCCCAGTAGCTTCAGCTAGCATGGTATATTTTCAAACAGGACAACATGGAAGTAATTTTGTGGCTAGGACGGTGGAGAGTCAATGAAGGAGTGGACTCTTAAAAAAGTTCAATTAAGTACTTATATTTTTTAACAATGCAACTTAGCTCCAAAAGCTGGGAAACAAACAAGGGCAAGCATGCTTCCATGGCACGTATGTGGGGGGAGAGCACTGTTATTCACGGCAACATGTGCAGCACTGACTGGGTTTATTGAGCCACAGTTTTGTATCCATCTGCTAAATCTTAGGCATCTTCTCAAGTCAACCGGCGGCCCTCTCCCTGTTTTCTCTAACTCTGCATGAATCTTCAAAACAGACCCTTGTCATTTTTTTCAATTTTAATATTTCCTTTTTTCTATGATGTATTATAATAAAATATATACTAACGCTTCCATTACCATCGGATTAGATTTTTTTTAATTAATATAGATGTTAAGATTAACTTACACACACCAAATTATAAATTTTAAAATTAATAATTATATAAATTTTTAATATTTATTATATTAATAATTATAAGGCTTGAATTTAAAATTATAGAAATTAATCCCTTTATTCTAAAAATTTTATCATTCGACCACTTTTTATTTATTTATTTAATGGGTCATGTTTTCTTTCTACTGTTCGTCTATTACTTTATTTATTTGTTAATAATATCATTTAATCTGTCTCTTTCCCCTGTCAGGAAAGCATTGACTGGCTCAATTGTACTGTGGGTACTGGTATCGGTGGAGCTGTGCTATATTCTGTGATCATGCATTTTCTTAATAGAAATAATTATATTTCAAACGATGAGTCTACACAGAAGATGCAGAATGGGACCGCAAAGAGTCAGGAGTAAGAAAAAGCTTAATGAACTCTGTTGCTTTTAACAAATTCTGTGTTTAGGATAATATGTTGCCTTGACAATTTCTGTGTTTAGGATACTCTTGACGTTGTCGGAGCGTTATGGAAGAAACCCACGTATTAAAGCATGACGTTGTCCAAGATATTCGAGAAACAATTAAGATGCAACTCTATTTATAAAATTGTGTTTGCTTTGATTAAGTGATTATTTGTTTTTGTATTTTAAAAATGTTTTTAAAAAGTTATTTTTTAATTTTTTTTTAAATTAATATTTTCAGATCATTTTGATGTTTTAATATTAAAAACAAATTTAAAAAATAAAAAAATTTATTTAATATATTTCTAAATAAAAAATATTTTGTGCAATTTTCTTTCTTTGCGGTGCTCCATAGCATGTGCTTGCTTTTATAACTTTGCAACAATTAACACGTGTTTTCTATTAATTGTTTGCACGATTACTAATATTTTGGGATTATTGCAACAGCAATTTATTGAGATATCAGATATGGCATTTTTGGTTAATTGCCAAGAAGCTCTTGAGCGAGTAGGACCATTACGTGTTGTGTCATGCGAAAATGCACTCAGCATATTTAATTTTGTATTTAATATATTTTTATTTAAAAATTATATTAAAATAATATATATTTTTACTTTTTTAAATTTATTTTTATTTCAAAACAATCTAGAAATATATCACGAACTCCCCGCCGTACGGGTTGGAAAATTCATTTTTCAAACATGTACTTCTAAGTTTTACCCACCACACACACGTTAGAAGTTGGAGAATCCATTTTCCACTTTCCAAACATGTGCTTTTTAAGTCATGTTTGGAAATATGATGTAAATTATATATTTTTTATTTTTTATTTGATTTTTTATATATATAATTAATAATTTTTTAGTATTTTAATATTATTTTAATAGATTGATATCAAATATAATTTTTTAAAAATAAAAAATTATTTTAATATATTTTTAAATAAAAAATATTTTAAAAAATAATTATAACCATACTCTTACTATTTAAGGGTACCATGCATGACCGATCTATCTATTTATGATCTTAGGGTATAATTGCCAAGAAGCTCTGAGTAAGTAGGACCATTATGTATTGTGTCATGTTGTTAATGCACTCAGCATATTCAATTTTATATTTAATATATTTTTATTTAAAAATATATTAAAATAATATATATTTTTTATTTTTTTAAATTTATTTTTAGTTCAAAACAATCTAGAAATACAAGATCAACCTCCCTGCCGTGCCGTCAGGGGTTGGAAAATTCATTTTCCAAACATATACTTCTAAGTTTTACCTAGAAGTTAGAAAATTTATTTTTTATTTTCCAAACATGTACTTTATAATTTTTTTAATTTTTATTTATTTATTTGTATAAAAGTATTTTTTTATATTTTTAAATCATTTTGATATATTAATATTAAAAATAATTTTTAAAAAATAAAAAAATATTATTTTAATATATTTTTAAATAAAATATATTTTAAAAAATAATTATAACTACGAAATACTCTCAAAGTTTTACCCGCGGCACACGTTAGAAGTTGGAAAGTCCATTTTCGAAACACGGGGTCCACGCGCTAGAGCTCAGAAGTTTCCAAACATGTACCTCTCAGTCCTCCACCAAACACACACACACACACACGTACGTTAGAAGCTTCCAAACATGTACTTCTAAGTTTCATCCATCATCTAAAATAAAAATCGTTAATTATAACTTAGTTTGTTGAAGTAAATTGGTTAATTTTTGTAGTATCATAGTCCCGATCATCTCCAATTCTTTTTTTTTAAAATACCTTCTTTACTAAATTAAATTTCTTCATTTTATTTATTTCTCTTTTCCTTTCTCGAAATAAAATATTGACAAGATGACAAAGTTATAACCCAAATTAAAAATATAGAAATTAAAGTGATGTTTGACATTAGAGTCTAATTATATTTTTGAAATTATTTTATTTTGTTTTTAAATTGTTTTGATATATATAAAAAAAAATTCTGAAACACTGTCATATATTTACTAAATACATAATCTCTGAAAGAACAAGAACCAATTAGCTTAGTATGTTAAATTATAAAATAAGTTATGAAAACACACACTTCAAAGTCAAACTGACTCGGTCGGTCACAACAAGAAAGAGACCAGATAAACCAGTGAGCAACTTTTCAGCAATCAAAATTTCAGACAACGACATGCCAATTAGCCAGAGCCAACAAAGACATAAACAAAGTCATAAGTTAAAAGTCAAAAGTCAAAAGTCTTCTCCTTTAACCTTATGGCCCTCTCTATATATACACGGCACTCAAATGATCAAATCTTCAGAACAGTAAACAAAGACATAAACACAAGAAAATGAAACCTCAAATTCTTCTCTTTTCCCTGTTTCTCTTCTTCACTGTCACAACAGCACAAAAAACAATCCAACCAGGCACCACCCTTTCAGCTGCAAACCCAGACCAAACATGGTCGTCACCGAACAACACTTTCTACGTAGGATTTTCCCAAGTGGGCTCCTCTTCTTCTTACACCTTAACCATCAACTACAACGGTGGTGTCCCAATTTGGACAGCAGGTAATGCTACCACCACAGTTGACTCAAAGGGGTCCTTTCAATTCCTGTCATCTGGCAACCTCCGCCTCCTCAACGGGTCTGGCGCCGTTGTTTGGGATTCTAACACTGCTAGCCTTGGTGTCACCACTGCTTCCCTTGATGATTTTGGTAATTTAGTGTTAAAGAATGGAACATCAACTGTTTGGTCTTCATTTGATAACCCAACCGATACGATAGTACCTAATCAGACTTTTAGTGTGAATCAAGTTTTAAGATCTGAGTCTTATTATTTTAGGTTTCTTAGTAACGGAAATCTCACTTTGAGATGGAATGATACTATATTGTATTGGAATCAAGGGTTGAACTCTTCTCTTGATGGTAATTTGACTTCACCTACTTTGGGGTTGCAACGAACGGGGGTTTTGACAATTTTTGATGTTGCTTTTCCAAGTGGGTCGTATACTGTGGCATCTAGTAATGATTATGATGAAGGGGGCACAAGGTTGAGGTTTTTGAGGTTAGGAAAAGATGGGAACTTTAGGATGTATAGCACTGATATAGGTACCGGAACTATAACTATGGTATGGTCTGCTTTGACTGATCAATGTGAGGTTTTTGGTTATTGTGGGAATATGGGGATTTGTAGGTATAACGAGTCGAGTTCGAGTCCGAATTGTGGCTGTCCATCTGAGAATTTTGAGCCTGTTGATGTGAATGACAGTAGACAAGGGTGTAAAAGAAAAGTTGAGATTGAGAGTTGCGTGGGGAATGCTACGATGTTGGTGTTAGATAATGCGAAATTCTTGACATATCAGCCTGAGACATTAACTCAGGTTTTCTCTAATGGGATATCAGCTTGTAGGCTGAATTGTCTTTCTCAAAATTCTTGTATTGCTTCGACGTCTTTGTCAGATGGAACTGGCATGTGTTACCTGAAAAATTCAGATTTTATTAGTGGATATCAGAATCCAGTGCTTCCCAGCACTTCGTATGTGAAAGTTTGTGGGCAAGCACAACCAAACCCTCCACCTGGTTTGCAGATTGCGGAGAAGAGCAAAAGTTCAAGCTTGCGTGTCTGGGTTGTTCTTGTTGTTGTTGTGATTACCCTTTTGGGTTTGATTGCTGTGGAGGGTGGTCTGTGGTGGTGGTGTTGTAGAAACAGTCCCAAGTTTGGCAGTTTGTCAGCTCAGTATGCCCTACTGGAGTATGCATCCGGTGCTCCAATGCAGTTCTCATATAAGGAGCTGCAGCGTTCGACAAAAGAGTTTAAAGAGAAGCTTGGAGCAGGAGGGTTTGGAGCTGTTTATAAAGGGGTTCTAGCTAATAGGACAGTTGTTGCAGTGAAGCAACTTGAGGGAATTGAACAGGGTGAGAAACAGTTCAGGATGGAGGTTGCAACTATTAGTAGCACTCACCATTTGAATTTGGTCAGATTGATTGGTTTTTGCTCTGAGGGTCGTCATAGGCTTCTGGTTTACGAGTTCATGAAAAATGGGTCTCTTGATAATTTCCTTTTCACTACAGAAGAGCATCCAGGAAGATTGTTAAATTGGGAGCAGAGGTTTAACATTGCCCTTGGAACTGCAAGAGGAATCACATATCTTCACGAGGAATGTCGAGACTGCATTGTCCACTGTGACATAAAGCCAGAAAACATTCTCTTGGATGAGAACTACAATGCCAAGGTTTCTGATTTTGGTCTTGCAAAGCTCATAAGTCCCAGGGATCACAGATATAGGACACTAACAAGTGTTAGAGGGACAAGAGGATACTTGGCACCTGAGTGGCTTGCAAACCTTCCAATCACCTCCAAATCCGATATCTACGGTTACGGGATGGTTTTGTTGGAGATAGTGAGTGGCAGAAGGAATTTTGAGGTCTCAGCAGAAACCGACCGAAAAAAGTTCTCTGCCTGGGCTTATGAAGAATTTGAGAAGAGTAATGTAACTGCAATTTTGGACCAAAGGCTTACAGACCAAGATGTGGATATGCAGCAAGTGACAAGGGCAATTAAAGTGAGCTTTTGGTGCATCCAGGACCAACCATCTCAGAGGCCTAAGATGGGAAAAGTGGTGCAGATGCTGGAGGGAATTTCTGAGATTGAGAACCCACCGGCACCAAAGGCTATATCAGAAGGTTCTATTCCTGGAACCAGCATATTGAGCAGCAGCAATGTGAGTGCTCTATCGACTTTTGCACCTTCAGCTCCCACTCCCTCATCTTCCTCATCATGCCAGACTCTAGGAGTTTCACCATTAGCTTCTGGGAGAAATATCGAGAGGGCATCTTCGTCGCTGCTGCCTTCAGACCCAAACTGAAGCCAATCACCATACATACCATTTGCCTACAATACCGAGGAACTCGAAGGAAGTAAACATTTGTGATGAGATACTACATTATATTGACATGACAACAAAATCATGTTGAAATTATTTCCAACTATATTGCTATACATTAGATGTATCCCATTCAATGATTGAAAATAGATATCAGACACAAATGATCTGTACAAGGATTTGCTAGTTTTATAATGTCCCAAGACTTGTTGTGGATACTAAAAAATCCATGCACGCCAAGTTATTCTTATAATAACTAATTTAATGCATTGTTCTGAGGTTGTCTCTTGCCAAATTGCAACAAAAGCAACCCTCCAATGGAGTTAAAAAATTGCGAAAGGAAGATTGCAACTGCTATTGTCCAACAATCCATCCCCTACAGAAGGATAATTTTAAGTCGAAGGAACTGAATATTGTATTCATGCTTTCACATTTTCCTTTCCTTCCTGCCATGACTGGAAAACTATTGGCTTCACCCTGGGCTGTAAATAGAGCTGGGAATAGAAACGGTCCACGATATCCATACGCCCCCAGGCTCAAATACATCAACAAAAGCTAATTGTTCTTTGGAAATAGACACGTATGCCCATTAGATATTAAAATAAACTAATTGCTGTTTGAATCAAAATTTATAAAATTGGAAAATATTGGTAGTAATGTTTTTTATTGTTTTTAAAATACACAAAATAACAAGTTTACGCTTGGAATAAAAAAAAATAAACAATGCATCTGTTTATTCTCAATTCCTAGTACAATTACTATATAGCAGAGATACCAAGGGAACTGTTGCGTTAGGGTTTTTAGACTTTTAGTGGTGGGATAAATTATTCAGGATTACGTACTGCTATGGAAAGTTATGAATGAAAAAGATTATATCTGTTCACATTATTGAATTTTACTATATATGAATATCATCATGAAACAATTTTATCCCAAGTAAAATGAACTAGACAGAAGCAGCAAAAATCTAATTACTTGCCCGAACTTTCTATGAGATTCTTAATATATTGCATGAATTGTCTTTCATTTCAAGATTTTATCTATGCGTTTCATATTTGCTTAGAGCTCGCTCCAAAAAATCTAGCAATCCCACCTTCTCACATCAGTAAGAAGAGAGAATTAGGGAGTTTTGTTCTTAATCAATGTTCCATGAATTCCTGTTGTACTGCTGCCATCAAAATCATTTCAATAAGAAGGAAAAGCATTATTGCCCACCAAACTACTTTGAACTTGATGTGGAGCAATGCACTTGGTTTCAAGGCACTCATGCTCAGAGCTTGAGATCATCTGTGAAGGGCTTTGCCATTGATCTTAACTACCATCATTGTCAGGTCATGCCCTTGAAAATGAAAGGCATTAATATTGTGCTTCTGTAATTAATTTGGCTCTATGCCATTGGCTTAAGCTCTCATTGAAGAATTAAAACTATGAAAGAGTTGTGCCATGTGCTTCACACAGGAGTGAAGCACTGGACATAAAGCTTTCGTTAAGAAAAAGCTGTTCGTTTTGCTCATTTCCATGATAATGATGCCTTGATGCTTGCACGCGGTGCAAATTATTTGGATGACATAGCTAGGCACTTACTAGCTCTGAACTTACTAGCTCTGGTGCCTCTAAAATACTAGTAGTTTGCCACTGAGGCTAGGAAAGCCATAACAGTTAAATAAAATAATTCCAACTTTATGTTCTGAGGATCATAATCTTTTCTTCTTCTTTTTTGATAATTTTGGATTCTGATGCAATGTCACTATAGCAAAACACTGATCTTATAAAAATAAAAAAAATGGCATCAATTGGTATCTCATGTGAAAAGACTGAGCAGCTCCAACGGGAAAGGGAGAGGTTTTAGTTCTTTGAGTAAAAAGGATTACGTAGTTCCCAAGAAAAGAAATACAGATATATAATGATATTAACCTAAATATTGAAAATGAATTTGGTTATCAAACAAATATTGGAAATTAATAGCACTACAGGAAGATTGAAAGCATGTATTTCTTTAAGAAAATGACCTGTGATACAAAGTTAGACTAAGGGTGCGATTGTATTTATGCTTTAAAGTGTTTTTAAAATTATTTTTTATTTAAAAAAATATTGAATTAATGTTTTTTTTGTATTTTTTAATAGTTTTGATATGCTGATGTCAAAAATAAAAAAAAAAGATTGAAAAACAAAATATTATTTTAATATATTTTCAATTAAAAAGCACTTTTACAAAAACAATTTGTACCATATTACTGAATACACATGTGGGTCTGTTTGTTTTTACGTTTCAAAAACATTTTTGAAAAAATTTAATTTTTTATATTTAATTTTTTGTTTTAAATTAATATTATAAAAAATATTATTTTTATATATTTCCAAGCAAAAAACACTTTAAAAAACAACCACTAACACATTCTCGAATACCAACCCCGTGTAGAGATCGAGATGCAGACGTAACTTTGAGTTCTTGTTTCCAAAAGTTTGGGAACACTAATGAAACCACAGATTTAATGCTTTCAGTTAGTTTGGGAACACAAGTTCAACCGCAACTGCGCCTGCATTCCCAAACGGCACTAAAACAAAAGGAACGTATCGTCGAAGAAGTGAGGACGACAACATGAAGTGAGCAAAAGTCAGGCATGATGAAATTCCCAGCATCCAAACAAAATCATTACTTAAAGTTCCTGCATTTATTCATTACCTTTTAATTGGTTTTTCTTACCTTTTTTTTTTTTAATGTAAGGTATATATATTCTCTATACTTTTGTTAAAAACCTATATATATAGTACATGCATGCTTCTAAAACACGGCAAAATCACATTGCATCAAGATCAAAATACGATATAAGAAGCACTATGGCCTAACATAGCAGTAAGATCTTCCTCTTAGTTATATGCAGCTGGATCCAATCACACTCCTGCGTAGTGCGAAAAGAGAATAGCTAGCTTAGCAGCGTATGCTAAACCCACCACAAACTATATGCACGAGCTTTACAAGGCAACAGGAACAGAAGGCATCTTTTCCAACGAGAGAGTACCATTCTTGCCTGGAAAGAACCATTCATTGTTTTTCCTGAATATGAAACTTCAAATGTTATCTTAAAAACAAGAATTCTGCCGAGGATATATATATATATATATATACACACACAGAGACACACCCAGCACCACTGTAATGGAAAACACATGCAGACATGGCTAGCTAGCTAGGTCCTCTCTCTATATTTATATCTAATTGCACTATAATATTAATATTTATCGAGCAGATTATGATGTTTTTGTTACTGTGAGATCTCGACAATGAGGATAAAGTTTGTCCCTTTGGTTCTTTTCATGCACTAATATTTTGTAATCTTTGTCTCTTTGGTTCTTTTCATGCACTAATATTTTGTAATCTTTGTCTCTTTGGTTCTTTTCATGCACTAATCTTTTCTAATCTGCTTTATCTTTCATAATAAGATGCCCCTTTTGGATTGTTTTGCACAAGTTCCATTCCACCTAACTAGCCACCATGACCTTTCCAAAAAGAAATATATATATATATATGATTACAAACTTTTTGAAATGATCTTGATATAATTATTATAAATTCAAAACAGTACAAATAATTATTCCATCTTTTAACCCACTAACTTGAAGCCTGTATTGGGTCAAATTCCCTTTAAAATCTTAACCGGTGATACCTGAACGAGATTATTCAATTCTTTATTTTTAGAATAATATTATTTTATATAAAAAGATTATTCGATTTACGTTAAAAAATTATATAAATTATATTATAAGATTTTATCTTGATTTAATTTTTTAAAATGATTCAGAATCTTGTTTACGATGATAAAAATATTTTATTTTCATATTTTATTTTTATATATATCCGTACACTTAAATTGAAGTTGGCTATTACGTGGGTATAACACATCTATGCTTTTGTTTGTCTCTCTTTAGAAGGTTGAAACTTTTCTTTTTAAAACTCCAGATTAGAGAATCCATTGATGTCGTTCCTTGTTCCTTGTTCCTTGTTCCTTGTTCTTTGTTCTTCTTCTTCTTCAATGGGGGTCTCCATTATACGTACGCTTAGCTAAATATATATAGAACTATTGAGATCATATGACACCAATACATTAAAAGAATATATATGATCTTTAATTGTGTATATATTACTGTTTATTTGCTGATTTTTTTAATGAATAGTGTTTTTTTTAATCTTTTTTATCTGAAATTGCAATTTAATTTAAACTATAGAAATGAAAAGGAAATCAAACACAAACTACATACAAAAACAGTTAAAGAATCAATGTACAGACAACAATTTGGTACAAATCCAAATTTGAGTCACACACCATGATAATAAGCTATATATAAAGGAAGCTTTTTAAATTAAATACGATTTTAATTCATTTACACATCAATAAAGCTTCAAATTCCTGTTCCTTTATTTTCTTAGAAACAGTAATATATATGGCTTTCAAGGGTCCTTGAATTTGTCATCATTTTGGAAATCGATCTGTCTCTCCACCCAGAATTTGTTGTAGCTAGCAGATAGATTCCAGATTAAAAGTAAATATTATTGAAAAGTTTTAAATCATTAAGGGCCATATCTTTAAGGAATCTATTTTTTGCTCATAAATCAAACCTTTTTCATAAAAGTTATTGCTTATTTACTTGTACCCCTTTCTATATTTTATTACCTTTAAGCATATTTATATGATTTTTCCTTGTCGATTGGGAGGTTCCTCCCTCCTGGAAAATCCATGATTCATCATAATTTAATTTTAAAAAAAATAAAACTGATTTACATGGAGAATTTACTTTGTCCCAGACACATATCATTATTAATTATAATAGTATAATTATTATTTTATCATTATAATAAAAAAAATCAATAAACTTGTTATCGAGAGTACTAATGTTATCTTTTCTTTTCCACAAGAGCATTAGAAAAGATGGAATGATTGAGGATAATTCATTTTTTTTTATCTTTTAAATACTTACTATAAATACTATATTACCTTCAGAAGAAATTTTTTTTAAAAGGTTGATTAGGGATAATTCAATATTTTTATTTTTTATATGTGTAGTATAAAGATTATATTATTTATTTATTAAAAAAATAATTTGATTTTTTTACATTTAAAAAATATCGTCTAAAAATTATATCATTTTTAAAAGAAAAATTTGTTAAGCCTGCTGCATGTATAGTGTTTCTGTATTTTTAAATTAATTTTTTAATTGTTAACAATTTAATTTAGGAATGATTTGGTATTTTAAAAAATATAATTATAAATTATTTAAAAAAATTGCTCGCGTGTTCTAGACATGATTTGGTCTTTCTTCTTCTTCTTCTTCTTCTCGTTATGCCTCTTCTCTTTTCTTATTTCTGTCTAGACTTAACTTGCTAGGCTGTAGCCTAATCATTGGTATCAATTTTCAAACAATATTTATATTTTCTTTGACTTCCTTTCATAAATAAAAGGATTGTATGATCCATAATAAAACTTAGAAATGCAAAAAAATTTCACAAGAAATTAAATTTGTAAATTAAAGAAATTAGATATCCTTTCTTTCACTTTCTTTCATTTTCATCCATCTATACAAACAATTATTAAAAGAAAAAAGAAAATCCAACAAACAAATTATAACACCCATTGAAATATTTTTCTTACTTTTCTTAATCTCATACTAGTTCTTGATCATAAGAATTCTTCTCACCACCTTACATCAATTAATTAATTATTTTCTTTAACAAAATATAATATCCATATGATTTGCTTACCTTTGAAGTTGATTTAATAGCTAGCCAACTAATTCCCAACAGGAATGAGTGTGTTCAAATATTCTCAATTTGATTGGATTTTTCTTCTTTAATCACATAAGAGTTTGTTAGTGAGTGTGGTTGTGGTTGCTTTTTAAAATATTTTTTACTTCAAAATGTATTAAAATAATATCATTTTATTTTAAAAAAATTATTTTTGATATTAGCGCATTAAAATGATCTAAAAATACCAAAAAATATATTAATTTGAAGTAAAGAAAAAAATAAAATAAAATTTAATTTTTTTAAAAAATATTTTTAAAACACAAAAATAAACAAATTAATTTACGAACTCTCAAAATTAAATTCGGACAAAACTAAAATATTCAATTAAGTCCTTGAAAGTTGCCCAAAACCGACCACGTCCACTCTCCCTCCCTCTCTAAAGTCTCTCCCTTCACCTTTCTCTCCTTTTTCTTTAGAGAATTTCTTTTTCAGCAGTGAGTCTTTTAGAAAAAAAACCTCCCTCCCTGTCTCTCTATGATACTGACCTGTCCTTTCCTTTACTTCTCCTTTTCTCTCTGCTGATCTCGCCGCCATTAGCAACTCCTACTCTTTAGTCTTTTCTTGTCCTTCCACGGTATAAATACTGCCCCTATACACATAGAAGGAAGGGATACACGCCAAGAAAATATTGTTGCAATGTTATAAAGCAAAGCAAAAGTTGTTTTTGTGCTTGTTTTCTTTGACTCTTGAAGACACACAAACATACGCATATATGCCTGTGCCTGTCAACCATCTGTCTGTTACTGCTGATCACCTATTTAATGCCTCTATTCATCTTCTACTTCATGCTTCAACCCTTTGTATTTTCTTCTATTAAGAGGCAGAGTAAAGTGGATTTGTTTACAACCTTTGATTTCTTCTTCATTCCGTGTTCTGATCAATCAAGATAATAGAAACTTGGTTTTCCATTCCATTCCATTTTCAAAGAAAATCTTGTGCTTATTTCATACAGTTTAAGTTTAGTTTCTTGATATAGTATTGAAAGTTGATTAAGAAAAGAAGCAGGTTTAGTTTATCTTTTTGGTTTGGTCTCAAGTTGAAATCTTTGCTTCTAGTTTACATGCTATTTTAGAAACAACAACAACAACAATGGCAGAGAAAGACCCAGATTTCTATTCTCACAAACTTCCCTCTGCTTCTCAGGTGATTAACTCACTCTCTCTCTCTCTCTCGCTTTGCTACATGTTAATTCTTGTTGATATTGATATTGGTATAAATGTTTTCTTGGGTTTAACAGGTTTTTGAAGAGCTAAAGGAGTTATGGGGCATGGCTTTGCCAATAACAGCTGCGCACTTAATGGCTTTCTTTAGAGCAGTGGTCTCAGTTATGTTCTTGGGCAGGCTAGGCAGTCTAGAACTAGCTGGTGGTGCACTTTCCATTGGGTTTACAAACATAACTGGTTACTCTGTCCTCGTGGGCTTAGCTTCTGGACTAGAGCCAGTCTGTAGCCAAGCTTATGGCAGCAAGAATTGGGACCTCCTTTCACTCTCTCTTCAACGCATGATCGTGATACTCGGCATTGCAATCATACCCATAAGTCTTTTGTGGCTTAATCTTGAATCAATCATGAATTTTATGGGCCAAGATCCTAATATTACTGCAATGGCAGCAACGTACTGTATGTACTCTCTCCCAGACCTCTTAACGAACACTTTATTACAGCCCTTGAGGGTTTTCTTAAGGTCACAGCGGGTGACAAAACCCATTATGTATTGCTCCTTATTGGCTGTTATTTTCCACGTGCCATTGAACTATGCTCTTGTTGTGGTGATGGGATGGGGGGTCCCAGGGGTGGCATTGGCATCAGTTGTGACTAACATGAACATGGTGGTGCTGATGGTGGGGTATGTGTGGTGGTTTAGTGGACGATGGGAGATGAGATGGAGGGTTGAGATTGGAGGGGTGTGTGGTGGGGTGGGACCGCTTTTGAAGGTGGCAGTCCCTAGCTGCTTAGGGATTTGCTTGGAGTGGTGGTGGTATGAGATAGTGACTGTCTTGGCAGGGTACTTGCCGAATCCCACACTGGCGGTGGCCGCCACTGGGATTCTCATCCAGACCACAAGCATGATGTATACCGTCCCCATGGCACTTGCTGGCTGTGTCTCTGCTCGGGTAGGTCCAAGAACTCACTTCCTCTTCACATAATAATCTAGGATTGTTACACATGTAGATATATTTATGTGCTCATGCGTCGAAGGCTCACTGTAACTTAGATTCTTGCTATATAGAGTCTGTAACCATGTTAATTTCTCTATGATGTTACACTTCAAGAAGTCAAACATGGCACCCTTTTTCTAGCCCAAGCTACATCTTTTAGTGTGTGACCAAGTTCTTAGGGCAGTTGTGAGAGTGATTGCTTCCTGTTAAAACATAATGCTGGCCTAGGAAGAGAGAATCCACAGAATGAGAGCTGCATTCATTGGCCTGGTGTGCAGACCAGAACAAAATGTGATCACTGCTACTTGCAGAGGTTACTTTGGTCTAAAGCTTGTTATCTGAATAGTCTGATGAGATACGTACTAACTCTTCTGATATGGCTTTGGATAATTTGTGTTGATTGGCGAGGATTTTCTTTTGTGCAAGATGAAAAGCAAGTGAAAAGACCGGCATCAAACAAATTCATGAAAAAAAGGCTTAAGCTTCTAAGCATGGTATTGATTTGTTAGGTGATTGCATCGTTTTAGAGGACCCATCTTAGATCACACACGTTGTGTGATTGGACATAATTACTACACGACAAGAAAGCTCTGTTTACTTCTCTCTCAAAGCTCAAATTCCATGTAGGAGTGTGGCGATCTTGCATAACCAGCAAAAGTGAACCGAGCGGCCTCTCTCCCTACAATATCATTTGTTTTTTTGTTTTTAATCCTCTTCCTTGTCCTGGTTAAAGCTCACAAATATCTACATACATCTATTGGTATAGTGCAGGTAGGGAACGAGCTTGGAGCTGGTAAGCCATACAAAGCCAAGTTGGCAGCCATGGTTGCATTGGGTTGTGCCTTTGTGATCGGCGTTCTCAATGTGACATGGACAGTATTCCTTAGAGAGCGATGGGCTGGTCTGTTCACTAAGGATGTTCTTGTTAAAGGTCTTGTAGCAGCTGTTTTGCCAATAATAGGGCTCTGTGAGCTTGGTAACTGCCCTCAAACAACTGGCTGTGGCATCCTACGGGCCACAGCACGGCCCGCCGTCGGAGCTCGTATAAATTTAGGCTCATTCTACTTTGTGGGCACTCCAGTAGCAGTAGGCCTGGCCTTTGGGCTAAACATTGGGTTTTCTGGGCTGTGGTTCGGGCTCCTCTCAGCCCAGATAGCTTGTGCGTTGTCTATTCTCTATGTTGTCATGGTCCGTACAGACTGGGAACACGAGGCTTTCAAGGCGAAGGAGCTAACTAGCATGGAAATGAGCGCATGCAATGGCGTTGGTCACAAAGAACATGAGCGAGACGAAGAGAGTAAAGGGTTGTTAATGAATGGTAATGGTGGCATGGTAGATCATGTTTGAATGACAGAATTTGCAATGTGATAGATGGTGATTAGCTTTATGAGATTTCTTTTCGTTGTTTCTCTGCTTTTTGGGGAGGATCTGACGCGTCCTTGGATTTTTGTGTTGCCTTTCTTTGTTGTTTTGCTGGGGTTGTACTGGAGAGCCTATTCGTGAAGGTTGCTATGGAGCTCTTTTGTGTCAAGAAAGAGTGTCACTCCCCATGTAAAAGCACTGTTACTTTAAAGAGGAATGACCTCCACCATGCTTCTTCTTGAAAGCTGCTTTGTTTTTGTTGTGTTTCTCCTTCTCTGATTGCTTGATTTGCTCTTGGACCCTGCAAATGGCCAAGGAGGAATCCACTAATCAACAACATTTTAAGATTAAATATATGAATTAACCAAAACTAAAAAAAAGAAAAAGAATCAAGGTGGTGCTTTGGAGCTGTGTTAAAGCTTTGTGATGATATTAAAAAACAATTGGAGCTTAGCAGAGAGTTGATAGAGGAATTCCCACATGATCCCTTGCAGGACTTGTAGCCAGAAAAGAACAAGAAACAAGAAACAAGACGAACCTGAATCAGACGAGAGTGGCACAAAATGATAGATGAGGCATCAGGCAACGTTCCACCTTAGACAGCGTTCCACCTTATTGGCCACTCCTTGGCAGGGTTGGAGTCATTGAGTTTTTTTTTTTTTTTTTGAAGATTAATATGATTGTTTAAATCAGCTTATACGCATTTTAATTAATAAAAAAAATAATTAATATTTTTTTTTTATATATATATATATATATATATATAAAAAGTATCTTAAACTAACTTACATGTATTTAACTAGATTTTTATATCCCGAATAAAATTAGATTATTTATAACCATTAATATTAATGAGTAAAAAGAGTTGAACTAAAACCATATTAATAATATATCTCTTAATTCTAGTCTACTTTACCAACTCGGCCACTTATTGATAGATAGATGATTAATTTTCTCACTCATTTCAAGGATTAATTTGCTATTTGAGATTCACATGTATTCTCATCACATTCATCTTCTTTGCTTCATTTTCGTTCTTTTGAAATTTTACTTGAAATTTTCAAATTAAAATGTATAACATCTTAATTAATTGGTGGGCATGCATAATTTTTTTTAATTTATTTTAGGAAATTAAGAAGTTGATGCAAATATCTTGATTTTGCTAGAATGGATATTAGAAAGGAGGAGCATGAATTTAAAAAAATAAAAATAAATGAAACCTTGGTTTTATTAAAGAATAATCTCAACCTAATTAGCTTAAACTGTTAAGTGAGGTCCCAGAATATGATTTATATTATTTTCTAACATACCTCCTCAAGTGAAAGTCCTTTGGGCTTGAAACTTGCACATGTTCATATTATCTTGTGCTTGATTTTTATCAAATAAATGGGGATGGTGAGATTCGAACTCATGACCGCTTGGTCATTAAGGCTCTGATACCATGTCAAAGAACTATTTCAACCCAATAATTTAAACTGTTAGATAAAGTTTCAGGATATGATTTATGTTATTTTCTATTATGTTTCTATTATATAATATGAATATTATGTACTTATTCATATGTTTTTGTTTTTTCAAAGAAAATATTTGAATATAAGATTTTTTTTTCTGGAGAGGAAGATTTAAACATCAATTGAGTTACAATGTTGAGTTTAATTTTCAAATCGAGTATGGAAATTCTTGCACACTCAGCTCTCGCATTTTATATTTGACGACTTAGATGATCATTATAGGCCATATCTAGTTTATGCTAATTCTCTTATGAATTAAATTGATATAATTAAAAATATAATTATGAATTGAAAAATTGTGTTATTATACAAGTATAATTTGAGTAATTTTCTCTTACAATCACTACCTTTTCTTCCTCCTTCGAACAGATGACTGAATCATTTTTTCCCAAAGAATCTTGGTCCAAACTTAAATAACAAAATAATAATTGCACTGTATAAAACAATTTTAAAAAATAAAACACTACAGCAGTCTCAAATTCTCAATCCGCAGTGTAGTGTGATTATGTGTGAAGTAAAAAACATTGTGGATTTCACCCTTTGGTTTTACTTTACATGTTATGTCATATATTTTACAGTGCAGTACAGCTGCGGCAAACACAGAAATCCAGGTGCCCATAAATTGTCTACTATATATATATATATATATATATATGGTGGCAGAAGGTCTTCCTTGCAGCAGCAAAAGTAGTGGATGGGGATGATCACTGTGTTTGTCTGAGTCCATCTTTTGCAGCGCCTGGAACGTTAACACTTCAAGCAATTTGGACTTTGCCCTTTTTTGCACGTACAGAGAGCCCTTAAGCAGGCACAGTTTGCCATGGGAAAATGTTCATATTCTTTTCAATCTCACGGACATCACCACCTGGAGAAGAAAAGCCTCTGTATAACATGTTTTTTTTTTTTTTTCAATGTATCCGGATTAATTTATATATATCTCAATTAATTTTTTAAAATTTTAAAATTAATAATTATATTAATCTTTAATAATTCTAAGATTTATAACATTTAAACTGATAATATCTAAATAAATAAATAAAAAAACATGATCAATTAAGCTATATCTGCTAAAATTATGTACAACATGTTTTTCTTCGTGTATCCTCCTGTCGGATGAGATCTCCTTTTCCATTATTATTTTTTAAATCAGCTGAAAATTCAGGGTTTGCTAAACTGATCATACCATATCATTCAATTCAGGGTTTAAAATTACTTTTAATAGATATCAATATCGGTATGAAATAAGCTAATCCCAAAATAATTGCACCGAGGGTCTTGGCCTGGCGGTAGGAGGGGCTTGTCTCCTCCTGCTGCTCCTGGGTTCGAGTCCTCATGTGCACGTCTGTCACCCCCGCGGTGCCTTACATGCCCACTGGGTTTGCGGGGGTGTTCGGTGGGCCGTGGGAATAGTCGTGGTGCGCGCAAGCCGCCCGGACACCCACGTAAATCAAAAAAAAAAAGAAACTATTATCTTTTACGTGGATGTGTGTTTTAGTGCTGGCTCGCCCCTTGGCGTTTCAACAAGTTAGCACCCTCAAACAAAGTTTTGTGTGTTTTAGTGCTGGCTCGCCCCTTGGCGTTTCAACAAGTTAGCACCCTCAAACAAAGTTTTTAAACTCGATTTGATAATAAATTTATCTTAAGATTCAGGTTATTGATTTTGATCGGGTTATTGAGTTAATTCTAAATTTTTTTATAAATCAAAACGATATTGTTTTGATTAAAAAAATTAATCAACATGTTATAATTGAATTTTTGATCGGGTCTTACCAGGTTAACCGAGACATCAAGTCAGCTAAATTTTTAATTTTTTTTTTATTAAACCGCCTGGTTTTAACTTCAAGTCAGCCGAATCTTAGAACAAACAAGGTTATCATTAATATTAAAACTACTACTATTTGTATTATAATTAATACTATAAATATTATTTTTGGATTTGGAGTTGCAGTCATATCTAATGATTTTGGGTCTGGTGTTACATCTAAACTCATCATATTGGATCTAGCGTTGCAACTAGATCCAAAAGTCTTGAATTTGATACTTTAAAAAAAAAAATCAAAGTTCCTGAGTCTAATGTTGCAGTTAAATTCAACGAGATCTTAACTTTTTTATATTTTTCATGTTAAAAAAAAGTTAATTTAAAGTATAATGCCACACACCTAACTAGTTTTTTCTAGAATGAATTCCCAGGACATGCAAAAACAGGGAAATTAATTCATTCTAGCCAAAACGCAGCGTGAAGGACTAAACCAGAGAATTAGTTATTCTAGTGAAACGGTGCGTAAAAGGATCTGTGATGAGCCCCTCAACTAAATGAAACGGTTGCATTACTTCTTCGCCAAACGGTGAGTTTTGAGCAACGGTCTAAAGATAACTGTCAACTTATTTAAATCAAATCTTCTTCTCTACTTCATTTTGAGCTCCTACACTGTTTTGGGTTGTTTTGTTATGCAAAATATTTTTTTCTCCTTTCTGTTAGGCATTAAGTTTATAGATTGGAAACATGAATTGGGTTCTTGTAATTTGCTGTTTTTAAGGATATTTTGAGGGGTCATTTTGTTTGGTTGCTGAGAAAATGGGGAAGGGAAAGAAAGTGATTTTAGGAAAGAAAGTGAAAATACATGAGCAACACTTTGCTTAGAAAATGTAATACCAAAATCAATCCAAACTAGATCTGAAGTAAGTCATAATTACTACAAACAGTGACCGAGTAATGGCAAAATTACTGATGGGAGTTCCAGGAAGCCTACATTTACAACAAAAAGAATAGAATCAAACACTGTAATCAGAGGAGCATTTGCCTTCGTGACATCTAGTTTTCCCTCCAAATAGAATAAAGAGAGGCACACCAAGCAATGCTTAACAAGTTGGAAGAAAGGTTTATTCTGGAAGTCGTTTTTGCTCAACTGAATTCCTGCTGTCACTCTCCAATATAGGCCTCTTGATTTTGCACTTGTGTAAAAGATGATTCATACAAGTCTGGCATATGGACATGCAAAATCTAAGTGGTGCCGACTTTCATTGCTTTGATTACATAGAATATAGATTGGTTTAATTATCCTTCCCCATTTAATCTGTCTATCTTCTGTAGAAAACCTGTTGAGCACAATCAAAGAGTGGTGCTGTGTTTTGGAACAGAAAAGGATCTCCATAAAAGTGAAACTGAAAGCTCGGTTCTTTCCAAGGATGAGTTTTTGCACAAAAATTAGCATCAATAAATGTAGTTCTAATTGAAGGAGCTTGGACTTAATCCTGGTTTGTAAGAGTTGCATACATGATGTTAAACTATGCTGTTCTATCGTGACTTATTGCAGGCTAGTGAGATAACACCATCTCAGATGGCGAGAAGCTGCAAGGTGGCTGTTGACATTGTGAACAAGTACCGGTAATTGGATGTCGTAACATGTAAGCTGATGTTTTTAAATTTATAGAAGTTTAGGTCACTTGAATGTTGCTTCATTTTTTATTAGTTGATTTTTTTCTCGTGTTATTGATTTCTGTTGATCAAAAGAGGGTTGTTCTTAATCCATGTAAGGATTATAGACCATCTGCGAGAGGATATATAAATGCAAGCCTCATCACGGTAGAGTACATTGAAGCTTCATTTTATTCTGTTTCTCAATCAAAATTCATATGAGGTACTTGAAACTATATTTCTCCATGTGATTCTGACCCTATAGGAATTGCTCCTTTCTGCAGACTTCTTCATCAGAAAACATTTCTCGGTTCATAGCTACTACACAGGGGCCACTACCACATACATACGAGGATTTCTGGGAGATGATAATACAGCACCATTTTCCTGTGATTGTGATGCTTACTCGATTAGTGGACAATTATGAGGTAATGCACTGCATTAATTTCAAGGTATCTATTTTGTTTCCTAGTCATGTGTGACAGCTATGGAAGTGACTGTGAATCTGTGATGCCTCATTTCTGAAGATGCTGCAGGCTATCCATGTATTTTGCTGTTCAGAATTTCTGTGTGTGCGAGTTCGGGTTGGTTAACATGCATAGCTCCGATAAAAAGAAGCAATTACTGTAATGAACCATAATTAAGCCCTTAACCTCATTGTAAAGGGTTTTATAATACACACAATATTTAGTTTTATAGATTTCTTAAATGTTCTGAATTTGAATTGTATGTCTGCAGACTGTAAAATGTGGAGAATCTGGAGATTACTTTCAAGCAGAAGATGGTCCTAGAGATTTTGGAAATATTTCTATTGTGACTAAGTGGGTCAAAACTACTGACACCTCATTACTGTTGCGCAGCTTGGACGTGGGCTACAAAGAGGTAAGTTTTATTTTATTTTACCTGTATATTTTCAAACTATCAGAAGCATTGTCGATGATGGTGTATGGATCATTTAAGCAATCTGAAAATGAGAAATTATGTCTCTGTTTTTTTTTACTGTGCTGAAATAGAGAGCTGCAAGAAGCACAACTGTACCCTTTTCAGTAGTTTGACTGTTTTTAGCTTAGGGTAAGGAGTTTGTGTTCACGATTGCTGTGAATATGTAGGCCAGTGTCACATGCTAATATTGAAATGCAGTTTTAGGTTCTAAAAAACCAAGTGATCATGTTACTGATATTTTGAAAGATGCAGGAGTTGTCTCTTTTAAGGGCGTGCATCTGTGGTGGAAAACAAGGGATCAGGGTACTGAAACTGTACCCTTCTGGCAGCTGGGATCTTGTTTACATCCCACTTCTTTGAAACTTTTATGGGTCAATCACCTCAATGGAGATCCTATGAGAACAAACGTCTTCCACCTGAGCATATCATCACTACATTCAGTATCTGCCTGGATGGAGGAAAATCATTTCTGAGGTGATGCAAATTGCATCCTAGCAGTACATATCATGAATTGAAATGATTTTAATGAAGGCAGATATGATTTTGGTGCTGTCCTCATAGCTGATGTGTTTCTCAGTTTGGAGTCGGACCTTGTTCTGGTGGCTGGCCATTTGTTGAAATAGTTTATCCTATTTCTAAATTGTGTTTCTCATATATACTCATGTTTGGTTGCTATATGTTTCAAGGAATGAATGGTAATGGCTCTGCAGTGTTCACATAGAAGAGTGTTAGGATGGTGACAAAAGCCTTTGTTTTTGTGTTCGGATAAATGGTCAGGAAGCGCTTTTGTATGTTCATAGACTTCCCTTTTACAACTCGGTGTTTTAACTATACTATTCACCATTTTTCTGAAAAATAGAAAAACTCAAGAAGGCCAGAACTGGCATCAATATAACAACCAAGTTTTTTTTCCCAGAGGTATGCTTTAGTTTAGTACCTAGGTCCAGTACCACTTAATTTCAAACAACTTGCTGAATGAATTAATGTTCTTGGAACAGTAATAATTTTTGGTTCTAAGAATTTTACTGCTTGGAGTGTTTTTGATGACAGCCCTGTTTTATTCCCTTCTCCCTGATTGTTTTTCTTCCAGGCAGAGGAATCACCTATGTGTGTTTTGCATATTCAGTATACCGAATGGCCTGACCATGGAGTTCCCACGAACACAAATGCTGTCTGTGAAATTCTCAGAAGAGCATATCATATGCCACCCAGTCTTGGCCCTGCTAATTTGCTAGATCTCCATAACATCTGAGACAGCCTCTCTCTTGTTCGGTGCAGGAATTGGTACAGACTTTATTTACTGAACATGAAGCATGTACCTGGTTATTTATATCATATGGCCTTACTGTCATAATTTCTCTTTGTCTCCTTTTTTCTTCTCCTCGTTAGGGGTGAGATTTAGTCTATTCTTTGTTGTCATTGCATAGAGAAGAAAGAGCATTGAGTTTTGCAATGGTATTTGTTTTGAAGTAATTTTTCTAGTTATGCATTCATCCCAATTATCTTTGCTGACTCTCTTCAACTTTGTTCACTGGGAACAATACATTTTCTGCTATGAAGCTATCATTGATGAACTAGAAGATCTCATCTCGGAGATGAACAGTTAGCATACCTCGAAACTTCGTTCCAATTTACTTTTTCCCTAGGATTATACCTCTTACCACCTTGTTTTTGCATTTCAATTGTTGGGTAAAATTCTTTCCTTGATATAATCACAGTATAATCATTCCATTGTTCGATATTATATGGAAAAAACCATTTGTTTGATCCAGTGAACGTGTCTTATTTCATCATGCAGCTACATCAGTGATCTTTGCTCATGATTAAAAATAACTTAGTTGAACCAAGGGAGCTGCGACTGCTAATCATTTCTCAGAAAGTAATGAGATACACCGCTCTTGGTATGTTTGTGCCCTATAACAGATAGTTTAACTCTGACTTCTTATGATACTAATTTTGCTCTGAATACTGTTGAGCAGCCAGTTTTCATGCAAGTAAAAAGCTGCCAGGAAGCTCTGAATCCTTTCCACGTTCTAGCATGCACCTGCGGTTGTCTCTGTGCATGAAGATAAACGTAGCCATTGCAACTTGCAAGTTCAGTTCCTGATATCTTTGAGATGGCTGCTAAGTAATTTTTACTTGTAGCATGTCTGCATATGATTAAGATTGCTGTATGCATATCCGCATTAAATGTAATTACGATGGCATCAAACATAAGAAGGTTATGACTAAAGTTTAGAAATCATTCCTAAAGTGAAATTTTGGGCAGCTTCATTATGGTGGATTGCGTCCTTTATCTATGATTTAGTATAACACTAGGATTATGTCTAAAGCACTCTCTAGGAGGCTTGATTACTTGAAATTATCCTGAATTTTGGGTTAAATTGATATTTAACTCTTTAACTTTATTTTTTTTTATTTGAGCACTATAATATTTTTTTATTAAAAAAATAGGCCATTTCATTTAGGTTTCTATCCTCCTCCTATTATTATTATTATTATTATTATTATTATTATTATTATTATGTTGTTGTTGTTGTTTTTAAATTGTTATTTTCAGTTAAAATTAATTAAAAAAAACCCTATTTTTTTACTTAAAATAGTTTGAAATACTCAAATAAAAAAAATAAAATCCATGGGTCAAGTTCAGTTTGATCCAAAATTCAAGATGTTTTTGAAATTGACAATGAAAGGTTGTGCATAAAGAAGAACAAGAAAAAAAAGTAATCCCAACTTTACCGTGCTTTAATTGTCAAGGCATTTGGGATTCTTAGATCAGCTTTTGTTGTTGAGACGTGTGTTTGGTATTTTGATAGTTTTTGTGATTGTAGTTTGAAAAAAGTATTTTTGGTTGAGGTTGATTTAATATTTATATATGTATGGTTAAAACTGTGGTTGAAATTGAGGTTGAACAAAAAATAATTTAATATATTTGGTTAAAAATACTTTTCAAATTAAGGTTATAAAATAATTAAAAAAGATGTATATTAATATCGATGATTTTTAATTTAAATATTGTAAATTTAACTACTACTATTACATCATGAAATAAATAATACTTATATAAAATATTTTTTATTATTCCATTAAACTATCTACAATTCCATCACGTATGAAATCCATTTGACAAGGACTACAGTTTTCTTGGTTTTTTAAGCGTGCAATAACATCAGGTAAAATATCACCAGGAACAAAATTAGAATTGCGATCAAATTCTGCAAATGCTACGTCATCAAGCGATATCCTTCTAATTTATGTAGTGTCATTGAATAATATTAAACACTAATTTTTCGAATAAAACACAATTAAAAATAAAAATAAAAATTGATTTTTTTAACTGGGTCGGACTCGGTTCAATGCATTTAGCTTTGGACCGGATCTTCGGGCAGAATAGTGGAGACACTCTCCACTATTCACGTAAACAATGAAATCACTCTTTACTGCTAACTTAAGTGAACAGTAAAGAGTGAATTAATTCACTTTTCCAAGACGCAGGAGAAGGGGAGAAGCAGTTCTCAACTGCTTTTGGCAAACATTTTTTTAACATAAATTATATGGGTCCCACACAATCAGTAAATTAAGTTTTAACATTACCAAACATGTTGTTTGTGTGGTTTGCTTTAAAAGCTAAAGTTGCCACGTAAACAAACAACCTCTAAATTATTATATGATTTCATCCCAAACATATTATTAACAGGCGTCCTTATTAAATTGCATCAGTCCCTTTATAAATTGCGTGTTTTTAAAATTTTGATTTTTTTGTTAAAAATTGTTTCTTAAATATTTTTAGATTATTTTAATATACTAATATCAAAAATAATTTTTTTAAATATATTATTTTGATATATTTCAAAATAAAAAAATATTTTAAAAAATAATAATTATAATAATATCAAACACTTTAAATGACCAAGCTCCTGCAAAGTGACAATGACAAGGAGCTTAAACTCTATCAACAAATTGAGATTTGTAATTCCTTAGAGCTAATTTTCATGATCTACCTTCAAGTAAATTGGATAAATAAATTTAATTTTATTGCAAAAAATCCATTAAAAAAAACCTAGATTGAGTGATTTGAAATGTGTAGTCAAAGAAGAGTAAATTATAAAACTTTAGTCCTTTTTTATGATTTTGTAAACTAGTCCCACTAGTTCTAAAAATTGTATATTAATCCCTTGAACAAAGTTGACTATTAATTTTTTCTTTTTTTGAGTTTTCAAATTACCCTTTTTATTATTGAAATGGAGGATATTTTGGGGAAAAAATAAATTGTTATGAAAACAAAAACTGAGTTAAAAGAAATTATAAAAATATTAAAACTCATTATTAAATATTTTTTTTTGTCAATTTAAGTATTTTATTGTGTGATTATTTGTCAATTAGGTAAATCGATCACAGCCGGTTACGGGATTGATCAGGAGGTGTGAAAACGTTTGAAGGTGTTTCACGGGGTTACATTGTTAAAGGGAAAGTTATTGCCCAGTTTCTCACCACGGCGCGTGGATACACTCTCGACTTTTGTTTTTGTTTTTCTCCATTTAATGAACCTTTTTCGTTCTTCTTCCAAGTTATAATTCTTTTCTTCTTAATTATATTCCTGGTTTGGAGCTTTTAGCTTTGCTAGACATATTAATTCATATGTATATTTCTTACGAATAATAATAATAATATCTGATTCAATAAGTATTGCTAATAATTAGAGATAATAATATTACTTATCAAGTAAATATACAGGTAATGGTTCACTTGATCTATTGCTTGATTTAATTTTAACTTTTTAAACAACTTTTTAAGTTTAGATTTTATTTTTTAATTAATTAAGAAAATAGACGAGTTAGTAGTTATTTGTAAAGTGAATATAATCATCAAACTAATCTTATCCAGCTGGATTAGAGACATGGAACGGATAATAAATTTAGATATTTTGATTGCTGTATATGTACCGGAGCGAAGGAGTCATTCATGTACTTTAAGCAATGTATGCGATGTTTTCCGGTGGCATAAAATGCCATTGTGATGTGTTGCTGGATGCTTTGTTGTGTCCTTTTTCTCCATGTTAGCGGACATTAGTTTCTTGGTCAATATTTTTTTTTCCTTTTCTCTCTTCTACCTAAAAAGTATAGGCTGATTCTTTTTATTCTTGATATTTCAACTTTAGTTCTTATTCTTTTGATTTTTAGTTTTTATCATTGACTATTTCATTAAGTTTTTATTTATTTTCAATTTTACCCTCAATTCTAATTTGTCATATTTAATATTTAGTTTAGTCATTTTTCTTTTAAGTTCTAATTTTTTACTTGGCTATTCTAGCAAATATCACTAATGGCTATCATACACATATAATACTAGAGTGGTATGTGAAAATGCATAATTTTCTCACAATCTATTATCATTATACGAAATGAGTTAATAGAAAAATCATATTAGAAAACATTTTTTTTCATATATGATTTTTATAAATACCAGGTAAAAACTCTATTTCAAGATACAATTCAAACGTAATCCTGATTTAGTATAGAATTATAACAAATTAAGCTAGAATTAGCCCTTACATCTATTTCATTAGCTATTGATAATTTACCAATAGTAGGTTCGAGCCTTATGATTGCTAACATGATAGCCATTGACGGCTTACATAGTTGTTAATTTCAGGGCCCGTGAGATTAATCGAAGTACGCGCAAGCTGACCCAGATACCCATATTAATAAATAAAAAAAATAATTTACCAATAGTAATATACTAAATATCACAGCATGAAATCTAAAAATAAGTTAAGATTCTAGTCAATCCACAATATATTTTAACAAAAATTTTTTTTCCGAATTATATGTCAAAAGAAATAAGAAATTTAATGAAATATATTATAAACTCAGCATCCACCCCAAATAACTAAATATCTATAATTAATCCAATAAAAAAAAGACATTATTACACAATTTAACTGTGATAATTCCTCTAAAAATTATACTTGTGAAAACACCTTAAAAAAATATTTTCTTATTGCTCTTGAGATTTTATAATAATCTAGAAATATTTCTTAAGGCTATTTAATATTTTTGCCTCTGTCCTGTTATTAAACCCAGATCAAAACATAAAAAAAAAACCCGAAGTGTGTGAATAGAACATGCCTAAAAGGAGAGTGGGCAATGAGTGCTGGAAAAAACCAAAGAAGGTAATAATAAAACCATGGTTAAACTATTTATGAGGGTGTGCTTGCTAGCAGCCAGTGGAGTCTAGTTTGGGTTTTGACTATGCCCTCCCTCTCTCTACCCAGCTATTTGCTAGTTGTTGTACTAGTTTTGTTATGATTTGGTTATCAACAGTTCCATAGCCGCAGACAGCAGGCTTTGGACCCTTTGTTTATGCACTTTGACTTACTGATCTTTTTATTTCACCATCATTTCTTTCTCCTTGGCTCTTTCTTGTTGTATCTGTATTTACTTGAAGAAACAAAGCACAAGTCATAATTTTTTTTCTATATTGTCTCTCACAGATCTCTACCTATCTAACTGGTAAGTTTGTCTTCCTGTTTTGCTTTGAATTAGATGCAAATTTAATGTGTCTTTTTTGGTCTGTGTGTTTCTCGAGTAAAGATTGATGCTTTTTCTTGATTGTGGTTTCGGGTTGCTTTTGTTTTCATCAGTACATAATTAATTTGACTGTGTTATCATTTTTTTTGGTGTTCTTGAGTTTTTACTAATCTTTTTTTAAGTTTTTTTGAACTGGGTTGCTTTGTTCTTTTTTATTTTGATAGTATCAGCCCTTTTGATTTGATGTTGATCAGGTTGCTTTTTTTTTCTTCCGGATTTGTAAGTTGGACTTCATGAGCGTGTTGTTTTCTTGATTTACAGTTTTGGTGGGGTTGGTGTTGATGGATTGGAACTTCAGCGGTGATAGTAACTGGTATTGTGGTGATTTTGATGTAACAAGGGACTACATTTTCAGCTTCAAAGTCATTTAGATCAATTCTGTGGTGAACTTATAAAGGGGGCTCTTGATTTGCTACCAATCACTTCATTTTGACCCCCGTAGTGTAATTTGATAAAAGGGTTTTCCTAATTCTTGTTAACAACAAGCTTTTACCCTTTGTATGGAACTTTGGAACGATAATTGAATAAATTTGGCGATCATCACAATGGGGGGCTTTGCTCGAGGAGCTCGACTGTAGATAATGCTCCCAGTGGAGGCTTTCTGCAGTTGAATGGTCATTTTAGTCATGGGTCTGGTTTGGTTTTTCAGACTCGTGAATTGAAAATAGATAGCAATACAAATCCATCTCTAGTTGGGGAGAACAACGTGGCTAATAAGCAGCTAAGAGAACCCTTTTCATTTCCGGAGGTGGATGTGGTTCAATATGGGATGAATCCAGATGACATCGATGATGGGATTCCTCGCTTGTCAAGGGCTCTGTCCAATAAATCCAGATCAACCAAGTCCACTCCAGTAGCTGTTGCAAAGGTTAGCCTAATTTGTGTGTTGTTTACTTGTTGTCTAATTATTGCCAATTCCTTATCTTCAGCTTGCTGTTTCCTATGTTATATTTTCAGCTGAAACTTTGATTGTAGCATGTAATTAAAGTCGCAATATAAAGTGTATACTTGACATGCGTTCCTGGAAGTTAAACTTGTTACCTATGACATTTGGAGAGCAGATTATACTGCTGAAATGAGGCCATTGCCATGTCTCTGAAGATTGGATTCATTAGAATAAAGATAAATGAAAGCTACAACCACATCACATAATATGTAAAACTAGTATTCATGAAATGCTGAAAATTGTCTGTCAATTCTCATAACTACTTCTGGTCTCAAATTTTGAACGCAATGGTCTGGCAGCAAATTGAACAAGCATTTCACTTTTATCCGTGGCCATTAATCTCCTTTATCATGATTAGTTTAGAAATTTAAATCCCATTGGACTTTTGGACATTGTTTTGATGTTTTTAGAAAGAGTATTAATTTGTGATTATTGGCTGTGAGAGACAAAGATTGAAGTCTAAAGCCTTTTTCTCTAGCATATATATTTTACACAGGTCTCATCTATCTGTATTATTTTGCATCTTCTGTTTTACCTTTGAAGAGTAAAATTTCTAGTTGATTTATGTATGGCTTCTTTATTAGCTGAGAGGCTTGAGTCAAGGGGATCTGCTGCCTCCTTTTTATTTTTCTTTTTGTTGATGAAAAAATCATGTAGAATGTTTCAGATATAGGGGGGAACCTGTCACAGGGTTAAGACTGAAGTCTGAAGTTATGCTGATTTCACATTTATTATTCGTGAACAATTGCACTGCTAAGTTGATATATGTGATGATGTTTCCTAGCTTTGGGGCATTTGTATGATATAGGGTTAATTTAAGGAAGAGTGCGTTCTTCCACTGGATGAGTTTTAAGTTTCATAATGAAGATATTATCTTCTACTTCGGATATCAAGTAAGATCATATTTTGCATCTTTATTTGAGAACCTGTGGTCCTCCCTTATCTTCTACTTTGGATATCAAGTAAGATCATATCTTGCATCTTTATCTGAGAACCTGTGGTCCTCCCTTGAGGAGGTCGCATGGGATTCCTTCATGCAAAGAAAAGGAAAGGTTGGGCAGTAATCAAAATTTCATTGCTCATTTGGGGGGGGGGGTGTTAAAGGGTGGAAGGGCATTGCTATTTGATTAAGAGTACTCTCTGTTTACCAACTTTGTCTATGAAAAGGACTTGAGAGATTGTGGAGTGGATTTGCACAGAATGGAATGTCATGGATGATCAATCGTAACTTGGGGAAAAGGGTACATCTCTTGACTCAAGCTGATTGGTAGGGTTTGAGAAGGTTGCACATTTTTGACAGAGCCTTATCAAAATTGTTGCTCAGGGAAAGCAATTGAAAGTCATTGATAGCTATGCAGTGTTGAGCCAGGAGACAGGCAGGGTTGGGTCCCCTGCTTTGGAAATAATGTTGGGTTTCACTTCTGTAGAAGCATCAGGAGTGGGTAAAATAAGTTTGCTAAACATGCCATTTTTAAGGAAAAGGACAGTAGCTTCTATTTGACCTTGGTGCATCATGCTGGTGGAGCCTTTAAAGGCAGGATCGTTTTTTGGTGTATTACAATGGAGCACGTGGTAGAAACTATTATATTTTGTCAGGGATGGGTGAATACCAATGCTTTGCCTCAAATTAGTAGTTTTTGCTATTTGGATCCTTTGTCTATATCAATGTGTTCTGTTTAGGGCTAAAATTTTAACGAGTTGTTGTAACCTATAATCCCTTTTCTTTACTGCGATGAGAGTTCAATTTTTCTTGACATGTGAAATTGGAGTCGGCAAAGGAGCTTTTAATTGTCTCCATGTGTTGAGGGTGGATATAGTGTGTTAGAGATCTAGTAGGAAGAAGCATCATAATGAGAAGTTTCCAAGGTATGAGGTGACTGAATAGAGCATTCTTATAGAATAGTGCATATTTCTCGAGAGAATTGTGACAAAGTGCAAGTGGAAGTGGAAGAAATTGATTCTTAGCTGGTTTCATTTGTGCAAGAGAGATGGAATAATGGACTATCCTTTGCCTCATTGATTCGAAGGCAAGATTCCATGTATTGACTTGCATGTATTTTTGTTCTCTTATAGTGGCAAAACTTCCTAATATGCTGCCAGATTTGTGGAGCAGTTGGAGAGGAATTTTAAGCACTGAAGTAGTAGTATTCAGAGGATTATAATATCGCTTCTATCTGGAGCTTGAAGGAGGAGATGAATTGTTAGTGGCACACATACTTATTGGGATCATGTCTAGTTTATTATCGAGTCTCTTATCTCACTTCTCTAGTTCTAGTTATCCAATTCTGGCTGCTTAAACACTAATGTTCTTTTCTTTCCCCTTACATGCTTTTTTTTTTTAAAATGCAATTCTCACATAAAGTCTGTTTTCTTTGCTGTGTTCTTAAAGTCTATTCAATCAAGAATTAAAGAAAAAAAGGAGTGACATCTTCATCATCTGTAGTTTTATTAAATATTTCAAGTTTTCATCAATTCATTCTTAAGTTGGAGAGGACATGTTTTTTAATTGATTAGTTGACTGCCTCTATATCACATTATTGTGATTATTTGGACATTTAGGTTTTCTTGGATTGGAGAACTTTGTGTACACACAACTAAACTTGGACATGTTTAAATAACTCAAGTAGGAGGTGGAGGATACAGAATGGAAGAGAAGGAAGAAAAAGTGATTTGCTGATGTCATCTAAAAGACTTATTAGTGCTCTAGACTAGATTTTTTAGTTAGGCAAGTGCACATTTCATGTAGTTGCTTGCAATTTATTTTGCTCTATTTGGTTACCCATGCATTTGCTCGGTACATTTTTGGATTGTGGTGAAAATTATCAAAAGTGATTCTTCACATATATTTCTTGGTTTTGATTGAATAATCAAGACAAATGCTACATCACGAAATGCCTCTTAACGTCGATGTGGATCATTCCTGTTAATAATGAAGACATTATTTCTACCATATTATGATGTGTAATATTCTGTAAAGCACAACTGTGAATATTTTAAATTTTAATTGAAAATTTTTGTTACCTTGACAGGTAACATCTATCTATACATAGTAAGTAACAATTATTAAATCTTTGCTTATTTGATTAATTGAATAACATAACAACCTTCCACATATTTTCACGCTAGTAAATAAAATGATAATTTAGTAAAAGTTTCCATATAGTTATGGTTTCAACATTTCACTCTTATATAAACATAGAGGAGATAAAAAAATGAATGTTAAAAAAATAAATAAAAATAAAGCATGTGTGTGGTTTGATACTTCTGAAAGGTGAAAAAAGAAGGTGAAAGTCAGGATGCATTGAAGCCATTTTGGAGTACAAAGAAATAATAATAATAAAGAAAAAACCAAAAGAAAAGAAAAGAAATCATGGTCCTATTAACCAAATGGAGTATGCCAACTAAAATATTTAATTTTCATGAATGATATTATACATTCTTAACATTGAAAAATCATTCCTTAAAAAACAAAACTTTTGATGTGCATCTAATGTAAAACCAATTTATTTTATTGCAAGAGTCTATTTGTGCCATTTGTAAGTAGAGTTGGTTGAATTTTCTTGTTCTAGTAGATTACTTTTTTTGTCATTTATAATCAAATGCTTAATAATCCTCCATCTCCAAATACATTGCATCTTATAATATAATTATCAGATCCATGCATGGAATGATTATATACTTGGCAATGCACATGGAGTGAATTCTTGTGTCCACAATGCAATGCAATGCATTGATATAGGATCTTCTTTCATGCACACACATTGATAATAGATATAGATGTTGAAGTTGCTATGAGGAAGTGTGAATAAGGATTTTCCTCAATAAGAAAGCTGGTTATTTGGTGTTGCAGGTCTCAGAAGTGAGCTCACTGTTGGGAAGAGCTGGTACTGTTGGGCTCGGAAAGGCATATGATGTATTGGACACACTCGGTAGTAGCATGACCAATTTAAATCTTAGCAGTGGTGGTTTTACCTCTGGAGTGACAACAAAAGGGAATAAGATTTCAATTTTGGCTTTTGAAGTTGCAAACACAGTTGTTAAGGGTGCCAATCTAATGCAATCTCTTTCAAAAGAGAACATTAGACATTTAAAAGAGGTTGTGCTTCCCTCAGAGGGGGTGCAAAATTTAATATCAAGAGACATGGATGAACTCTTGAGGCTAGCAGCAACTGATAAGAGGTTAATTTTGCATAAATTGTGATTTTAATTCGAAAACAATTTTTCATCCATTTTATTACAGTGATCTTATAGCAATGTCTAGGAAACATGTACAGAAAATATTAATCAATTCACTATACAATTGTGACAGAGAAGAACTGAAAGTTTTTTCCGGAGAAGTGGTGCGTTTTGGAAATCGTTGTAAAGATCCTCAGTGGCACAACTTGGACCGATATCTTGAAAAGTAATTTTGTTGTTGATTGTCCTTCAGAATATCTGAAGTAAGCTTCTCAAATTTTCTTACATCATTCCATGTGATTTTTAGGTTGGGTTCTGAATTGACACCTGAAATGCAATTGAAGGACGAAGCTGAGACAGTTATGCATCAATTGATGAATTTGGTTCAGTATACAGCAGTGAGTATTTAACAATACTGTAGTATATAACTACCCCCAAGTTGCATCATACATTGCATATCTAGGCGTGGTGATTTGAAAAGCATTTAACAATGTTCTTTTTTTCTTTGTTCTGTGGAAATTTTTATCTGCAAAAGAAAAAAAAAAAAGTCTTGATAAATTATAATTTGAAAGGGAGTGTGATTTTTCAGTTTTTTCAGCTCAATTGCGTTTTTCCCTTTCCTTTTGGCATTGACTTTAATGTGGGAGGAAGAGAAACACCAAGAAGGAAACTCCTACATTCCAGGATGTTGGACTTCAAATAAAATTTATGTCCTTGTTTTATTTTCTTCTGCTATGATTCATAGACAAACAAATTCTTCACTCTTAACATGGCCATTGAGCAAAATGCTCATGAAAAATGAAGAATGTCATAAACTTAATCTTAGAATTCTTCCCCTAGCTCACCTAATGACATACATTTCAGACCAAAATACAATCTCTTTTCAAATGCTATGACTAGAACATGACCAAGTTGATTGTATCAATGATCCAGATATGTTGTACTGATGACTGTACTGAAGTCATATATGGGCATCTAGAGTCTGCTTTATGTGCTGCTAATGCTTTATTTGGTTTATTCTATTTATTTTTTTCTCATTAATATGTTTCCTTTTTTTAATTTTGCATGAGCTGTGGTCCATCCATTTTTATTCAGCATTGTTGAAAATGTTATGCCACATAGTTTAATATCAGCCTGTTGTCACATCCATCCTGACAATTTCATGCTTAGTATTCTCTCAGTGTTATCCTTTGGATTTCCTCAAAGAAGAAATATTTCCTTTGGGTTGTAGGAACTGTATCATGAAATGCATGCCTTGGACAGATTTGAACAAGATTACCGCCGTAAGCTTCAGGAAGATGACAAAACAAATGTTGCTCAAAGAGGTGAATTGCAGTTTAAGTTTCATTTTGCTTGTGTTTCTTGTTTGATTGGTCCATACTATTGATCTGGAAAATATTTTAGGGAAAGGAGTTCAAGTATTCTATGCTTGATCTTGCTCCTCTTTCCTCCCGGGCTGGTTAAGCCAAAAAACATGGGAACAGGAGAAGTATTTTACTCAGAAACTAATAAAACCCAAAACCATAGTAACATAGTTTGGTGTTCTATTTGAAATCCGCTAATCTTTATGCTGTGCAGTACTTCCTTGGTTGATGCTGAAATATATTTAAACTACATAGTATTGGTGTGACAAATTCCATTATCTTGAAAGATTATCCTTAAATTCATAGCATGGGACTGGTTTGAATGCGTGGACCCTTTTTTTGAAAAATTATTCATGGTCCTTTTTGGCCTTGTTTGTGCACAGAATGACATTGATATATGGTAGACTGCATCTGTTTTATATGCATCATGTTGCAATCAAGTGATGTGATTCATGAGCAGTTAACAGTGCCCACCTAAATTTTATGTGATCTTTGCACTTTGACTTGATCTGGAGCCTCCAAACTCAAATTTTCATTTTTAATGGCTGGGGTTTAGTTTGCATGTAATCTCTAATTCCTTTCCATGGGCTGCCCCGAGCCTAGCCTTCAAAAACTTGAACTTATAATTTTCAATACCGCCAAATACTTACTGCTGAGAATCTGAGATCCTGTCCTAAATATGCTAGACTATCTGAGAGATGTTTGCTTCTATTCCATGTTTTCCTCATCTTGATCAATATTAACATCTGCAAGTAATTTTTTTTCATTGTGTCTAATTCACTTGTAGGGGATAGTCTTTCAATTTTAAGGGCCGAGTTAAAGAGTCAAAGGAAGCATGTGAAAAGTTTGAAGAAGAAATCACTCTGGTCGAAGATTTTGGAAGAGGTATGAGGTAGTAAGGCATTTAGGTGCCTTGTTCTACAGGGTCATTGGACAGAAATATGCTCTTATTCTGGTGGTTCTTATATTTATGAACCGTCATTGATCATTGTGTTTTCTGATCCTACCACAATGATGCAGTGATGCACTCCTAATGTTGGATGGACTATGCATATTCCACATCTGTCAAGTGATAGCCACACAATAAATCCTTTTTTTTTTTTTTGAAACTATTCATAGTGATATTGCAACATAAATCTAACATGTTTGTGTAGGTGATGGAGAAATTGGTAGATATTGTCCATTTCTTGCATTTGGAGATTCATGAAGCCTTTGGTAGTGCTGGTGAGCAATCCAAACAGAGTTTTAAATTTCTTGTTAATGAAAATGTTTAATGCATGACACACACGCACACACCCCCACTTCTCTATGTTTCCTTGCTTGGAACAATGAAATAGTATGAAATTTATCTTGCAATTTGCTGGGTTCGTTAACTGATGTTTTCACTTGCAGATGGCGATAGACCAGTAAAAAGTTCTTTGAACCATAAAAAGTTGGGGCCTGCTGGTCTTGCATTGCATTATGCAAATATTATCACCCAAATTGATACTCTTGTGAGTTTATGATTTCACCCGGATTTGATATCCTTTTATCTTTCCTATTAAGGATTTTGTTTCTGTATCTCAAACCACAGCTTCTGAGGTTTTCTGATCTAATACCTGAATGTGACCAGGTGTCCCGATCAAGCTCTGTGCCTCCAAATACAAGGGATGCTTTGTACCAGGGATTGCCACCAAATATAAAATCTGCTTTGCGCTCAAAATTACTGTCATTTCAAGTTAAGGAAGAGGTATCATTTGATCTTGTCATGGGACTGACTTGTTCATTGATATGATATCTTTGTTTGTTTTCAATGGGCTGCTAGTTGAAGAATCCTCTTAAAAATACACTTCTAGTCATTTTCTTGTCAATGCATTGTTTATAATTAGTTTTTCAAATGCTGTTCTTGCAGCTTACAGTTTCACAAATCAAAGCTGAAATGGAGAAAACTTTGCATTGGCTTGTTCCTATTGCTACTAACACAAACAAGTAAGATTCCAGCCCCCAGTCTAGATTTCTTTACCTCGGCTAGTCTGTACCCCATGATACCTCATCTTATCATCTGCTCAATTTCATTCAAGTTCACAAATCATGTTAACCACAAGCACTAATAGCAATAACAATCTAACAAATTATTACTTTAGGTGAAGTTAGATAGTTTTTTGTACATGGGACTGGACAAGACATTGCAGGATAACTTCACTTGTATTGGAGTTTGATGTGCACATGGGACAGGATGAAATGCAGCTTTTGTCTTGTACCATACCAAAACTTCTGTCCCACCTCCTCCTGTGTTGTACCTTTTCTTGTCCATTCTCATCCCATCCGCTCATCAAAGCACCCTAACTGTATGGTCCTTGTGAACAGTTTTAAAGCAGGAGCTAAAAGTTATTTAGAGATTTTAATAGTCGCAATGTTTCTTCTCTTGTTGGCTTGTTTGCAATTATTTATCCTTGTGTTAACATTTTTTGCATGCACTTAACCAGAGCTCATCATGGATTTGGCTGGGTTGGAGAATGGGCGAATACAGGGTGAGTTCCAAATCTGTTTGTGCCCTTTCTTTTTATCTCATATGTGTTGAGTTCTTACGGCAAGTTCTTTAGGTCTGAGGTAAATCGTAAACCTGCTGGACAGACGGACTTGCTCAGAATAGAGACACTACACCATGCAGACAAGGAGAAGACTGAAATTTATATTCTTGAATTGGTGGTTTGGCTTCACCATCTTGTCAGCCAAGTAAGAGCTGCCAATGGTGGTCTCAGATCTCCAGTTAAATCTCCGATTCGATCGCCAAATCAGAAGACAATTCAGTTGTGTACACAAAGGCCAAGCTCTCCATCCCCTATGTTGACAATTGAAGACCAAGAGATGCTTCGGGATGTGAGTAAGAGGAAAAAGACGCCTGGGATAAGTAAGAGCCAGGAATTTGATACTGCAAAAAACAGGTTAAGCAAGCATCATCGACTGAGTAAAAGTAGTAGCCACTCGCCGATGGGTGAAACTAGAAAAGATCCGTTTCCCATCAGAAGGCCATCGTCTGTTCCTGTCATTGACTTTGATATAGACCGCATGAAGGCCTTGGATGTTATTGATCGAGTGGACACAATTCGAAGCTTGTAGTATATCATCATGAAGATCAGGATGCAGAGACAAAGGTCAGTGCTTGTGAAAATTGAAAAGGTCCAATCAGATGCAAATTCACCATGTTGGGGATTGTGTCTTGGTTTGTGGCGGGAAGATTTCATGTCAGTAGGCAGATGAAGAGTGAAAAGTCATTTCTTTTTTGCATGTGAGAATTTAAGTTGGTAAGTTAATTGTTCAGGGGGAGGATTTAATTGTTTTAGAGGATATCAGGCTATAGTTTTGTTAGTTGTACATGTACAAATTGAGTTCATAATAATTGAAGTTCATGTTCCTTTCCATGATTCTCTTGCCTTGTTTTTCTATTAGCCAATTCTCTTACCTTGTTATTCTCAATTTGTACATGTACAAATTGAGTTCATAATAATTGAAGTTCATGTTCCTTTCCATGATTCTCTTACCTTGTTATTCTATTAGCCAGCCATTCTTTCTTTGGCCATAGCCATCAGAGGACATGGAAAGAAGGTTTCTTTTAACATACTAACACGGCAACACAATCTTCAAGACGTATGATTATTTGGTCTCTACCTGAATAGGCTGGCATTAACACTTCTGTGGTATTCATCTGACTACTACTATGAAATGAAACTTTGCTAAAGCACCTGTGAAAGATGCTAAAAGTATTTAAAATATGTGAAAATAGGTTGTAGTTGTTTTTTAAAATATTTTTTATTTAAAAATATATCAAAATAATATATTTTTTAAAAATTATTTTTTACTTCAACCTACAGAAAAATCAAATTCACGTTAGGCATCCTTTCATGGAGTGGCATAATTTGTCTTGATTGTGAAGGAATACAAGCACTAGGGCATAAGGCGTGAGCTGGATGAACTGCTGTTATTGTCATGGTTTTGGCATCGAGTTCAGGTTTTATTCCCCCGACATACTGTATGATCACCGTGCAACGAAAGCAGGAAGCTAGAGAGGAGGTCATTCTTTTAAACTTTGAAAGTACAGTATCTGTTGATTTCCTACGAAGCTGGCAGTTCTTGAAGAGATGATGTATTCATGATCAGAAAGGTCGGCCTTCTATTTCATCATCATCACTACTACTACATGATCCAACGTGGGAGGCGCAGGTCAAAGTCAAACAAATTCGGCTGTGGTAACTACCGTCATGGCCCAATCATTTCTCGCCAAGTCAACTAGGGCGGTCCAAAACCCGCAAATACATCCATAACCACCGACTTTGGCAGGCCCCGTCCGCCCACTCTTGCTCTCCATGATACCTTTCTGCTATACGCTGCTGCTGTAAATTTTCCATCTACCAAACTTTTTCTTACCAATCTTCATATATAGCTAGGAATGAACTCGTGACATCTTAGTAGATCTCGAGAGATCCGAAAAGGAATAAAATATTGTTAAGAGTGATTTAAAATATAGTAATAAAATCCAGCAGGTTGATTTAAGATCTTGACCGAATTTTATATAAGTAAAAATCAAAGTTATATTCGTCAAATCAATCTGGAACTCAATGACATGACGTAATTAATAAAGTGCTGCTGTTTTCTTTTAGGAATAGAAATCCCGACCTTTCCTTTTCCTCTCCTGTTCTTCCTTTGTTCTTTCCTTAGTTCTTAAGCCATTAATATCTGTGAGAAAAATAATTGAAAAACTAGTCCAATTTTGCTCCCTCTGTTCTTCATTACATGTTTTTTTTTTCATTTTAGTTTTATCAATTAATAACTTTCTACTTCAAGGATGTTTAGTAGCTTATTTTCTTCATGGTCTCAAGTTCGAGACCTGTAATTATAGTTATTAATATAATGATCACTAGAGACTTATATGATCATTAATTTTAAAACCTATAATATTAATTGAATTACATGCAAATTGGTTCGGATATCCATATTAATAATAAAATAAAAACTTAAAGATTATGTGGTGACAAATCATGACCATGTTAATTTCGTTTACATCATTTTCCTTTTATATAGTCCCCACCCCGGTTTGCACTTTGCCCCCCCCCCCCACCCCACCCCACTCCCCCCCCCCACCACCCCACCCCACTTTGCCCCCACCCCAGCTTCCCCACAACCACACTAGCACCAGAGAGAGAGAGAGAGAGAAGACCTCAAACTTCTACTAGAATCTGAATTTCTATGATGAATCACCACGTAGATTTTATTTTGACAAATTCACTTACCTTGTGAGCTCAAATTTCCTCCTGCATCATTTTCTAATTTCGAAAAGAGGATGGGGAGGGCATCATAAAATCTTCATATTGTAGTTTTCCATACTTTGGACACAAAATAGCTCAATACGTTTATTGTATTAAAGTGAAGGTGTTGACAATAATACATCTATTTATGTTGCGTTAGTTTTTAATATGTTTTTTCATCAAATTTAAATTATAATATTATGAAATCTTAGATTTTTTAGTAATAAGAATATTATTTGTGATCGATATTAAAATATAGAATTTGAAACTATAGCTTGTCTAGTTGTTTTTTATCAAATTATGCTAAAGAATTTGTCAATTAATTGCTTTTATTAGTATATTATTCTTCTATCTTTATTTTTTTTTATAAAATTTTTATCAAAGTGGATGAGTAAAAGGGATTTGCATCATCTTTATCTTTTTGGACTTATACATAGGGGATATTATAGTAATTTATAGTAGAATTTCTTTTTTATTTTTTTGGATTGACCTTAATCAATCCAGGTGACCTAAAATCTGAATTCTTGACTAGATTAATTTTGGATTAGGTTTAATGATATTAGATTTGGTGAAATTTTGACTTTTGATTTGATTGTTATAATGGCCTTGCTTTTCTAAGTTTTGGATTACATGATGAGGGGAAGTAGGGTTTTGGTGAATTGCACTTTCAATATATTCGGCACCTCTAAATAGTAATTTAAGACCTTTCAATGCTATTCTTATCCTATTAAAAAGTAGGGGTGTGCATTGAGCGGAGTAGATATAGGACATTTAAATATTCTCATGGATTAGATATATTAAATGATTATTTAAAAAAAATAAACAAATAATAAAAATAAGCATTAAATTCTTGCAATACCCATTTTCTTCATTACTTTTTTTTTTAAAAAAGCAAAAATCAGGTGTTACTAGGCCTGATAAACTAGATCAACCCATTTAACCTATGTTGTTTAGATTAACACGATTAAATCTTTATTTTATTTATTTTTACAATTGAAATGAAAAATTAGAGTCTAAGTTTTTTATCCAAAACTTTAATTTTCAACTTATTTTAATCTAAAAACATCCATAAAACATGCGCTACATGCATAGTTAATTATACTTCATTTTCTGAATTTTTTTTTTATTCATGGCAAGAAGCAAAGGATAGGAGACAGCAGGGTCCCTATCCCCGCGCGTCAGTTGATGAGTGCATTGGCATATAAACTTAGATTCAGATTCCACACTATGCTGCATCAAATCAAAGTCTATCTCATTGCACAATCTGCAATACAATAGTGTTGAAATTCAAGTTTCTTAGGCTCTAATCAATACATGACATAGTTCAAGAAATCGTTAGTTTAATTGGGATATCTAATCATATATTATAATAATTAATTGCTGTCAATAGCAGCACAAAAATGTTCCCCTCCTATATGTACACGAAGAAAAGGAAAAAAAAAAGAAAAAAGAGAGGCATAATGAAAATATTCTTCCACATAAAAACTTCATTTTTAATGAAGTGGAGGAGGAATATTAAACCCTGATGTATCATCACTTCGATCAAAGTTAATTAAAAACCATTAATTAATTATTATCCTGATAATTAAATTTGTCATTAATTGATTCATTTATTCTGAGGGTGATTATCATCACGTACCCAAATTAAAAAAAAAAAAGGCCCTAAGAATTAAAAAAATAATGTTCTTGTAAGTCGTCACCATATTCAACACAACATAACAACACATCCATCGAAGGTCCGCAAGTAAATATCAAAATATATACACATAGTTAGTCAACTATGGTATATAGCTTGCATAAACACCAATTTGTCTTCACCTTTGAAGAATGTTGGTCAGAATCATCAAAAGAAAAGGAGAATGTGGGCTACATGGAATATTTTTTTTTTTATACAATATTCTTGCAGATGAGCATTATTGAAGGAAAATCACTCCCACTCGAGCACCTCATGGCATGGAACTATATATAAATAGCATGGGCGCATGGAGAGATTTGGTCATGTAGGGTCTAATTAAGATGGTTACATTTTTTTTTTTTGCCATTATTAAACTATAGCTAGCACGTGTAAATCTATCTGTTCTAGAATGTAACTAGATCATTAATTCGTGCTGTTTACGAGTTGGATTAATTTTTTTTAACATAAAAAAATATTAAGATATTAATAAGTTTTTTTAATGAAAAAAAATTAAATCGTGTGAGGGTTGACTTGATATTATTTGATTGACTTAGCAAGTTTTAAAGCAACCTGGATGACCCGTAAAAATACAGTTTGATTCAAATTTCTTTTCAAGATGATATTTTTTTTTAACATTAAGATAACAACATATTACATTGATTTGGATCAACCCGAGTTAACATGTCAAACCTGTAATATGAGTTATGAAATTATGATAACCGATAGAAAACAAATCAAAACAAATTATAAAGTTTAATTTTCAATCAATCCAATGTTGAAGGATGAAATAGAAATTAAAAAATCAATTAAAAAAGGACATAAAAAAGCAAACCGGGTTAACCTGTCAAACTTGTGACTCGGGAAGATAAACCTATAGAAAGAAAATCGAAACAAATTACGAAATTCAATTCTCAATCAGTATAATATTAAAGGATGAGACTAAAAAAATCAATAAAAAAACATTAAAAAATAACTCAAGTCAATCCACCAAATCCATGACTCGGGTCATGAGACTAAGAAAACTTTATAGAAAAAAAAACAACCTAATTTAACACGGATTAACTCGCCAAATCCATAACTCTATCAATGAGACTAAGATAACCCTATAAAGAGAAAATAAAAAAAATGATGAAGGTCAATTCTCAATCGATCATGTCAGATCCAATGTTGAACGATGAAATTTATAAAAAAATTTAATTTAAAAATGACACAAAAAATGAGCCAAGTCAATATGGGTTAACCCGTTAAGCACTATTCCTGGGGCGGAAAAAATCTCATAAAAATAAAACCAAAATAAATCATGAAGTCTAATTCTCAATCAAACATAATATTAAATGATAAAATTTGAAAACAAATCAATTAAAAAAAATGAGTCAACTAGATTAACCTACCAAACCCACAACCCGGGTCATGAGATGAGAACAATCCAATAAAAAGCAAATGCAATGTTGAAGGATATGAGACCGATCGATATAACCTTTTTAAAAAAAATTAAAAAATAACATGATTAATTAACCATGGTTAAAATACCAAAACTTGCGACTTAGATCATGAGACCAAGATATCCTCATAAAAAAAATCAAAACAGATTATGAAACTCAATTCTCAACCGACCCAATAGTGAATGATAAAATTAGAAAAAAAATTAATTAAAAAAAATACAAAAAGCAACTCGAGTTAACTCGGGTTAACTCTTTAAGTACTATTCTGGGATCATGAAACTAAATTAACCTAATAGAAAACAAATAGAACAATTATGAAGTATAATTTCTAACTAACCCAATATTAAAGGATAACATTGAAAAAAAAGTTAAATAAAGAAAAAAAACCCCTAGCTAACCGGGTTAACCCGTCAAACCCGCGATCTGTATCATGAGAGTAAGATAAACAAATAAAAAAAAATCTAATATTCAACGAAAAAATAAAAAAAAATAATTAAAAAAATAAAAAATAAAATAAAAACAAAAGTATTATTCATTGCTACAGTACTTTAAAATTTTAATGTATTGTTAATGTTTTAATGTGTTGTTAATGTTAATTAATTAATTAATAATAATGGGTAACAATGTAGCATGTGTGTAGAACTAGTAACACATTTTCCAAAGAGTGGGCACGAGTCAAGAACCAATAAGAAGCAAGTGACTCTCTCTCTCTCTCTCTCTCTCTCTCTCTCTCTCTCTCTCTCTCTCTCTCTCTCTCTCTCTCATCTCTAACGGACGTTGAATTTCTTGCTCCCAAGTCAATGAGATTTCTGACCACTTTCTCTCTCCACTTTGAATTGCTGCAATTACAGTCTTCGGGGTGCGAAACTCTCAAACAAACTGGATAATAAAAACTGGATAATCTCAAACAGTTTCACCATGCTAGATCTCATCAGCATCGTCATCCATGCGTGCTACCATCCATGCACACACACACACACACACACACACACACCCACTCGATGATTCTTCTTAATCCTCTACCTGCCTAACTCCATGGACAAGAGAGATATTCATCCATTTACATCGATCAGTGTTTCCATATTCGTTAATTTTGGTGTTGAATGAGCTTAACTAATGGATCAAAACCCTTTAATTGATTCATTTACGTCTTGGGAAATTGAATTTTAAGTGTAATGGGAATAAAGCAACCCTTGTGGATAAGGCATCTGGATGCTCATATTATTGCATTAATTCGTTACACTCTACATTACCTTGGAGAAAGCTGGAGAACTACGCATGAGAGTACTGTGGTTTACTTTGCATATTATCATCCACAACTTTGCGTCCTTCAAATCAAGATCAGGCAAGAATATATTTCCCATTTAAGCCTGTTATCATTCGTTGGATAGTCTTTGCTTAATCAAGTCTACTTCCTTAATCCCAAATTAATTTCCCTTAATCATTAGCAAGATCATACTTGTATAAATATTAGTATCATTACAATATTACCTAAGGCAATTCTACCTGTAATCTCGTCTAATAGTTTAAATTTTTAGGTTGAAATAGTTCTTTGATATAGTATCAGAGTTTTATAACCAAACGATCACGAGTTCGAATTTCACTATCTCTATTTACTAAAATTAAATACAAGATGGTGTGGTCTTGTGTTCAGAGAACAATTACGAGTTCAAATCTCATTATCTCTATTTATTAAAATTAAACACAAGATGATGTGGTCTTGTGCAAGTTTCGAACTCAAAAAACTTTTACTTGAAAAAATATGTTAGAGAATTATATAAATCATATTATAAAATCTTACTTAACAATTTAAATTTTTAGATTAAAAATGATTCTTTTACACTGTAGCTTCAAAATGGAAGATCATGTTTGATTTGTTGCGGTGTTGTAATGCACAATAACGACGTATAAGAAACAGACAGGACGAAGCAAGGCTATCTTGCTCTGATTCTTCACTTCTACCTCGGATTAGTCATGTTCTACATTGGACACTCGGACCTGGATATTGAATCTTACACCCCAAATATATGTATATACGAAGAAATTAAATTGAAGAAATTTGTAAAAATAACCAAATTCAAAACAAGTGTATGAACATTGAACAACACCCGTACGTGTCAGATATGGATCCTCAAATCCGAGCAAGAGGCAAAACGTTCAAGGTATGCTATATGAAAAAGAATTTATGTGATTATTATAAAATTATATAGGAAACAACAAAAATTATTTAAATTTTTAAATTAAAATAGTTATTTGATATAGATCATGAATTCGAATCTTACAATTTCTATTTATTAAAATCACTTAATTTTAAACAATAAAAAATATTACTTGGCTATTAATGAATTGAATGAAGCAGATATATTACCTAAATCGTGATATGATTTTGAATTATACCAACTCTTCTTATGGATATACATGAAAGTTGAAGCTAATAGGGTTTTTTTAGATCTGTGATGCTGTCCATTTTACCAAACTTTGAAAGCTAAACATAATCAAGATGCTGAAATATATATGTTTTTTTCTTAATTATTACACTTAGGATTAAAATTGCACCTAACTATTTGGGGAACGAGACAGTCGACATACATAGTACTGTGCTAATTTTTTTTAATTAACTCAAAAAATTATTTTATAAACAAGGTTTTAGATATAATTCCATATATTTATCTCTAATTAATATTCATAAATTAATAATATAATGACCTATGATGGGAATACAGTCTAATTATTACCCCAAATACCCGATTACAAAAGTAATTACAACTTACCAAATAAGATCAAAATTTGTTAGAAATGTTAATAAATAGGAATTACAACCCCCAGAAGCAAAATCTCTTGAATAAAGAACAGACTTAGCTTGAAAATTAGAATTTAGAAATGGCAATATATATATATATATATATATATATATATATTGAGAGCGGGAGAGATCTGATGCAAATGCTTTTGTAATCTGTTTATCGGCAAGAGCTTAATATATTGCCGCTGTACACGTGTCTCCAAAAATAGGATTCCTCATGCATGTTCTTCCATATATTCTTCCGAAAAAAGACAGTGATGTCAATAAATGACTGAAAGTCTATGGAAGAAAATGTGAATTAATGAGCAAATGACAGAAACAGAAAATTAGCAATGACTAAACCCTAATAAGGTAAAGAGAATTTAATGGCAGCAACACACTTGGCACCAAAGAATCTGCACTGTACAGTCACATACAGAACTGAGACTGAAGAAGACACGATCTTAAACGGATAAGACCGTATTAATTTTTATTTACCCACTCAAACTCTTCGTGCAAGTTGCCACAGTCACTCTAGAAATCACCCCTTCCTCCCCCTCTACCCCTCACCTTCTCCCATTATAAATTCCCATGCAAACCCGCTTCCCTTTTCATCTTCAAAACACAATCTCAAAAACCCCTTGCTGTAAAACCAAGAAATATTTGAGAGTGAGTGAGCTAGCAGTATGGAGAGTGGAGTTAGAAAAGAAGACAAACCCCCTTCCTCCTCTTTCAATCTTCAACAACAACAACAACTGCCCTCCTCAGTAAAACCTGGCCCGTTAAAAAAGATCATAATGGTTGCATCAATAGCAGCTGGGGTTCAATTTGGTTGGGCACTACAGCTCTCTTTGTTAACCCCATATGTGCAACTTTTAGGCATTCCTCACACATGGGCAGCTTTCATTTGGCTCTGTGGGCCGATTTCTGGTATGTTAGTCCAGCCAGTAGTTGGCTACCACAGTGACCGCTGCACATCTCGTTTTGGCCGTCGCCGACCATTTATCGCGGCGGGGGCTGCTTTCGTCACCATTGCCGTGTTTCTCATTGGCTATGCCGCTGACATTGGCCACCTTTCTGGTGATTCCCTAACCAAAACAGCTAAACCACGAGCCATTGCTGTGTTTGTTGTAGGGTTTTGGATTCTTGATGTTGCTAATAACATGCTTCAAGGTCCATGTAGGGCATTTCTTGCTGATCTTTCAGGGACGAATCAGAAGAAGACACGTACATCCAATGCTTTCTTCTCTTTCTTTATGGCTGTTGGCAATGTTCTTGGCTATGCAGCTGGGTCTTACACTCACTTATACAAACTTTTTCCATTTTCAAGAACCAAAGCTTGTGATGTCTACTGTGCAAACCTCAAATCTTGCTTCTTTATCTCTATTGCCTTGCTTTTAACGTTAACAATTCTAGCTCTCTCTTACGTACGTGAAAAACCCTGGTCGCCGGAGGGAAGTCCCGGTGAAGGCGGTGACGAGGAGGAGGAAGAGGAGGCGATTGGAGAAGCCAAAGAGTCGGCGCCAATGCCCTTTTTTGGGGAAATATTTGCTGCTTTGAAGAACTTGCAAAGACCTATGTGGATCCTACTTTTGGTGACGTGTCTAAATTGGGTTGCTTGGTTCCCTTTCCTGTTGTTTGATACTGATTGGATGGGGAGAGAGGTTTACGGTGGTGATTCAAGTGGAAATGCTGATCAACTCAAGATGTATGATCGTGGGGTCCGTGCAGGTGCATTGGGGTTGATGCTTAACTCGGTGGTTTTGGGAGTTACTTCGCTTGGTGTGGAGGCTTTGGCTCGTGGGGTTGGTGGGGTTAAGAGGCTGTGGGGGATTGTGAATTTTGTCTTGGCTATTTGTTTGGCTATGACTATTTTGATAACCAAATTGGCTCAGTCCAACAGAAGGTACACCACCGTGAATGGAGGAACCCACCTCTTGACGCCGCCGCCTGGTATCAAGGCTGGTGCTTTAGCCCTTTTTGCCGTTATGGGCATACCTCAAGCTGTAAGTTCTTGTTGGGCTAGCTTTAATTTCTTTTCAAGTATTGTTTCGTGAGTAAACTTGACATTATGAATTGAAATTTCAACATAAATTTGACTTAAAAATTAGTTAATTCAATTTCCATATAATACTTACACTTTGATTTTTTTTTTTAAATTTCTTTTGTCATATAATTTTTAACAAACTGATTGCTACATGAAAGGTGTTTAATGTTTTAATATATTTTTTAATTTTAATTTTAATATTTTCATAAGATGTTCATTTTGAATTTGAAATACTGTAATCACAGTTTTATAGTATAACTAGATAAGATAAGATAAGATAAATAGGTTGATCATATTATCAGAGACATAAACGAGAGGACAGTGGACAACACTCCCTATGACTGCAAGTGTGTAAAATCTTCAAGTCTCTAGGAACCTGTACCTGCGTGGAGCCACGTAGTTTACAAATGGCTAGTTTTTGAGTTTTGATTCCTTTCAATGGCCCTCCAATGCATGGACAGCAAACATTAACTGCCCTCGTCTGAGTTTCTTCTTGAATGTGTTTGTTTGGCTGGATTAGGCAGATTATGATGTTACCTAGCAACACTTAATTAATGAAAAGCCATGATTATCAATATTTTATTAGGGGCATGGATTTAGTGAAACGTCAAATTAATGGAAATATATCCAATATTAATGTGTGCATTTAATGAAAATTGTGTGGTAGCTACTGCTGCGATTGTTGTTGGAAAAGCTGCAACTGCTGTTTTAATGGAACTTGAAGAACATATCTTTAATTCTTTGAAAAACATTAATTTGATCATAGTAATCTTAAGTTATTAATTAGTAAAACAAGACTCGAAGATTTTCATGATTAACCAACGATGGCTAATGTTTTGCAGATAACTTACAGCATCCCTTTTGCTCTGGCATCAATCTTTTCTAACACCTCTGGTGCTGGCCAAGGTAAATTTTTAATTTCCAACCCTTTTTAAAGAAAATGAAAGCTGTACTTTTGGTGATTCGTAAAGTACCCTCATAAACTCTTAATTCCCTTGTTCCAAATTTATTATAGGGCTTTCTCTGGGAGTTCTCAATCTGTCAATAGTTATACCACAGGTCAGTGTTTCATGCTGTTAATGCATACTGCTGTTATAAATTCACCCCTAGTGATTGTTTTTCCAAGCATAATGCCTCTACAAGTTTATGCCATAAATTTATTTGATGATGGTTTCTTGGAGTGCATTCAAATTGGATTCATCTTGAGCCCTAGCCTTGTGAGTCCTTCAGTACTGGACAATGCCACAGTAGTGATCTGTTGACTTGAACATAAAAGGGAAACAGTATTCCACAAGTATTATGCTTCTTTAATTAGATAAAGAAATCGTAGTCTGACAACTATGACCTATCTTTTTATGTAATGATTTATTGGAATGTATGGAATGCCGCATCTAGACATGTTAGTATGGGCTACAATGTCTGCAATTGAATTATTGAACAAGTCCACAAACACTTCTCCACTAAAAGCACTCAAGGGCAGTCCACAAACACTTCTCCACTAAAAGCACTCCACTAAAAGCACTCAAGGGCAGCCCACAAACACTTCTCCACTAAAAGCACTCAAGGGCAAGCATTATATTGGTTTCGAAGTATGGGTGTAATGCTGGCTTATGAAATTATTGGAAAGGTTGGAAAGTTGCATAAACTTTTTCCAGACAGAACAAGGTTACATCTTTGTTCTTCTCTGACTCAATGATATTCTGTGAACCCCAAGAATGATAGACTGACACTTCAATTATGCGATTCCGTGCACCAAAATACAGAACATGAAGAAGAGAAGAAAAGAATCTTATTCAAATCATGGAAAGGAAAAAGAAGAAAAAACAAAGCGGATATAATGTTGATGGAAAGGAAAGAAAAGAAAAAAGAAAGTGGATATAATATGTTGATTTAGAGATGCTAAAGGATGATTTAACTCAATTACTGGTTTAATTATATTTTTGCAGATGTTGGTGTCTGTAGCAAGTGGACCTTGGGATGCCCTTTTTGGAGGAGGTAATCCACCAGCTTTTGTAGTAGGAGCTGTTGCAGCCGCAGTTAGTGGAATATTGGCGTTCACCATGCTTCCATCTCCACCTCCTGACATCCCCTCAAACAAAATGGCTGTCACTGCTGCATTCCATTGACTTGCAAAAATGTAATAATAGCAGTTTGCCTTTTCTTTTTAACTTCTAAAGACTGGTGACTGGTCTATAATGGGTCCTCTTTTTTTTTTTGGAGATGTATCAAAGGCCAAAATGGCCAAGTGTTTGTCGTCATAGCTTAATCAAATGGCCACAAATGGCCATTTGAGAGTCATGTCCATATGGCTGTGCGAACATGCTTGTCTAAGTGAAATATACAGTCATGGTTAATCCTATTCCCAGCTCTAATTATCTAATAACAATATCGTAGGGAAAAGTTCATTTCCAAAGTTTTGTTTTGGCGTACTTATTTTGATTATTTATTTGGCGTACTTATTTTGTCGAAAACATGTACTGCTAACATAGGACTGACACATCCAGGGGGAAGCTCTGTACCATATCCAACATCTAGGCAATATTTTTTTCAGTCTACTGTGGTGTTGATGAATATTTATAACCTGTCATCGTGCTTTGAGTTCTGTTGGAACTGAAACCATGAATTTTATAACCTTTTTCCTTTCCTTTCCTTTTTCTTTCCTTTCGTTCTTCTTTTTTATTGGGGTTTGGGGGAAGGGGGGCCTGTCAGCCGAACTGCTTAGTTTTTGTCTGATCAGCTCTTTGCAAAATGACGTTGCCATCATAAGAACTTGAAGAGTGATTCGAAATGCTGGCATTTGAAAGTTTTTGCTAGCACACTTTGAATTCATATCCATTGATGCTTCTCTTTTTCCACTTTCAAAATCTGTTCTCCCGTCTAATTTTTGTACTCGTATTCCTGCCACTTAGTGCTTGCAGCCCTTATCATCTCGATCTGGGTTGATCGTATTTCACACTTTCATTTTGTTGTTTTGTTAATTGGAATTTGTGTGCTGAGATATATACACATGAGTAGATTATATACAAGGATGGATATATAAAAACCACAATCCAATAACACAAGCTTTTGGATTGAAAGTGGTGCCCATTAATGTACATTAGCCCTTGTGGGCGCAGGCCTGTGAAGGGACTCGCAGACTCCCCGGTGTAGATTAACTTGTTTGATGTGGAAACAGGGTTGGCTTGAAAATGATTATGTACTCCTGGAAAACATTTCATGTACCTAAATGTGATGAGTAGATGGGCAAACCCTTCTAGTCTTTTAAGGATCTTGGCTGATGATTCGAAAACCATGTCAAGAAACCAAGACTCCAAACCTGAATGCCTGAATCAGTATAAGCCTAAAAGATCTGATGGAGAGACTTTTCATTCATGGTGACGTTGAAATATTCTGGGAACTTATTGCAGCAAACTTTCCAGTGTGCACAGAAACTTGCTGCTGTTGCTGGTCTCTCCACCACAAATGAATCAAACGACTGGACTTCATCCAACACTAACATTCACTTATTAGTTATTTTGCTTTCTGTTTTCAAAGTTTGTCTTCTCTCAAACAGAGTTACATGCAGGACAAGCAGAAACAGTGCTGATAGAGCCCAGGACTCAATGCTTTAAAGCATTGAGCAGTACCCCTTTATCCTTCTAAATGCTTTAACAGCCTATCAGAAACTTGATATGTTAGTTTTGTGCTGTTGAAGCTTGATGGACTATGTTCAAGTATAGAGACATGGATGCATGCCGCATATTTTCGTATGCATGATTCTTGCATGCTTGTGTGTGTGTGTGTGTGAATATTCACGTGTCTGAAGTAGGACAATAATGGATCTCTTATTTGTTTTGAATTTTAGTATCTGAAGAATCTTGCCTTCAACATAGCTAAACATGGATGGAATGTTGTTGTTGGCAACCATTGAGGAGTTGGCGGTGTTTCAATTACTGCAAGTTTCTTCTCTCTTTTTTGCTGAATACTTGTGTAGAGCTGAGAAAGATGAAATATAATGTGGGATTAATATTGGTTTACTTGACAGTCGAAACTAGTTGCTATATAATCATCTTATACTTGTTTTCTCAGAAATGAATTCTGTGTTGACAGCAATTACTTGCCGACTGTGATGTTTTTCTGCCTCACATATCAATTGCATTGGCCGATTATTTGCCTAAAACTATGACCATGAGCATTATTGTCTCCAAATTATTGCCTTTTTGGACATTCGTAGATGAAGTTACTTCATCTTTAATTTATCTTCTGTCAAATAAAGCTATCAAGACAAAATGTAAAGTTCCTGGTAAAAGCCTTGAACTTCTTAAGGGTCACATATATATTATGTGCTTCTATCCCTTTAGATTTTAAACATGTACTTTACATTGGAGCGCCAACAAGAAGTCAATAATATAGAACCACTGCATACGGTTGAAATTCTGTCTAACAAGAAGCAATCTACTGGGAAAATATGGTCAGATCACAGGACAACATTTTTGTGTGTTGTCTCTTGTACATGCATTCCTGCTTGCCTCCTTTTTAGCTTGCTGAAAGTTGCTTGGGCTACCATTGGTTATTCTTGCTGCTATATCCTTCCTTTCACTTTAAGTTAAGAGTGTCAGAGATTTGATTCGAGTGGTATTCTACTATGGGAATTAGAAGAATTTCCTCAAGGAATGAGATACAAGAGCCTTTGAAGGATTGAATTTATACTAAACAGAGTATTTTGGCACTGTTTATAATTGGAGAAATCTGAATTCCTTGAATATCAGAGTACAAATTCTACAATATAGGGTCGTTTCTAAATTCAAATCATAATCATCAAAGTGGAGATTTACTGACAAGATTAATGGTAACAAGAAACAGAAATGCAGTTCCTCGGTTTCTACTGTCCATTCAAAGTTATCTGGATCTTCTGGTTACTTTCTGTTGTTTTCAAATCTTGTGTCACTGTAGCTAAGATGGCTCTTCTGTGCTTATTTTGTTATTCTGTAGGTCATCTGAATCTGAAAAATGCCACTTTGGTGGCCTTGAATATAGCATCCAGGTTCAGGAATTTAGTACTTGGTTGCCAAATATTTGCAGTCTCAGTTCTGCATTAGATTTGTTCAACTGCGTTTTCATTGCCAAGTCAATCATTGGAGTGAAATCTGCTTATCATTTTGGTACGTTAATTTTTTTCCATGCAAGAAGAGTTGGAAAGAGATCCATTGTTCCAGTAATGTGGACTAAGTTACTGTTTAGATTGCTTGGATTTACTTTGTAAAAGAATCAAAATTAGCTTATCTGATTTCATACGCAACAAGCTTCCTTTTTACTTTGTTGGATTCTGTAGGGTCAAGGATATCGCATCTCATCGTCGCTTTTAATTAATTTGGTTGTTGAACCGTGAACAGCTCGATGTTCAGTCCTCATGTGTTGATATTAATTATTTGTTTTCAGGCGAAATATCCTGGGGAGGATGGAGAGAGGACTCCTGTTGCAGGGGCTGCAGCGGTTTGCAATCCATGGAGCTATTTTGGTTAGTGTTTTTGCTGAATAAAGTAACAATTCAAGTGATTTAATTTTTCAAGTGGAACTAATATCACGAGGGCTGAAGTTTCTTGTCGTCAGCTGGTAATTTAGTTTCCAATTCCGAAAGGAAAATGGCTATGCCAAACTTGGAAGAAGCAGTTGTCATGTGGCTTCCGATACCTTTTACCTTTACCTCTCCTTAATTTTTCGCATAAGCAGCATTTCACTCCTTCTCAACCAATGTTATGCTGCACAGAACATCCATCCTGTTTCCTGTAGCAATCAAGGGCAGATTCTGCACTGGAATAGTTGAAAGGCTAGCAGGAAGACATTCTTTCTTTTATTTCTATTCGCAGTACAGCATGATAGCTTCAGGAAAAAAAACATTTCACTTCTAATCTTGTTCTCAACTGCTCTATATTGATAAAATATTTTTCTGTTGTGTATTCTTTTGCCCTTCATTCTGATGTCTTTCCTCCTTGTCCTGTTATTATTTATGGATCAAACCCAATGTTCTAGCAGGTGGGATTTCAAAGGCTAAGGATTCATCAAGCTTTATCTTTGGTGTTCTTTTGGCATTAAAATTTGGTTTTGTTTCATCCTACTAATTGTATAACTGTATGTCCATAATGTATGTTTCTATATCAAAATCAATAAATTAAGCTTAACTAAAACTTGTGCTTTTGAAATATGAAGATTCTGATATATTATTTTGGTATTATGAAATCTAGAGTCCATGTGAGCTCAGTCGTCAAAAGGATGGTGAGAATACATAAATGCCTGAAAAGTGAAGAACAAAAGACGAAGAGGTAAGAACAGGGAAGCACTTGAAATGTCAGCACAAAACAATTGCATGAAATGCCAACAAATCTAAAAGAGGATAACTAATGAGATATCATCAAATAGTATGGATCTAACATTGCAACCAAATTCACATGGTTTTCTAGAGGTCGATATCATTAGTATAAAATGCCCCACTTGCCTAGTTTGGTGGTCTTACTAGAGTATCAGATAGAGCTTTCTGTGCTTATATTCCTCGGTGAAAGATCAGCATAAGAGCCATTTGACATAGTGATTTCTTGATCTAATTATCATATTTTGCATCTTAGAGTGTAGCTTTCATGTTATTAACATGTTTCACTTTGCTCTTCATTTTCTACAGCTAAAGAATTATTTCTTCTGCATAACCTGAAAGCCGATAAATTTGAAAATAGCAGAAGTTTTCGCTTTAATATGGCATTTACATCATAAATTTGTGTATAATATTTCTCCTAATGCTTTCTGGGATCATTACAACTATGCAACCTGCCTTACTGGAAAATTTGAGGTGTTAGTAACTGACATTTGCATCTCTTCCTTCTCGCTCGCTTGTCTTCTAAGCATCCAAAAGTATCATATATTTTTCAGACTACTATGTTGGGGAATGTATCGGTGCCACGACTATGCATTAGTGCTCTGGATGATCCAATCTGCACTGGAGAAGCCATTCAATGGGATGAATGCAGGTGGATCCTCTTCTATGATACTGAAATAACTTGTGTCCTTAACAACCCACTTTCGTGTTAATCTGAGATTTGAATTTTCTCTTTTGACCATTTCAGACAGCAAACCCAAACATTGTGTTGGCTACACCACAGCATGGAGGGCATCTAGCATTCTTTGAATGATTAGCGGCAACCAGCTACTGGTACTTCTTACCTTTCTGGTAGTAGAACACTAGTCTCTAATCAATTCAACATTCAGATGATGTTTTGACTATAAATGTATGTAATAGTTCATCTTCCTAGATTTACAAGTCTTGTCCTGATTTGGAGATGTCATTCTTTGGGGTAGACAGATGGATAGACCTTATATTTTAATGGGATTAGCTGTGGCGTTTTCTTAACTTTCCTCTGGTAACCCCCCCAAATCTCTTCTAATTCGCAGGTGGTCAAGGGCTGGAGATGAATTTCTTGGTGTTCTACACTCTAGTCCATACATGCATGTACAGAAGGTGCACTTTCTGTTAATTACTCCTACTCTTCTCATCAAACTGATAACAAATTATTATCAGATATGCGTTGGTGAATGTAAATCGTTGTTTTCGGACCTTGTCTAATTGTGGAAGGATATGATCTTCAAGGTTTTGTTCTCTTTTCTCCACTTTAATCAACATGCTAATGTTTCTGGAGGTACCGTTGTTTTCCTGTAAGAAAATTCTTAAATCAGATTTTGCAACAGAAACGCATATCAATGTGGTTTCTCGCTTTCATTGCCATCAGAACAAAATGGCCACTGCTAGGATCAGCCCTTAATCTCATCTTTAGAAAGAAAGAGGTCAAGAAAAGTCATGCCCGCAGCTTAACAGGTCTGCTAAAATGTTCTTCAATAACTTTGTTTCTTCTTTTTTCTTGATTATAGGCTAACGAGAAGTATTTCACTTGTATTAACATATAATTTAATAATATTCCTTCTATATTTTCAGTTGTTTATTCATTCATTAAATGCTAACAACAACAACTTTTTAATAAATCCATCAACGATTATATATATATATATAAAGGTCTTCTAAATGTCTGTCATTACCTGCCGAACTGCACTATAGCAAAAGAAAAAGAAAATCATGTGTCTCCATCTCTGAACTTAATTATTGCCGCCAATTTGGATAACCTCTAAGAGGAGATCGGGGTGTGTGTGTGTGTGTATGGAGTTTCAGACGGCATACAAGGTGACATTTTTTTTTCCTGACCTTCGCTGGTCGATAGGCTTAGATTACGCCACCATGTGGGGCATATTTTGGTGTTTGCACTTGAAAATCGACACCATCTTTCATCAAAATTCTAAAAACTTCACTGTTCTTCGAGAGGAAGTTTTTGAGTTAATTTGGAGCATTTTCATTGAGGTTAGGCAATGATTAGATCACGGTCTTCTTCGAAGTGATATAGTTTTACGGGGACATTTAACTAAAGTACTTATCAAATTCTCAATTTGAAGGCACCATTAATACCCTTCGATGGCTGAACGGTGCCATATTTTTTTTAAAAAAAACAAATCTGGTATTTATGAATTTACTGTACCTTAATTAATCTAATTAAGCCAGGTCAGTTAATTAAAAGATAAAACTCTTCTAGTAATTATATACTTTATTCACAAGTTTCGAACTCAAGATTTTATTTAAAAAAACCCACCAATAAACCATTTAACCAATTACTAAGAAAGTGTGTTTAGTAAAAACAATTTAAAATAACTTTTTTTCAAGAAAAATAAGCAGTGTGAGTAGAATTTATAAGTCAAATCTTACATCAAATCAAAACTACTTTATAACAAGGTTAAACTCAAGATTTATTTTTTATCAAGCATTTTTTTAAACCTTTTTTTATAAATCAAAATTAAAAAAAAAACAACTTAAAAACCATACCAAACAATACTTTAATCACTCAAATTTTAATTTTAGATTTGGACCTCTCTTCCGTACGTCCTTATATATGTTAGTTTTTAGAAGGAAAAGGGTGTCATCTGGCTAGGAATTGATGCTTGTGAATCAATGTGTGTGTACATGAAATAATGACTCGTGCCGATATCTCACAAAAAAACATGAATATCGGCCGCTGCCATGATTCTAAGGACAAAGGGTTTTTGGTAAGAAATGACCTCCATCATTATTAATTAGGAAGCTATCATTTCAACTTTTTTAATATCAAATTCAACTTTCTTTATCTATTTTTAATCAAAGAATCTATCATTTCTTCCCTTGTGATGAGCACGCGACCAATTTTCTAATTGGAAAGAATATTCAAACCATTGGAAACAAGAAAAAACCAAAGGAAAATCCAAATCACGTTTATTTTCCTTGTATTCTTAGAGCGTGTTTGACAGTGTTATAGTGGTTGTTTTTCAAATAATTTTTCGTGTCAAAATACATGTCAATGATATTTTTTCATTTTTTAAAAATTATTTTTGACATCAGCATATCAAAACGATCCAAAAAATACAAACTGTATTCAATTTTAATAAAAAAAAATTTTAAATTTGATCAAACACAAGTTAAACCATAAAGCCAAACAGACTTTTAGCCTTCATAGCCGTTTATATTGATGCAGTTTATCCTCTGTTCAATTTTTTTTCCCCATAAAATTGTTTTATTTGTTTTATATAATTATATATGAAGCAGTTGGAAGTCCGTACTTCAATGGTTATGACAAGTCCTTCTCGGTTTTATTATTTCTTCATTAATTTGAGTTTGATTATTATAATATAATTTATATGCTGATGAAAATAATATAAAAATATAATATATATAAATAATATAAAATTTTATCAAATAAAATTAATCACCGTATAAAAATTCTAATTCAAAATTTTATAATTATTTCAAGTTTTTTGTTTTGTTTTCATATTTCAACTAAAAATACTTTGAATTTAAAAGTTAAATATTAAATTTAATGTTAACAATTTCAACTTCAGATACTATTCCTATAATTCTAAACTTGTACGTAGTTCCAGACTTGTAATGATATCTCTTTGATACAAATTTTGTGATATTTTATATGCAAAAAGTATATTAAAAACTTGTGAAGTAATTAAATAACTTGAATATTTTGAAAGTAAAAAAATTAACTTAATAGCTCAGGATATGATTCTTCAATTGATTACAAATATGCGCGAGAATTTCTTTGACTTCTGACTTTGTCTTCTCCAACATCAAATTTATAATTACCTTCTCAGCTAGTTTCTTAAAAAAAACAGTATTTGATCATGTCCTCTTCAAAGCCATAAAGTTTATAATTTCCCCATTTTCAAGAATCCTCTCATGACCTGGAGAATTTTCTAAAACAAATCTGATGCCTTGAATATGAGCTGGAGTACATATGCTGGGATAATTAAGGAACCGAGTTGACTTGGAATAATGTGAGATAAAATCATGTTCATATTGAGCATATATACACATGAATATGTTGATGTTGTCTATGATTTTTCTCCACCAAAAAGGTGATCAACAACTATGATGTAGTCGTGGGAGAATTATCACAAAAGGGATAAGATAATCAAAAGATAGAATGATTGCCTTCTTGAACTTATTTCTTCTACAGCAACAGCTATATATCTCTGCAGACGAATAGGGTTGCTTTTTCACACTTGTAATGTTCTTTTTATGTGTTTTGAAACTCCAGACGATTGAGAAATAGAAAAAGACCTAGCAATTTGCAAAATTTCATTATAAATAGTCTTTTTACAATTAATTTGTGTGGCCTTACTGTTGAGTACTGTACAATGATCATAAAAGTGTAAGGACTATGGACACCACCTATCTCCATATTGATGTGATATTGTCCACTTTGGGCCTAAGCCCTCATGAATTTGCTCTTGGGCTATACCCAAAAGGCCTCACACCAATGGAGATATTTGTCCATCCTTATATACCCATGATCCTCCCCACTTCTAGCCAATGTGGGACTTTGGTCGTATACCCAACAATCCTCCCCTCGAACAAAGGACCACCGAGCCTCCCCTCAAACCGATCATTCATTCGTCCACTCTCTACCAACCAGGATTCTTCATTCTCTACTTCACCGTGTTGGGGTCAGGACACGTCCATGAAGCATCCGGAGAGCACTACCTGACTTGAGAGTTTTTTGCTCTTTCTAAGTCAACTCCTCTTCACCGTGTTGGGATCAGGACACGTCCATGAAGCATCTGGAGCACACCGCCTATCCAATAGAGCTGATCCATGGATTACATCGTGATTGGGGGCCCACCACCTTTTGTTCGGCATTCCGAGGATTCATCCATCATGGCTATCTCTGGGGCCTGGCTCTGATACCACTGTTGCACAGATCGTAGAGAATGAGAATGAATTGCTATTTTTATTGAATAAAGAACAGTGCCTTTAAATAGGCATTACAATGACTCAAATAATCAAAAACAGAATTAACTAAAGACTAGGCACTAACCCAACTTAACCCAACAGACCAGCCACTAAGTAATGAGAGCTGGACACGTATACCATTTATTCATCCACTAACTAACAAACTCCTATTGACCTGGACAACTATGCAGTGAATAAGAAAATATTCCCAACAATCCCTCCCTTAAACTGAACAATTTCAGACATTCAGTTTAAAGAATAATAAGATAGCTTTTAATACAATCATCCCAAAGAACACACTCCAAGCAACTCCCTTAGCTTGTGAAACAATGGTGTTTTAAGCGGCTTAGTGAATATGTCAGCCACTTGGTCTTCACTCCTGCAGAAAATAAGATTAATTACTTCATCTTTTGCGAGATCCCTTAATAAATGGTATTTGACATCAATGTGCTTGCTTCTCCCATGTAGCACAGGATTTCTTGATAGTTTTATTGTTGAGCTGTTGTCACAATAAATTGAAGTTGCTCCTTGTTGTTTGAACTGAATTTCTTCAAGAATCCTCCTTAGCCAAATTGCTTGACATGCACATGAAGCTGCAGCTATAAATTCAGCTTCGGTTGTTGATAAGGTAACTATTGGTTGTTTCTTGGATGACCATGAGATGGCTCTTGTACCCAGCATAAAAACATACCCCGAAGTGCTTTTCCGATCATCTTGATCCCCGGCATAGTCACTATCAGTAAAACCCATTAAATCTGAATGTTCTCCTTTTTTGTAGAGTAATCCAAAATCAGCAGTACCTTGTAGGTAACGAAAGATTTTTTTTGCAGCAAGAAGATGAATCACTTTAGGGTTTTCCATGTATCTACTAATGAGACTGACATCATACATTATGTCAGGCCTCGTCGCTGTCAAATACATTAGACTCCCTACAATTTGTTTGTAGTTTGTACTGTCAACCCTCTTCCCTTCTGGATCCTTGAAAAGCTTCACACTAACTTCAGTAGGTGTGCCAACTGAGTTACAATTGTTCATTTGAAATCTTTCTAAGATTTCTTGAACATACTTCTTTTGCGAAATGAAAATGCCAGTTGTTGATTGTATTACCTCAAGGCCGAGATAGTAATGCATCATCCCGAGATCAGTCATCTCGAATTCAATCATCATAGACTCTTTAAACTTCTCAAACATGGCATAATTATTTCCAGTGTAAATCAAATCATCCACATATAGGCACACAATCAGCATTTTTCCATTTTCAGTTTTGACAAAAAGTGTATGCTCATGTGGGCATTTCTGAAATCCCTCCCGTAAAAAATAAGCCTCTATGCGACTATACCAAGCTTTGGGAGCTTGTTTAAGTCCATAGAGCACCTTTTTTAACTTATATACTTTATCTTCAGCACCAAGTTTAACATAACCAGGAGGTTGATCGATATATACCTGCTCCTCTAGCTCTCTATGTAAGAAGGCTGATTTCACGTCTAGCTGGAAAATAGACCATGAGTTTTGAGCTGCCATTGCAAGCACCAATCTGATTGTGTCCATGCGTGCAACAGGAGAGAACACCTCTTTATAGTCCACACCGAATTCTTGTTTGTAGCCCTTGGCTACTAACCGGGCCTTATGTTTGTCGATTTCACCATTTTCCTTCAATTTGGTCTTGTACACCCACTTGACACCAATGGTTTTGTGCCGTTCGCGGCAGCTGAGTCAATTCCCAAGTATTATTCCTTTCAATTGTCGCAATCTCTTCATTCATTGCCTGATGCCATGTGGATGTTTTGACAGCAACTTCAAAGGTTGTAGGATCACAGTCAGAAAATAGGGCAAAATAGGTGAGTGGGTCTTCATCTTGGGCAATTCCAGCGACTTCATAATCTGCCATCCATGCAGGCCTTGTCCTTGCATGTAAAGGCCTTTGATCATCCACTAGTTGTGAACTCTCTCTTGTCGATTGTGCTTGCTGCCCTTCTTCATTATCATTATCAATATCAGTATCCAGCACCAAAGGCTTGTTGGGAACACTGTTGTGCCATGACCAGAATTGCTCTTCATCAAAGATTACATCACGGCTAATCACAATTCTCTTAGTGTTAGGATTGTAAAGCTTGTAGGCTTTGGAATGGTCACTAACACCAAGAAAAACACATTTTTCTCCCTTGTTCTCCAGTTTTTTCCTCTTCACATCTGGAATATGGGCATAAGCAATGCACCCAAAAATCTTGAAGTAATCCACTACTGGTCGTCTGCCACTCCAAGCCTCCTCTGGGGTCATATTTTGAACAACAAATGTTGGACTTCTGTTCAAGATATGAATGCTCCATGTAACCACCTCAGGCCAGAAATCTCTTGGAATGCCACTCATATTCAGCAGACTTCGCACCATGTTTAGAATGGTTTGGTTTTTCCTCTCAGAAATCCCATTCTGCTGGGGAGTAAAGGCCGCGGTAAGTTGTCTTTTAATCCCATGATCTTTGCAAAATTCTGTGAATTCAAGAGAGTTGTATTCTCTTCCACGATCCGTGAGAAGAATTTTGATTGGTAATCCAACCCCTTTTTCAGCCAATGCTTTGAAATGCTTGAAAGAGGCAAATGCCTCAGATTTTTCTTGCAAGAAATAGACCCAAATTTTTCGACTAAAGTCGTCAATAAAGGTAATTATATACCTTTTACCACCATTGGAGATTGGATTAATTGGTCCGCAAAGATCGAGAATGCACCAGTTCAGTGCATCTTTGCTCTCCAAGACTTGAACTTTGGAAATGGCTTTCGGTGTTGTTTGCTGACAACACACTCTTCACAAACTGATGAAGGGGCTGCAATTTTTGGTAAGCCAGTCACCATCCTCTTCTTTTGTAGGGTCTTCAGTCCACCAAAATTTAGATGACCATAACGAAGATGCCATAGCCAAGCATCATTATTCATTGTTGCTAAGAAACAAGATTGAATGGTGCTTTTTCGGGTAGAGAGGGAACATTCGGTTGGTTGTCATGTTTATTTGAGCAATTAAGCTCAAATTATCATCCCGAATTTGACATACCCCATTCTTGATAGAAATTTCATACCCCCTTTCTTGCAAGTTTCTACACCTGAGCAAATTAGTCTTCAAGTCTGGTACATAAAGCACATTAGAAATATTGTGCGTGGAATCTTCCTTAGTCTGAATTGAAACCCTTCCTTTCCCCATCACAAAGACCTTAGAATTGTCTCCAAATTTCACATCATCACGAAATGATTCATCCAAGACAGAGAACACAGATTTATCTCCACACATGTGATTACTACACCCTGTGTCTAAATACCACAAATTCCTATTCGTTTCTTCTTTTTCATGGCAAACCATTAACAACGAAATCTCTTCTTCTTTTTCAGCAAAGTTTAATTTCTCACCATAGCCTCTAGTCATACAATCTGACTGAAAATGACCATACCTATGACATCTGTAGCATTCCACATTGGATTTGTCTGCTGACATTGAGTGATGTTCTGATTTGCCACCATTCTGATGACCTCCTCTTCTTCTTCCTCTTTCATGAAAATGATTTTCATGATGTTGATTCTTCTGATGATGTCCACGATGATGCTTTGAAACTGTTGTATGTGACCACGATTGTCATTCCTTCGTAGTCATTTCGTCCCCTGCCTCGCCCTCTGTAAGCCTTGACTGGAGTAGGGTGATAGTCAATTGAGGCTTTCAACAATTGTTCTTCTTTATCCTGTTGGCTGATCTTTTGTTCATGAACCAACAAAGAACTCTATAATTCATCGATTGACAGTTCTTCAATATTGTAAGACTCTTCAATGGAACAGACAACAAAATTGAACTTCGGTGTCATGGATCTAAGAATATTTTCCACGATGATGACATCTTCAGTTTTGTCTCCATGGGTTCGCATCTTGTTGACAATTACCATTGTCCGTGAGAAGTAATTTGTGACTGATTCCCCTGACTTCATTCGGAGTGTTTCAAACTCAGAACGAAGTGCTTGAAGCTGCTGCCTTTTTGCTCTTATTGACCCTTGATACTTCTTTTTCATGGAGTCCCAAATGTGCTTTGATGTGTCTTTGCACAAAATGGTTTCCAGAATTGAGCGATCTATGGCCTGAAATAGAAAATTTTTGGCCTTAAGATCCTTCAATTGTAACCCTTCTCGTTCAGTTCTCTGGGCATTTGTCAGCACGACCCCTTCGGTTAATTCTGGTATTCCAGAATCAACAATGCTCCAATACTCTTTCGATTTCAAGAAATTCTCCATTAGCATGCTCCAGTGGTCGTAGTGACCATCAAACCGTGGAATTGAAGGTTGAACAAAACTGTTTTCTGATGCCATTGATGCTTAATGAAGCTACTGCTGTTTCTCTCACAAAGCTTTCAATTTAGTGGGTTGTCTCTCACAAAGCTTTCAATTTAGTGGGTGAAGTTGCTGCTGTCTCTCCCTCACAAAACTCTCAATTTCAATTCTTAACCAGGCTCTGATACCACTTGTAAGGACTATGGACACCACCTATCTCCACATTGGTGTGATATTGTCCACTTTGGGCTTAAGCCTTTATGAATTTGCTCTTGGGCTATACCCAAAAGGCCTCACACCAATGGAGATATTTGTCCATCCTTATATACCCATGATCCTCCCCACTTCTAGCCAATGTAGGACTTTGGTCGTATACCCAATAAAAAGTACGTACTATCATCGAAGAAAAATACTTCCTACTGTTTTTAAATCATCTGAAAATTGATTCTGCAGGACAAAAGGTATCGAAACAAAAGATTAGTTGCTTGATGATGAAAACAACATCATTACCAAATAAAAGAAGTAGTGGTGATGATCATCAAATCTACTGCAACCCAAACTGTTGTCCCAGTTATATATATATATGACCAAGTACTTTTCTTCAGAGCCAATTCATTATTAATATACTCACGCTGTGAAAGGATCCTTAATTAATATCATATCTTCAGCATATTCTAAGAAATTGGTCTTTTGGATAGTGAGTGCCTGTATCTACATTGATAACTAAGTCCGGAAAATGGTCTGCATATTGGATGACTAATGGACTGCTGCTATCACATAAGGAAATCATCGCCACACATTTAAGGGATCCTGTCCTTCACTGCAGATTTTCAAGGTTTATCAAGCTAGTCATGTTCTTTGCTTAGCGTCGCCAAGAAGCCGCCACATGTCGGCTTCATGTATATACTGCTAGGGTTAGTGATACCTTGCATTTCAAGCTTCGTCAGGCAAATTTATATTAATCAGGGGGGGTTTAAATATAAATAATTGCCCCATTTCTTGCATATACAAGACAATGAAGGCCACAATCTACATCTACCCAACTACGCCCCCATCATTCTTTATGTTGTTAAGGTTCAAAAATGTTTTCTTGGACTCATTCAAACGGAATTTTCAATATTGTAAAGACTAAATATAATTAATATTCCTTAAAGCAACTTGCTCAAATCCTTGGACCGAAATATATTCTTTTTATCCATTTAATTTGATTTTTGTAGAATAGAATAGTAAATGGGAAACAAGGAGCTAGCTGCACCTGGAGTTTTAAGAGTATACGAGTAAAGTACTAACTACTACATATATTAGAGACAAGAAAATAAAGACAAATGCATGATGAAATACATGATCATACCACCAACATACGTATTTCTCAAAAGTTTGCTCATATATACATCAGCATTGCGTGTATAATTTATATATTAATCCCATGTGAAACCTCTCATCGGCGTCCTTAATTACCCGATAATTAAGTTACCATGTTATGCCTATAAAATTTAAAGATATGAAAAGTGTTTTCCGCCAAAGTTGAAGTTTCCATTATATCTCTACTTTTGCTGGTCCAGATGCATTGATGTTTGATGGCTTGGGGAGTGATTGTGGGAAGCGTGGTTGGACTTGATATTCACATACCGGTCAAGAGGATTGAGTGTTTGATCAGAAGTAAATAATAAAAACAAAATGGAGTGGCAAGATTAATGTGGTCTCTCATTGTCTGCGGACCCCTTTAGATGTATTCATTAATGATGAAGGAGAGATCAGTCTATGACTTTTTCGACAGAGAAGATCCGTCGGCTTCTATCAAAATTAATTTTCCTTGGTTATAATGCTATGAGATTTTATAAGAAATAAATAATATATATTTTATCAAAATTATGATTCGATCAAATACATAATGTATATAGAAAGCTTAGAACATTTAAGGTACTGTCCAAGTTCAACTTCCTTTTCAAGCTACAGTGCGTAAGAAATCTAAGACAAGATTTTAAGCAAGAAAATTAGCAACACATGCATATGGCATCTAGAAAAAGGAAAGAGAGGACAAGTCGTCGGGGACGGTAGGTTGGGATTCCCCATTTTCCCCGCTGTTTTTTGTCGACTTCATGATGTCTTTTATAGCAACTTCCGAACTACCAAATTAGACCCCAAAAAAACGATTCCAATTCCTATGGTATTTTCAAGCATAGCATTGGACAAGCAGAAACGTTTCGAAATGTTTTCTTGACCTATGACATCAATTCTTCGAGAATAAAGAGATACCCATCTTCTGTCTCTCCCTTCCTTATTGGTACGAGAAACTAAAAAACAATATCCCATCTCTTATCCCTCTAGTCTTTGGTTCTATTCACTTGTAATGACACATTGGAATATTACCACATGATTTATTACAATGCCCCGTTTCTTGCATAAAAACTCAACCATGACCATCTTCTTTTGCTTGTCCTAAACTTATTCATCTTGCCTTAATATTCCTTTTCTTTATTTCTCTCTTACATTGATGGAAGGCATGGAAGATCAAGAGGAACTTTTGAATCTTAGCCTAGCAGTTGTTACAGACTCCAATGGCGACATGAAAAGGAAGAGAAAGAGATCAAGGGCAGATGTTTCCAATCCTTTGATGAATACTTATGAGGGTCGTAGTGAAGGGAAGATATTTAGGCTACTCCAAATGAGGGAACAAATGCTAAAACTAGACCATAAGAGGAAAGGAGCTGTTGAAGAAAATGGCAAAGGGCTTCATTTGATTCACTTGCTTCTTATAGCTGCCACAGCAATTGACGAGAATAATGTAGGCTCAGCCTTGGAGAATCTAACAGAATTGTATCAAAGTGTCTCCTTATCCGGTGATTCGGTGCAAAGGGTCGTTGCTTATTTTGCTGATGGATTGGCCGCAAGGCTCCTCAGCAAGAAATCTCCCTTCTATGATATGATCATGAAGGAACCAACATGTGAAGAAGAGTTCTTGGCGTTCACAGATCTTTACAGGGTGTCTCCTTATTACCAGTTTGCTCATTTCACTGCAAACCAGGCAATCCTTGAGGCCTATGAGAAGGAAGAAGAGAATAACAACAGTGCATTGCATGTTATTGATTTTGACGTCTCCTATGGCTTTCAATGGCCTTCTTTAATACAGTCTCTCTCCGAAAAGGCAAGCAGTGGCAACCGAATTTCTCTGCGAATAACCGGATTCGGCAGAAGAATAGAAGAATTGCAAGAAACTGAGAGTAGATTAGTTAGCTTTGCGAAAGGGTTTCGCAATCTAGTCTTTGAGTTTCAAGGGTTGTTAAGAGGGTCTAAGCTCATCAACCTAAGGAAAAAGAAAAATGAAACAGTTGCTGTGAATTTAGTCTTTCATTTGAATACTCTGAACGATTCTTTGAAGATATCCGACACATTGAAATCAGTACATTCACTTAACCCCTCCATTGTTGTCTTGGTGGAGCAAGAAGTTAGCAGAAGCCCAGGAAGCTTTTTGTCAAGATTCATGGAGTCTTTGCACTATTTTGCAGCAATGTTCGATTCTTTAGATGATTGTCTTCCTCTAGAAAGCTCAGAGAGATTAAGCATTGAAAAGAATCATCTTGGTAAAGATATCAAAAGCATGCTCAACTGCGACAAAGATGATGCAAACTGTCCAAGATATGACAAGATGGAAACATGGAAAGGAAGGATGGAGGGCCATGGATTTGCAGGCATTAAACTTAGCTCCAAGTCCTTGATACAAGCCAAGCTTCTTTTGAAAATTAGAACTCATTATTGTCCTCTTCAATTTGATGGAGATTTTTGTGGTGGGTTTAAAGTTTTTGAAAGAGATGATGGGAAGGCTATTTCTTTAGGGTGGCAAGATAGGTATTTAATTACTGCCTCTGCATGGCATAGTTGTGCATGATAATTACTTTGTTGTTCCCATTTCCAGCTAACATATTCATGATTTTTGTAACTTGAATCAAATAAGATCAGTACTTAGTTTTGACATGATCATGTTGTAATTTGTGCTATTTAGATTAAAATTAATTTAAATCTTGCTTGCTAGCCTACAATATAGTTAAGTACATAATGTTCACTCATTTCTCTGACCAAAAAAAAAAAAACTTATATTGCCCTATTGTCAAAATCAAGTTCTAATTAATTTGGACATGAAGTTGATTCTACGTTAAATCAATTTATACTAAAATTGCTAAACTCGGTCTGTCACAATCATTTAATTTATGAATTGGATAAATTAACTCGAGTTAATTAAAACATTATTGTTTCAATTTTTTTTAGTTAAAATGATATATAATTTAAAAAAAATGTTTAAATAAAACCAGGTTTTAACCGGGTTAATAATTAAATCTTCAAGTCAATTTTAGATTGATTATTTTTAAAACCAGATCTAAACCAAGAACTAAATCAATTAAGTTGTGTATCAACTTATCAAACTGATTTGAATTTAATAACTTTAGTTTATACATAATAACACGTGTATATTTAAAGATTATCTCATGGGATTGGAAAATCCAAAGTGAAAGTGGATGCCTTCAATATGATTGTCATCAAGCCAACTTTTTCGAGTGAGCTTCACTTCCCCGCAAACTTCTGATGGTGCCATTTTGCCAACTCATAATATTCTAGAACTTAGCAATTCATTATATGGTATGCTTTTTTTCCTTTTAATGATCATAAAGCTAATTTTGGCCTAAAATTACTAACAAATCTCAAGTGTGATGACCAACAAACCTCGTTTCCCTAGCATTTTGGTGCATTAACTTGCATAAAACATGCATCTTGCTTAACCAAACCAATGAGTGTCAAGAAATTTATTAATAAGATGATTATGAAATTTTCTGTATAATTTCGAAGCTGTTAATTTGGCCTAAATCTGCCGCAGCCACAGTTTCATAACTTATATATATTTATGGTGTGTAGCTTTCACGTTTTCGTGAATTTGATGGTGTGCATGCATGAATCCAGCAATTAAATTATACTTGTGAGTTGTGACAATATCCTAGTTGTGACAATCACTTCCCTCGCTAGACGAATATTAATTAATTCTAAGTTATTATAGTTCAAATCTCAAGTTAAGTTATAGTTAAGAGGTAATTTTTTAATTATATATAAATCTTAGTTTTTAACATGAGTAATAATAAATATTAAAAAATTATGATATTAAAAAGCTCTAAAAAAAATATATATGGCTCCTTAGAGCAATGGGACCAATGTATATGGCTTGTGCTGCTTTGTTCTTGTGCTGGGTCAGACCTGAGCGTCACTTGGTGCTAGGGCTACTTGGCCTTAACCTGGATAAGAGGCAGACCGTGCCCTTAATATTGTATGTTCAGATCCAATATTAATTAATTCTTAAGTTATTATAATTCAAATCTTAAGTTAAGTTACATGAGGTAATCTTTTAATTATATATAAATCTTAGTTTTTAACATGAGTAATAATAAATATTAAAAAATTATGATATGAAAAGGCTCTAAAAATGTATATGGATCGTTACAGCAGTGAGACATGTAAATGAATTCAACTTTAACGACGATTCATGAATATTCTTATTATATTTATATCTTTGATTTAAAAAATAAATAAATAAACAAGCTAGCCAGTGGTTGATCATAAAATACAATAGCATAACAACTAAAATACATTGGTCCTGCACTTGAGGGTCTAGCTGTTGTGGTCAATCGTGTGACTTGTTCCACTCTCGTCACGGGTTCGACCTTCTATGTGCACGCCTGTCACCCCCGCGGTGCCTTACCTCCTCCTGGGCTTGCAGGATGTCCAGTAGGCTGTGGGAAATAGTCGTGGTGCGCGTAAGGCGACCCGGACACCCCACGTAAAAAAAAAAAAAAATACATTGGTACTTTCAATGAGCAACAATCATTTTAATAATTGTACTATATATAAGATTATAACAATCAAAATTGATCTGTAACTATATATCCCATGCATATAATTTATTATAATTAATTAACTGGATATAGATGTTAATTACTATCAATGCCCTCCTTAAAGAATGGCAAAAACAACTACAGTTAATTTTGAAAAATAATTTAACTGGTAAGGTTTTGAAACTGTTCTTCAATAGTCATAAGTTTGAGGGTTCTCAGGATCACTGAAAATTTATATAGTCGTTAACTTCAGAGCATGTAAGATTAGTCGAGGTACGCGCAAATTGATCCAGACATCCACGTTAATAATAAAAAAAAAAACTACAATCCTACAACCTCACATACGGTACATAAAAATGTCATTTTCTTCTCCACATAAGATTTAACATCCAAGTTTTAGTATAACATAAGCAGAAAATGAAAGATTAAACTTACCATATATATATTAAATTAAAAAAAAAACTAAGCTACTTGAGAAGTTACTGTGACCTTCTCAAAGATCACTGTAGATTATAACAATAATCCATAATGATTTTTTTTTTTAAAATTGATCTTTTGATTTTTTACATTGTGATTATTCTTTTTTTTTTTGATTTGATATTTTCATGTTGTGTTAGTTTGTGATTGAACTTGAGATTTATTTTAGTTATCTAGATACGGGGCTGATAATGTTGATGAAAAAATCATCGCTCAGTTAATGTTTTGTTTGGCACAATAAAATTTAATTTTATTGATTTAAAATAATTAAAATTTTGGATTCAAATTTTAAGTTTAAACAAATATTCAACCTTTTTTATTGCATATTTATTTTTATTGTCTCTGGATATGAGGATTTAACAGTAACAAAGAAAAATGAAAACGCTTAATCAATGCTTGGTTCATAAAATAAATTTAAATTATATTCATCTAAACTAATTAAGGCTCAAGAGATTACATTACAAACAAAAATTTTTAATTTGAAAAACACCTAAGAAATGAAAAAATCATAGTCATCAATCCTGAATCATTAAATTTGTTAGGTATTAAGGATATTTATTTTTTATTAAAATAATATTATTTTTTCTAAAATAATTATTTGATGTGCTATGGTTGAGTTTAGATTATGTTGGTCAGTTCCAGCAATTAACAAGTTAACTCATGAAATTATTCAAGTTTACCTAGGGTAATATTTTTTTTAATTAAAATTAAAATCTAATTTAGACCAGACGTTAGATTGTGGATTCTTCAGTCCGGGTTTACCAAGTCGTACAGTGCCTTGAAACTACAAGTCGTTCGTTAACGGTCAAAGATTTCACTGGTAAACCAGCATAAGCTTGGCGACGTGGCGAAATCTAAGTTGTACCGTAGGTCTCTCTAGTTAAATCACCACTGCTAGAACTAGAATCCTGTGTTAGCAGAGTGCGGAAAAAAAACATGGAAGAGCTGAAATCAGCAATGGAAGCTCACTTGGACCAAATGGCGGATCTTGTCCAGAAACTCTCCTCGGAGCTCCGATCCGGATTCCGACCCGCCATCGATAATTTTATCGGTTTCTTCCATGCCATTGACTGGACGGTAAACTTTTTTTAAGACTTTTCCTTTTCCTTTTTCTTTTTTTGGGGTTTTATGATTAAATTAAATAAAAAGGAAGTTTTTATTTTTTGTTTCGGACAGGAACCTTGGCTGATGGGGCTAATAGGATTCCATCTCGTGTTGCTGGTACTAACAGTTGTTTCAAGGAAACATATTAACTTCCAGATGTGTCTGTTCCTTGTAGCTTGTAAGTTTTTTTTTTTTTTTGAACTTAATTTTGTAGTAATGCTGTAAATGTGAGTGAAGTAGATTTTATTTTATTTTTTATTTAGGGACTGTAAATTTGGGTTGAATGGGTTGTCAGATTTTTTTTAAAAAAAGAGGACTTCTTTTGAAATTTAAGTAAATATTGAAGCTTTTTTTTGTTGTTCTGCGCATTTTTGGAAATTGCGGGTTAATTTTTTTGTTTGGTCTTAGATGGACATTTTGGGATTTAATGTATTGGGCAATTGCAGTTGTTACTTTAGGGTTTTCTTGCTTTGTTCTTATATGATATGACATGAGTTGGCTTTTGCTTGTAATGTGGCTAAAATACTGTGCTTGTGTATAAACAATTGGTTTCTGTAGTAATGTGGCTAAAATATTGTGCTTGCATATAAACAGCGACTGTGTGAGAGATAAAAGATTGATGGCCTTGTATGAATATTTGGTTGAATTTAGTGAAGCTAATTTGTTTTCTGAAGTTGTGGATGGGTGTTAAGCATAGTGCTTGTATTAGTTGTGCAACATGGGAATGGCAGTTTAATAGTACTATGCTAGTCGGTTAACTATTGCGGTACAGTGTGTTGCCATCCAATAATGATAATGTAATTGTGTAAAGATTCTCAGTATAGAACTAGCATTTTAAATCGTAAATGGAGTAATCTATCATTAACTACCTTTTCTGCAATATGATTGCTGTGTGAATTCTGCAATATGATTACTGTGTGAATCTTATTAAATTGGTGTCTGTGTGTGTGTCTCTAAATGTTAGAAACTTTGTGATTGTCTGTGTTGCTTTTATGGAAGTTCGACTGCTAAAATTATTGTTACAGGCTTCAAGAGCCGTCAACTCAAAACCAGTTTTGTAGTTAGAAAGTTACCTAGATTCTAGAATCCTGTATTTATTTTGTGAATTAATTAATATTGAGCCACAAATGTCACCTAAACTCTTAGACTCTTCAAGCTAGTTTTTGGGTCATAACTCAGTGTTTCCTAAAATCAACTTTCTAACACTTGACCAACTAGTGCTTATGGTTCACAATGCCAAAAAAGAACTAATTCACTTTACTCTCCAATATAAAATTTTTATCAGCTTGTATTTCTGTGGGTGATGTCTGTCCTGGAATCTGAGTTCATGCTAGCATGCATTGATGTATTCTTCTATCGTACTTTCCATTCTCACTGCTGAAGTCCTTGGATATCTGATTTCATTTAATCATTTCATGTCATGTAGTGGCTGGTGTATACTTAGCAGAGAGGCTTAATAGAGTCATGGGTGGCTACTGGAGGAGCTTTGCAAGCCAGAATTACTTTGATCCACATGGACTTTTTCTTTCAGTACTCTGGTCTGGGCCTCTTCTTATCATTGCAACCATTATTCTGGTGGGTGTTTGAAGTTACCCTTTTCATCTGCTTGCATTTTCTATTTTTTTTTTTTTTTGCTATTCATTGTGACCCTATTATCTTATTTGCAGATAAACTCCCTCTTTTCCCTGTGTTACATGATTGTTCGGTGGAAAAGGGCTGAGCTAAGACATCGCGCTAGGCTGGCTCGTGAGAGTAACAAGCAGGATTGATCTTCCCTTGCCTGCTGCTCTGTGAGAAAGATCGAAGAGCCTCTTCTTCCCTTAAGGCAGTTTTGCAGTTACAAGTTATATTGGGGATATGTATTTTTCCGCTATCCTACAAAGTCATTTTTTTCTCCTCTTCTTCAGCTTCGAATGGTGTAAAATATAACCTGGGCTCTATAACCCTGCCATGTACACCAGTGCTTTTTACGGTCAGTGGATTCAATTAGTTAACAAACTTAAACTCTACCTCTTTTGAATGCTTTGCAGCCAGCCATTCACAAATATACCAATATTCACACAAAAAATTGACAATAAAAAAAAATTATGAAGTTTAATTATTAAATATACCAATATTGAAGGGTGAAAATATATATAAAAAAAAAAAGCAACGAATTTTTTTTTGTAATTTGCATACTTTAACGGAACCCAGGACCCAGTCACCTGTAATTTGCATACTTTAACTTGCTGACAATGAGGATAAAGTTTGTCTCTTTGGTTCTTTTCATGCGCTAATATTTCGTAATCTGTCTCTCTCTCTCTCTCTCTCTCTATATATATATATATATATATATATAAAATTCTTGTTTTCAAGGTAACATTTGAAGTTTCATGGAGGATTCTTTGATAGCATGACTGCATATTGATTAACATAGCTTTATCCTTATCCGCATTAAACGTAATTAAGATCACATCAAACATAAATAGGCAACAGAGTTGCCAGACCCTGTACAGCTCGAATACAAAATTGACGTGTCAGTACCAGAGCTCCCGCTTAAATTTGTTAAAAGCAACAGAGTTCATTAAGCTTTTTCTTGCTCTTGATTCTCTGCGATCCCATTCTACATCTCCTGTGTAGACAGATTAAAAAATTGAATGATCACAGAACATAGCACAGCTCCACCTATACCACCCACAGTACTATTAAGCCAGTCGATGCTTTCCTGACAGGGGAAAGAGACAGATTAAATGATATTATTAAAAACTAAATAAAGTAATTGACAAATAATAATAATTATTATACTATAGTTTAAATTACACAGAAAAATAATAAATATTGTGGATATAAACTGATCAAATATAGAGTGTTGGAACTATGGATAATATAGAGTGTTGTAACTATGGATGACACTAAAAAGTGTTATTTTTTATAGTTAAAAAATACTGTTGGGTTTGATTTGGTCGTCGAATTCAAGGTTGTTAGGCTTGTTTTTTTAGATTTTTTTTCTTTTTTTTATCGATTTTTTTTATACGGTAAAGAAAAAATGAATTGATAAGATTTTTTTATATTATACAAAAGTTGGGTGATGGTATATTTTTTTATTTGAGGTTGAATTAAATTTTCTTATTAAAACATGTTTATTTTTTAGTTTCAAAAATGCTTTAAATTTTTTTAATTTATTTTATTTTTTTAATTTAAATTAATATTTTCTGATGTTTTTATATTATTTTGATGTAATGATATAAAAAATAATTTTTAAAAATAAAAAATATTATCTCTATATATATATTTAAAAAAATAATTATTATGTAATAATATAATATTTAGCATATTGAACTATGCTACACGATAGGTTAATAACAATTGTTTTTCTAAATATAAAAATATTTAAGTTAGGTTATAAAAGTATATTTGAATTATTACCATATTTAAATAAAGTATTTTTCCCGGTAATGGATAGCATATAGCTGAACATTTTTCTTTTAAATTTTTTTTCTTTTTATAAAAGTTGGGTGTTTGGATGCTATGATGGATATGCAGTGAATCCCATTTCCTTGTTACAGTGATAGATGCGTAATGGCAGAGCTCAATTCTTGCTATACGCCTTCTATCGATTCAAAATCCAGTGAAACGTATCTTATTTTTCATGCCATTGAAAGAACTGTGGCCTTATATTTATTAGCTCCACCACAGCGATGAGAAATATTGAAGAAGAAGAGTATACAACTTCAAGAAATAAAAGAAGAGATTTGTTTTTTGCCAGATTATCTCAGGATCGTCCTTCCCTTATTATCACAGTGGAGCAAAGATATCTGGCTTCAGAGAAGTGGCAGGGATATTAAATGATACCTACTAATAACACGCAATGGCATGGAACTCGTCTCCTTGCCAGAATTTATTCATGTCTTGTGACTCTCTGCACCAAAATTTTAGAACCTTGCACTGTTTCCCATACATGACATAAATGAACATCTACATATATGTCGCCAAAACCTTCCTATAAAGAACCGTTGTCACTTTCTTCCCATTAGGTGCTTCCTGCTTGGTCCTTTTCTTTACCCTGACAAGTATTCTTCCTTGAAAGAGTGCAAAATCTTCCTTGAAAGAGTTCAAGGGAAAATAAAGAAGATGAAACTAGAAAAAAAAGGATTTTACAGATCGGAGAGACAGAAAACAAGAGCCATTTCAAGCAAAAAAACGAATCTATTGCTTCACGGGTTTGCTAGCCAACATTGCGTGCTGTCGTGCTAAATAATTGAAAACTGTGTGCTTCATGAAAACCATCCGCACTCTCTCTTCCAGCACTGCGTTCGACTTTATTACCAGATGTGAGCCTGGAGAGAGAAACACAAAAACACTTCACTTTCTTCACTCTCTCCAGAAAATATCTGTAGCTGCTATAGATTTGGAACAAGAACCCCTTTTTACTAGTACATTTGAATCTTGCTACTGCATATGGATGTGAGTAGCGGGAGGTAAGTACGAGTGTTAGATCGGAGGATATGGCGGGGGTTTACGGCGAGGGGACTGCGGTTCTCGAGGTTAATAGTGGAGGTACGGCCACGAAGCTGACGCCTCTTACTGTATCAATGTAAAGAGTGGCATGAAAAAGCCTCCTATATTTATCATTTTTATTTGCTGTCGCTATAATATACAACAGACTTGAAGGCGATAATCCTTCTATATTTTTACTAATTTATTACTAACTTAAGCATAAGGGGATTCCTAAACCACACTTAAGACTTGTTTTACAGGATTTCTTAGACTACTGACCAAGCCTTTTCTCCATAATCTTTAAAGCCCAATAATCACTGTGGAAAAGCCTAAAGTTTATTGTTTGATTTAGACTTTGTTAGTAGCACTGTTGGTAAAAAATCGAACAAAAGCTAGTTCATTCCTTCGTACTCTTATCAATTTTTTTAAATCTACAACAACTTGAAGATTATGGAATTGAATGATCACAGAACATAGCACAGCTCCACCTATACCACCCACAGTACTATTAAGCCAGTCGATGCTTTCCTGACAGGGGAAAGAGACAGATTAAATGATATTATTAAAAACTAAATAAAGTAATTGACAAATAATAATAATTATTATACTATAGTTTAAAACACACATGAAAAATACTATATATTTATTATGAATATAGACTTATTGTAATATGAATCACACTGTAAATATAAAATATTTATATTATGAATGATATTATAACACTAGGAGATGTTGTCTTTTCTGTTTTTTAATCAAAAAATATTGTTGGGTCTGATTTGACCGCCGGAACCAAAGCTGGTAGGTTTGCCTCTTTAGATTTTTTTTTCTTTTTTATTATTGATTTTTTTTTCATACGGTAAAGAGAAAATAAATTGATAAAACTTTTTTTATATTGTACAAAAATTGGGTGATGATATTTTTTTTTCATTTGAGGTTGAGTTAAATTTTCTTATTAAAACATGTTTGTTTTTGCATTTTAAAAATGCTTTTAAAATTTTTTTATTTTTTTTTTATTTTTTTCTTTAACTCAAATTAATATTTTTTTATATTTTTGTATTATTTTGATGCGATAATATAAAAAATAATTTTTAAAAATAAAAAATATTATCTCTCTATATATTTTTTTTAAAAAATAAATATATGTAATAATATAATAACTAGTATATTCGCCCGCGTTCCACAGTGGGTCAATAGCAATTGTTTTTTCAAATGTAAAAATGCTTGAGTTAGGTTAAAAGCACGAAATATATTTATACTATTACAATCTTTAAATAAAATATTTTCTAAAGTAGCATCATGAATAATGCATAGTTGAGTAGCGCCCAATACACTAGCAATTAATTTTTTTTCTTAATTTTTTTTTTAAATATTTCATTTTTTTTCCTTTTAATTTTTTTTTCTTATTGAATTTTTTTTCATACTACAAAAAGAAAATAAATTAATATGAATTTTTTTATATTGTTTAAAAGTTGGGTGTTTGGATGCTATTATGGATATGCAGTGAGTCCCATTTCCTTGTTACTGTGATAGATGCGTAATGGCAGAGCTCAATTGTCGCTATACGCCTTCTATCGATTCAAAATCCAGTGAAACGTATCTTATTTTTCATGCCATTGAAAGAACAGTGGCCTTATATTTATTAGCTCCACCACGGCGATGAGAAATATTGAAGAAGAAGAGTATACAACTTCAAGAACTAAAAGAAGAGATTTGTTTTTTGCCAGCTTATCTCAGGATCGTCCTTCCCTTATTATCACAGTGGAGCAAAGATATCTGGCTTCAGAGAAGTGGCAGGGATATTAAATGATACCTAATAATAACACGCAATGGCATGGAACTCGTCTCCTTGCCAGAATTTATTCATCACGGGGTCCCCGTGAAGGGTCTCAGGAAGCAGGACTCTGGCGATGTGATCATGTCTTGTGACTCTCTGCACCAAAATTTTAGAACCTTGCACTGTTTCCCATACATGACATAAATGAACATCTACATATATGTCGCCAAAACATCATGTAGTAAGAACTTTCACCTGGGACAGCTTGATTTAAAGGATATTTCTGCCTTTTCATTTGTTATAGAATTTGGCTTCACCCTAACAATGTGTTTTACCTTTTCCTTCTAATTTTCCCCTCCAAGCCCCCTGCTGAAGATTTTGAGTCTGTACACCCTGTTGTACGCAACCTTTTGGTTCATGTTCATGTTAGATGAGAAGTTTTTCTCATGGCTTTGAGATTTGGTGGAGTAAATCATTATTTTTAAGGTTTTCTACGAGACTTTGTTTTTCTATCTTGGGTAGAAGAGATCTGAAATTCGTTGGTTTTTAGTTAAAGACGAGGAAACATCATTTATGTGTTTCTTTCTTGTTTTTCCCTTCCTTTCTTTTCTTTTTTCAATTCACATTTTTGTTTGAACTACTGCTTTAATATTTGAAAGTGTCTTCTATCCCAGGAAAATAATTACTTATTTTGAATTAGTTAATTTTGTGATTGAACCTATAAGGTGATCGAGGTTTTACACCATTTGAAATAGACTAATTAAGCCGTTTTACTCTTTTTGGATTTGGATGTGTAGCATGTGTCATTATTGTGGTGCTGATCGGACTAATTGAAGGATGAAAAGAAGAAACTAGAGAATGGAGGCTGTTTAAAACTAAAGTGGTGAAGAGCCCATTTGGTCTTGCCGATTTTGTCAGGAAAAGCAGGAACCAGATTTGATGAACCGTGATGGTTCGAGTCATTCTATATCACCGATGATCAGTCCAACTACGTACTACGTTGCCTAGCAGTGATAGATTTATGTCTAGCTGCAGTAAATTTCTGCCTCTCATTGTCATTCAACCTATTTATTTTTGTGACACACTAGCATCTTGTTCTATGATTCTTATGATTTTTTCCTTTTGTTATCTGTTTGTTTAGGCGATCTTAATGTCGATGTAAACTCGCATGACGGGTATGTATCACATCTTTGAAATGTAGTGCAGTTACATACTACTAGATGGTTGTTATTAAAAACGATTTATCTTCTGACTTTTATCAGGGTTCATCAAGAGGAAGAAGCAGCACGCAGTGCTCAGAAGGATCTCAGTTATGGGATGAATGACCAACTGCACAACTCAAGATTGGAAGCTCCTTTAAATAGAGTGGATGGATTACTTAAAGCGACAGAAAACAACTTGAAGGATAGTCATAACGGAACTGATAGAGAGACAGTGAGAGATGTAGAAATTGTGGAACTTCTTCACGGTCAAGAAGCAAAAGATAATGCTTTTGAGAAATGTGTTGGATCTTCAAACGAAGGAAATGATGTTTCTCAAATCAGTGATGATGAAGTAGATGCGCAGGTTTGGGAGCCTCCTGAAGCAGAAGATCCAGAGGATGATTTGGATGGTAGTGTGGCTTTTATCGATGACGACGACGACGAGTGTGGTGACGGCACAGAATGGGGTAAACCAAGTTCTTTGAGTTACTCGAGGGATGAAGGCAGTCGGAGCTTCAAGCTCAAAGAAGAAAAACAAAAGGCAATGGACGAAGTAGTTAACGTGAAATTTAAGGCTGTCGTGAGTCAACTTCTTAAAACTGCAGGTGTTGCCTCTCTGATGAGAGATGGTGAAAGTTGGGTGGATATTGTTACATGTTTATCATGGGAAGCTGCTTCGTTTTTGAAGCCTGAAGCAATAGATCGGAAAGCAATGGATCCAGATGGCTATGTGAAAGTGAAATGCATTGCAACTGGTTCTCGTAGTGAAAGGTGATATCTCTTTGATATATTTAAGTTTATTATTTTTGTGCATTTTTAATGCCTCAGCCTCATATAGTCTCTTCTACTTATTGTACCTATTCATGCCAGTCAGCAGAGTAGCGTTAACTTTTATACACCTTCCAATCCTTGAGTAAGTTTTTTCATTGTTGTTTGTATTTTCTTGCAGTGAAGTAGTGAAAGGCTTGGTCTTTAAAAAGCGTGCTGCTCACAAGCACATGCCCACTAAGTACAAGAACCCAAGGTTGTTGCTGATCCAAGGTGTGCTTGGTCAGTCTTCAAGTGGATTGTCATCGTTTAAATCAATGGAGCAGGTACTTGGTCCATATCTATACTCCTATTTGTTTTGATCACATATATATGCTCCTATTTGTTTTGATCATTTTCTCATAAACAGGAAAAGGATAATCTGAGGGCTCTCATTGAGACCATAGAAATGTGCCATCCAAATGTAGTTTTAGTAGAAAAATCTGTTTCTCGTGATGTCCAAGAGTGCATCCTAGCAAAAGGAATGACACTGGTATATATTGAATCAAATATTAGATTATCTGGATCCAGTTGGTCATGTGTATTCAGAAGCACTTTGGAAAGCAGGCGTGTTCCCGAATTATCCGAGGATTTGCTGCTCTCGAAAAAGTTTCCCGAGCATTTCAGTAAATTGCATCTTGAACAAGTAAGAGTTTTCAGTATTCTGTTAAAAGAAATCTTGTTTTGTCTTGTTGGCTGATAGATGAGCTATTTAACGTATGAAAAATATGTTCAGGTTGATAAGGTTGCTTTGGATGCTTTGAATGATGGCGCCGAAGCTCATTTGCAGGGTTTGGAGCCTTGGGTCCAGGTATGGAGTCGGTTTTCTGCCACACCCTTTTCTATTATGTGCATGTCCAATGCTCAAGATCCCAGGTAATCATTATATTTAGTGAATACTGTAGGAGATTTAGGGCTAGGCCTCTGGGGCTGATTGAACCTCTGTCATAGTTAAATATGTGTTGGTTAATGTATTGATGGTGCTCCTTCAGTTAAATTCTGTATTAGGCCCTAGAATCCTTGATATGCTTTAGAATAATGATACTTGCTTTATATCGAATTGTAGTTCTATTCAGGTCAAACCTTAGTCACACATAAACCACAACAATTAGAATTAATAATGGATTTTTACAAGGCATATTTTTTTTTTAATTATAATCATTTCTTTATCATTGAAAATCTCATGTACCTCTTTTTTTGTAGTCTTCTAGTATATAAATGTATAAATATAGAAGAACATTTAAGGTTGAATATTTATATACTAGAAGACTTGAATATTTAAAAGAGCAAGTTAAGGTTGTAGAAGAACATTTATATTGATTTATGGATGTTGCTTTGCATAATTATTCTAGTCTTCTAGTATATAAATGTAATGAGCAAGATTGCTCTTTTTACATGTTTTTTTTTTCTATAGCTTGTTTTTCATTCTCCACTAATAGCCTTTTCGTTCGTCATAACACAAAACAAACGACCCTTCTTTCTAGTGAGACCAGCTTTCTTCCTTTCTCGTTTTCCTTCATCTTATAGTTTGTTTCTCTCCACAAAAAACTCTTTCATTCTTAGAATATAAATAACCATGAACATATTATCTAAAAAAATATTTTCATACTTTAAAAAAACTCATAGGATTTGTACTTAGACTTACTTTTGCTAAAATGTCTAAGTTATAACATGAGTTGTTTAAAGTATGAAAATATTTTTTTAGATAATAGGTTCATGGTTATTTGTTTTCTAAGAATGAAAGAGTTTTTTGTGCAGAACAAACTATAAAAAGAAGAAAAACGAGCAAATAAAGAGGAAAGTTGGTTTCTCTATAAAGAAGTAAAATGTTGAGTTTATTAGTATCGTCTACTTTAATTAACATACATTATACTCATAAAATTAAATATCAGGATGACATAAATATTAAAATTCTAAAAACTAAAATAAGCAAGGCACATTATACAATTTGTTGACAACATATAGACCTTGAATATATTTTCCTTGATGGCCATAAAATACTCTTTTTTTTCTAGTAACCTATTAAAATAGCAAAGTGTAGTATAATAACCCATCAAAACCTCTATCTATATATTTAAAACACCCCAGATTGTTATATAAAAAAAATGAGATACTAAGATAGACTATTATGTTAGTTGCAATGTTGTGTTATATAGTCTACATTGCATTTGAAATGTAATCATATTAGCGTCCTTCTCTATCTTATATAAGCTTTTTTACATGGTTTTTATTTTTTTTTATTTTTATCTATAGCTTGTTTTTCATTCTCCACTAATAGCCTTTTCATTCGCCATAACACAAAACAAACGACCCTTCTTTCTATTGAGACCAGCTTTCTTCCTTTCTCGTTTTCCTTCGTCTTATAGTTTGTTTCTCTCCACAAAAAACTCTTTCATTCTTAGAAAATAAACAATCATGACAATATTATTTAAAAAAATGTTTTCATACTTTAAACAAACTCATAGGATTTGTACTTAGACTTGCTTTTGCTAAAATGTCTAAGATATAACATGGGTTGTTTAAAGTATGAAAATGTTTCTTTAGATAATAGGTTCATGGTTGTTTGTTTTCTAAGAATAAAAGAGCTTTTTGTGGAGAACAAACTATAAAAAGAAGAAAAACGAGCAAATAAAGAGGAAAGTTGGCTCTCTAGAAAGAAGTAAAATGTTGAGTTTATTAGTATCGTCTACCTTAATTAATATGTAGTATATTCATAAAATTAAATATCAGGATAACATAAATATTAAAATTCTAAAAACTAAAATAAGCAAGACACATTATACAATTTGTTGACAACATATAGACCTTGAATATATTTTCCTTGATGGCCATAAAACACTTTTTTTTTTCTAGTAACCTATTAAAATAGCAAAGTGTAGTCTAATAACCCATCAAAACCTCTATCTATATATTTAAAACACCCCAGACTTTTATAAAAAAAAAAAATGAGATCCTAAGATAGACTATTATGTTGGTTGCAATGCTGTGTTACATAATCTACATTGCATTTGAAATGTAATCATATCAGCGTCCTTCTCTATCTCATATAAGCTTTTTTACATGGTTTTTTTTTCTATAGCTTGTTTTTCGTTCTCCACTAATAGCCTTTTCATTCGCCATAACACAAAACAAACGATCCTTCTTTCTATTGAGACAAGCTTTCTTCCTTTTTCATTTTTCTTCGTCTTATAGTTTGTTTCTCTCCACAAAAAACTTTTTCATTCTTAGAATATAAACAACCATGAACATATTATTTAAAAAAAATATTTTCATACTTTAAACAAATTCATAGGATTTGTACTTAGACTTGTTTTTGCTAAAATGTCTAAGATATAACATGAGTTGTTTAAAGTATGAAAATGTTTTTTTCGATAATATGTTCATGGTTGTTTGTTTTCAAACAATGAAAGAGCTTTTTATGGAGAACAAACTATAAAAAGAAGAAAAACGAGCAAATAAAGAGGAAAGTTGGTCTCTCTAGAAAGAAGTAAAATGTTGAGTTTATTAGTATCGTCTACCTTAATTAACATATAGTATATTCATAAAATTAAATATCAGGATGACATAAATATTAAAATTCTAAAAACTAAAATAAGCAACGCACATTATACAATTTGTTGACAACATATAGACCTTGAATATATTTTCCTTGATGGCCATAAAATACTTTTTTTTCGAGTAACGTATTAAAATAGCAAAGTGTAGTCTAATAACCCATCAAAACCTTTATCTATATATTTAAAACACCCCAGACTGTTATAAAAAAAAATGAGATACTAAGATAGACTATTATGTTGGTTGCAATGCTGTGTTACATAGTCTACATTGCATTTGAATTGTAATCATATCAGCGTCCTTCTTTATCTCATATAAGCTTTTTACATAGTTTTTTTTTTCCGATAGCTTGTTTTTCATTCTCCACTAATAGCCTTTTCATTCGCCATAACACAAAACAAACGACCTTTCTTTCTATTGAGATCAGCTTTCTTCCTTTCTCGTTTTCCTTCGTCCTATAGTTTGTTTCTCTCTACAAAAAACTATTTCATTCTTAAAATATAAACAACCATGAACATATTATCTAAAAAAATATTTTCATACTTTAAACAATCCATGTTGTATTTTAGAATTTTTAGCAAAAGCAAGTCTAATTTCAATTCCTATGAGTTTGCTTCTGATCGAGTGAGTTTTCAAGTTTATTTTATGTTCGGGTGTGTTTTATCGTTTTATTTTCTCATTTTAAAATAATTATTTCTTTTCATATTAAATGGAGGATAAATAGTTATATAGATAAACAATTTCTTGTTACCATCTATATTTCACAACTACGAAAATAGTTTCTTCATTTTCAAGGTGGATTTGTATGGTATTTTAAAACAAACTTCTACATATGTGTAAGAGTCTGTTGTTGATTTTCTTAAAAATCGAAACCTCAAAGTAGATTATCTTTCTTACAAACACAGACTAATGAGTTCTATTTAAAAACTACAGCCCCCCTCGCCCAAAACCTGGAAGATACTTATGATTTGTTATTGTTCACCGATAGACCTGGTTTATCTGTTGTTTCTACCAAACATGCTTTTATCCTGTACTAGAATAGGACACGTGAAAAATTTATAATAGGTCAGAAATTATACAAGCAAATGTCATATCAAAAGTTGAGGTTATGGATGGGAAAATGAGATTAGATTTTGCAGTGGAGATGGGGTTTGAAAAAAAAAATGAATTTCTACACTGTTTGTGATCCATTTTACGTAAAACAAATTTCAAAAAATTTATCGATACTGAATTTTCAAAGTTTAATTTCTACATGTAAATAATTTCTATAATTAATTATATTTATTTTTATATTGTGTCTTTATTTACGATTTATTTTACAGCAAATTGTTTGATTTGATGGCCAAGTTTGAAAAACTATGTCCTGAATTGATCATGAGGGAAAATAACCTTCCTCATTACATTTATATACTAGAAGACTTGAATATTTAAAAGAGCAAGTTAAGGTTGTAGAAGAACATTTATATTGATTTATGGATGTTGCTGCATAATTATTCTAGTCTTCTAGTATATAAATGTAATGAGCAAGGTTGCTCTCCCTCATGATCAATTCAGGATATAGTTTTTCAAACTTGACCATTAAATCAAATAATTTGGTGTGAAATAAATTGTAAATAAAGACAAAATATAAAAATAAACATAATTAATTATAGAAATTATTTACTCGTAGAAATCAAGCTTTGCAAATTCAGTATCGATAATTTTTTAAAAAAGGTTTTGTGTAGAATGCATCACAAACAGTGTAGAACTTTATTTTTTTTTCAAACCGCATCTCCACTGTAATATCTAAACTCATTTTCCCAGCCATAACCTCAGCTTTTGATATGACATTTGCTTGCATAATTTCTGACCTACTATAAATTTTCAAGTTTTCTATTTTAGGACAGGATAAAAGCTTCTAATGCATGTTTGGTAGATACCGCAGATAAACCAGATGCATCGGTGAACAATAACAAATCATAAGGATCTTCCAGGTTCTAGGGCGAAGGGGGTTGTATTTTGTAAATAGAGTTGATTAGTTTGTGTTTAGAAGGAAGATAATCTACTTTGATGTTTTGGTTTTTAAGAAAATCAACAACAGACTCTTACACATATATAGAAGTTTGTTTTAAAATACCATACAAAATCCACCTTGAAAATATAGAAACTCTTTTTGTAGTTGTGAAATATAGGTGGTAACAAGAAATTTTTATCTATATAACTATTAATCCTCTGTTTAAGATGTAAAAAAAATAATTATTATTTTAAATTGAGAAGATAAAATGATAAGACACACCCGAACCAAAAAAATAAATTTAAAAACTCACCTGATTAGAAGCAAACTCATAGTATTTGTACTTAGACTTGCTTCTAAGATATAACATGAGTTGTTTATAATATGAAAATGTTTTTTTAAATAATAGGTTCATGGTTGTTTGTTTTCTAAGAATGAAAGGGTTTTTTGTGGAGAACAAACTATAAAAAGAAGAAAAACGAGCAAATAAAGAGGAAAGTTGGTATCTCTAGAAAGAAGTAAAATGTTGAGTTTATTGGTATCGTTTACCTTAATTAACATATAATATATTCATAAAATTAAATATCAGGATGACATAAATATTAAAATTCTAAAAACTAAAATAAGCAAGGCACATTATACAATTTATTGACAACATATAGACCTTGAATATATTTTCCTTGATGGCCATAAAATACTTTTTTTTTCTAGTAACCTATTAAAATAGCAAAGTGTAGTCTAATAACCCATCAAAACCTCTATCTATATATTTAAAACACCTTAGATTGTTATAAAAAAAAATGAGATACTAAGATAGACTATTATGTTGGTTGCAATGCTGTGTTACATAGTCTACATTGCATTTGAAATATAATCATATCAGCGTCCTTCTCTATCTCATATAAGCTTTTTTAGATGGTTTTTTTTTCTATAGCTTGTTTTTCATTCTCCACTAATAGCCTTTTCATTCGCCATAACACAAAACAAACGATCCTTTTTTCTATTGAGACCAGTTTTCTTCCTTTCTCATTTTTCTTCGTCTTATAGTTTGTTTCTCTCCACAAAAAACTCTTTCATTCTTAGAATATAAACAACCATGAAAATATTATCTAAAAAAATATTTTCATACTTTAAACAAACTCATAGGATTTGTACTTAGACTTGGTTTTGCTAAAATGTCTAAGATATAACATGAGTTGTTTAAAGTATGAAAATGTTTTTTTAGATAATATGTTAATGGGTGTTTGTTTACAAAAAATGAAAGAGCTTTTTGTGAAGAACAAACTATAAAAAGAAGGAAAATGAGCAAATAAAAAGGAAAGTTGGTCTCTCTAGAAAGAAGTAAAATGTTGAGTTTATTAGTATCGTCTACCTTAATTAACATATAGTATATTCATAAAATTAAATATCAGGATGACATAAATATTAAAATTCTAAAAACTAAAATAAGCAACGCACATTATACAATTTATTGACAACATATAGACCTTGAATATATTTTCCTTGATGGCCATAAAATACTTTTTTTTCTAGTAACGTATTAAAATAGCAAAGTGTAGTCTAATAACCCATCAAAACCTCTATCTATATATTTAAAACATCCCAGACTGTTATATAAAAAATGAAATACTAAGATAGACTATTATGTTGGTTGCAATGATGTGTTACATAGTCTACATTGCATTTGAATTATAATCATATCAGCGTCCTTTTTTTTATCTAATATAAGCTTTTTTACATAGTTTTTTTTTTTCGATAGCTTGTTTTTCATTCTCCACTAATAGCCTTTTCATTCGCCATAACACAAAACAAACGACCCTTCTTTCTATTGAGACCAGCTTTCTTCCTTTCTCGTTTTTCTTCGTCCTATAGTTTGTTTCTCTCTATAAAAAACTATTTCATTCTTAAAATATAAACAACCATGAACATATTATCTAAAAAAATATTTTCATACTTTAAACAATCCATGTTGTATTTTAGAATTTTTAGCAAAAGCAAGTCTAATTTCAATTCCTATGAGTTTGCTTCTGATCGAGTGAGTTTTCAAGTTTATTTTATGTTCGGGTGTGTTTTATCGTTTTATTTTCTCATTTTAAAATAATTATTTCTTTTCATATTAAATAGAGGATAAATAGTTATATAGATAAACAATTTCTTGTTACCATCTATATTTCACAACTACGAAAATAGTTTCTTCATTTTCAAGGTGGATTTGTATGGTATTTTAAAACAAACTTCTACATATGTGTAAGAGTCTGTTGTTGATTTTCTTAAAAACCGAAACCTCAAAGTAGATTATCTTTCTTACAAACACAGACTAATGAGTTCTATTAAAAAATACAGCCCCCCTCGCCCAAAACCTGGAAGATACTTATGATTTTTTATTGTTCACCGATGGACCTGGTTTATCTGTTGTTTCTACCAAACATGCTTTTATCCTGTACTAGAATAGGACATGTGAAAATTTATAGTAGGTCAGAAATTATACAAGCAGATGTCATATCAAAAGCTGAGGTTATGGATGGGAAAATGAGATTAGATTTTGCAGTGGAGATGGGGTTTGAAAAAAAAAATGAATTTCTACACTGTTTGTGATCCATTTTACATAAAAAAAAAATTTCAAAAAATTTATCGATACTGAATTTTCAAAGTTTAATTTCTACATGTAAATAATTTCTATAATTAATTATGTTTATTTTTATATTGTGTCTTTATTTACGATTTATTTTACAGCAAATTGTTTGATTTGATAGCCAAGTTTGAAAAACTATGTCCTGAATTGATCATGAGGGAAAACAACATTTCTCATTACATTTATATACTAGAAGACTTGAATATTTAAAAGAGCAAGTTAAGGTTATAGAAGAACATTTATATTGATTTATGGATGTTGCTGCATAATTATTCTAGTCTTCTAGTTTATAAATGTAATGAGCAAGGTTGCTCTCCCTCATGATCAATTCAGATATAGTTTTTCAAACTTGACCATTAAATCAAATAATTTGGTGTGAAATAAATTGTAAATAAAGACAAAATATAAAAATAAACATAATTAATTATAGAAATTATTTACTCGTAGAAATCAAGCTTTGCAAATTCAGTATCGATAATTTTTTAAAAAAGGTTGTGTAGAATGCATCACAAACAGTGTAGAATTTTATTTTTTTTTTCAAACCGCATCTCCACTGCAATATCTAATCTCATTTTCCCAGCCATAACCTCAGCTTTTGATATGACATTTGCTTGCATAATTTCTGACCTACTATAAATTTTCAAGTTTCCTATTTTAGTACAGGATAAAAGCTTCTAATGCATGTTTGGTAGATACCGCAGATAAACCAGATGCATCGGTGAACAATAACAAATCATAAGAATCTTCCAGGTTCTAGGGCGAAGGGGGCTGTATTTTGTAAATAGAGCTGATTAGTCTGTGTTTACAAGGAAGATAATCTACTTTGATATTTTGGTTTTTAAGAAAATCAACAACAGACTCTTACACATATATAGAAGTTTGTTTTAAAATACCATACAAAATCCACCTTGGAAATGTAGAAACTCTTTTTGTAGTTGTGAAATATAGGTGGTAACAAGAAATTTTTATCTATATAACTATTAATCCTCTGTTTAAGATGTAAAAAAAATAATTATTATTTTAAATTGAGAAAATAAAACGATAAGACACACCCGAGCAAAAAATAAATTTAAAAACTCACCTGATCAGAAACAAACTCATAGGATTTGTACTTAGACTTGCTTGTGCTAAAATGTCTAAGATATAGCATGGGTTGTTTATAGTATGAAAATGATTTTTTAGATAAGAGGTTCATGGTAGTTTGTTTTCTAAGAATGAAAGAGCTTTTTGTGGAGAACAAACTATAAAAAGAAGAAAAACGAGCAAATAAAGAGGAAAGTTGGTCTCTCTAGAAAGAAGTAAAATGTTGAGTTTATTAGTATCGTGTACCTTAATTAACATATAGTATATTCAAAAAATTAAATTTCAGGATGACATAAATATTAAAATTCTAAAAACTAAAATAAGTAAGGCACATTATACAATTTGTTGACAACATATAGACCTTGAATATATTTTCCTTGATGGCCATAAAATACTTTTTTTTTTCTAGTAACCTATTGAAATAGCAAAGTGTAGTCTAATAACCCATCAAAACCTCTATCTATATATTTAAAACATCCCAAACTGTTATTAAAAAAAATAAAATACTAAGATAGACTATTATGTTGGTTGCAATGCTGTGTTACATAGTCTACATTGGATTTGAATTATAATCATATCAGCGTCCTTCTTTATCTCATATAAGCTATTTTACATAGTTTTTTTTTCGATAGCTTGTTTTTCATTCTCCACTAATAGCCTTTTCATTCGCCATAACACAAAACAAACGACCCTTCTTTCTATTGAGACCAGCTTTCGTCCTTTCTCGTTTTTCTTCGTCCTATAGTTTGTTTCTCTCTACAAAAAACTATTTCGTTCTTAAAATATAAACAACCATGAACATATTATCTAAAAAAATATTTTCATACTTTAAACAAACCATGTTGTATTTTAGAATTTTTAGCAAAAGCAAGTCTAATTTCAATTCCTATGAGTTTGCTTCTGATCGAGTGTGTTTTCAAGTTTATTTTATGTTCGGGTGTGTTTTATCGTTTTATTTTCTCATTTTAAAATAAGTATTTTTTTCATATTAAACGGAGGATTAATAGTTATATAGATAAAAAATTTCTTGTTACCATCTATATTTCAAAACTACGAAAACAATTTCTTCATTTTCAAGGTGGGTTTGTATGGTATTTTAAAACAAACTTCTACATATGTGTAAGAGTCTGTTGTTGATTTTCTTAAAAACCGAAACCTCAAATTAGATTGTCTTTCTTACAAACATAGACTAATGAGTTCTATTTAAAAAATACAGCCCCCCTCGCCCAGAACCTGGAAGATACTTATGATTTGTTATTGTTCACCGATGGATCTGGTTTATTTGTTGTTTCTACCAAACATGCTTTTATCCTGTACTAGAATAGGACACATGAAATTTTATAGTAGGTCAGAAATTATACAAGCAGATATCATATCAGGAGCTAAGGTTATGGATGGGAAAATGGGAATAGATTTTGCAGTGGAGATGGGGTTTAAAAAAAAAGAATTTCTATACTGTTTGTGATCCATTTTACCTAAAACTTTTTTAAAAAAATTTATCGATACTAAATTTTTAAAATTTAATTTCTACTTGTAAATAATTTCTATAATTAATTATGTTTATTTTTATATTGTTTGTTTATTTACTATTTATTTTACAGCAAATTGTTTGATTTGATGGCCAAGTTTGAAAAACTATGTCCTGAATTCATCATGAGGGAAAACAACCTTTCTCAATACATTTATATACTAGAAGACTAGAATAATTATGCAGCAACGCCCATAAATGTAATGAGCAAGGTTGCTCTCTCATATGATCAATTCAGCACATAGTTTTTCAAACTTGGCCTTTAAATCAAACAATTTGGTTTGAAATAAATTGTAAATAAAGACAAAATAGAAAAATAAACATAATTAATTATAGAAATTATTTACTCGTAGAAATCAAGCTTTGTAAATTCAGTATCGATAATGTTTTAAAAAAAGTTTTATGTAAAATGTATCACAAACAGTGTATAACTTCATTTTTTTTTTAGACCTCATCTCCACTACAAAAGCCAATCCCATTTTCCCATCCATAACATCAGCTTTTGATATGACATCTGATTGCATAATTTCTGACCTACAATAAATTTTCAAGTTTTCTATTCTAATACAGGATAAAAGCTTCTAATGCATGTTTGGTAGATACAGCAAATAAACCAGTTGCGTCGGTGAACAATAACAAATCATAAGGATTTTCCAGGTTCTGGGCGAAGGGGGTTGTTGTTTTTTTAAATAGAGCTGATTAGTCTGTGTTTGTAAGCAAGGGCGGAGCCATGAATTTTTCCTACCTTGGGCTTTAAAGCAATTACACATAAATTTTTTTTTTTCAAAATCAATCATTAATTCGTATATATAAATTTGTCAAGTTAATAATAAAGTTTCATCCAAATACATAACATAAAATTTAAAGTACATAAAATTGAAAAAAAATAAAAATAAATTACACTATCGAAGTTGCACCCTTTAATGTTTTGTGAAATAGAATTCATTTATGATCGAATCTGAATCAATATCTTCAACAAACTCTCGTTCAATGTAAATCAACATAGAATCTGCTAAGAACTCTTCCATTTTATTTCAAAGCACAGTTTTAACATGTTTCATAACTGAAAATATCTATTTTGTAATGGCATTGAAAACAAGCAAGGTCAAAACAAGATAAATCAACCTATCAATCAAATGATAGAGCTGCGACTTATTTATTTCGACTAATCCTCGATATAATTCAGAAATGGTAGATATATTCTAAAAACTCTTATGATGAATCACATCAATCTAATAATGCTCTAACTGAGATCTCAAAAAATATATCTTTTGTTCATTAAAATCTTCAGGATAAAATTTGAACTTATAAATTTTTGCATGATTATACTGCAACTTTACTGAATTAATTAACATTCTAACCTAATTTTAACCCTCATGATTAACCATACAAAGAATAAACATACCACACAACTTATAAATTTAACCCTCATAAGTAATTCGGTTCAAGAACACCAAATTACAAGCAACCAAATATTGTTTATGGGATACCGCTTCAGTCCATGGTAAACTAAAAACCAAAGAAATTTTATGTATGTATATCTTGTATTAATTTCTTGGAGATTCCCATCTTAGTAAGAGTTCTATTTACTTTTCATAGGCAAATTTGCACTAAATTATCTTTTTTTGGATAACGATTAGAATGTTTTCTAACCATGTATTTAATAAAGTCCACAGAAATGCCATCAACTTGTTTACCTCCTCTCCCTCTATTCTATTCAATTTACCACGTCTCATCTGCACTAATTAAGTAAATATATAATTTTGACCTGGGCTACAGCCCACCATAGTCTCCTACACTTCTCCGTCCTTGTTTGTAAGAAAGATAATCTACTTTGATGTTTTGGTTTTTAAGAAAATCAACAACAGACTCTTACACATATATAGAAGTTTGTTTTAAAATACCATACAAATCCACTTTGGAAATGTAGAAACTCTTTTCGTAGTTGTGAAACATAGGTGGTAACAAGAAATTTTTATCTAAATAACTATTAATCCCCTGTTTAATATGCAAAAAAAAAAGAGAAAATAAAACGATAAAACACACCCGAACAAAAAATGAACTTTAAAACTCACCCGATCAGAAGCAAACTCGTAGAATTTGTACTTAGACTTGCTTTTGCTAAAATGTCTAAGATATAACATGAGTTGTTTAAAGTATGAAATATATTTTTAAATAATATATTCATGGTTGTTTGTTTTCTAAGAATGAAAGAGCTTTTTGTGGATAGGAAAACAAACTATAAGAAGAAAAACAAGAAAAGAAGAAAAAGAAGAAAGTTGGTCTCACTAGAAAGAAGGGTTTATTTGTTTTGTGTTATGGCGAACGAAGAGGCTGTTAGTGGAGGATGAAAAACAAGCTATAGGAAAAAAAACATGTAAAAAGCTTGTCTGAGATAGAGAAGGATGCTGGTATGATTACATTTCAAATGCAATGTGGACTATGTAACGCAACATTGCAACCGACAGAATAGTCTATCTTAGTACCTCATTTTTTTTATAACAGTCTGGGGTGTTTTTTGCATATTAAACAGAGGATTAATAGTTATATAAATAAAAATTTCTTGTTACCACCTATATTTCACAATTACGAAAAGAGTTTCTTTATTTTCAAGGTGGATTTGTATGATATTTTAAAACAAACTTCTATATATGTGTAAGAGTTTGTTGTTACTTCTATATATGTGTAAGAGTTTGTTGTTGATTTTTTTAAAAAACCAAAACATCAAACTAGATTATCTTTCTTACAAACACTGACTAATCAGTTCTATTTACAAAATACAGCCCCCTTAGTCCAGAACCTAGAAGATCTTTATGATTTGTTATTGTTCATCGATGCATCTAGTTTATTTGTTGTATCTATCAAACATGCTTTAGGATCTTTTATTATGTACTAGAATAGGACACGTGAAAAATTTATAGTAGGTCAGAAATTATGTAAGCAGATGTCATATCAAAAGCTGAGGTTATGGATGGTAAAATAGGATTAGATTTTGTAGTGGAGATGGGGTTTGAAAAAAAATAAAGTTCTACATTGTTTGTGATTTATGGACGTTGTTGCATAATTATTCTAGTCTTCTATTATATAAATATAATAAGTAAGATTACTCTTTTTGCATGGTTTTTTTTTTATATAGCTTGTTTTTCATTCTCCACTAATAGCCTTTTCGTTCGCCATAACACAAAACAAATGACCCTTCTTTCTAGTGAGACGAGCTTTCTTCCTTTCTTGTTTTGAAATTACACTTATAGGATTTGAAATTAGACTTACTTTTGCTAAAAATTCTAAAATATAACATGGTTTGTTTAAAGTATGAAAACATTTTTTTAGATAATATGTTCATGGTTGTTTATACTCTAAGAATGAAAGAGTTTTTTGTGGAGAGAAACAAACTATAAGATGAAGGAAAACGAGAAAGGAAGAAAGGTGGTCTCACTAGAAATAAGGGTCGTTTATTTTGTGTTATGACGAACGAAAAGGATATTAGTGGAGAATGAAAAACAAGCTATAGAAAAAAAAACCATGTAAAAAAGCTTATATAAGATAGAGAAGGACGCTGATATGATTACATTTCAAATGTAATGTAGATTATGTAACACAGCATTGCAACCAACATAATAGTCTATCTTAGTATCTCATTTTTATTTTTTTTATAAAAGTTTGGGGTGTTTTAAATATATAGATAGAGGTTTTGATGGGTTATTAGACTACACTTTGCTATTTTAATGGGTTATTAGAAAAAAAAAGTATTTTATGGCCATCAAGGAAAATATATTCAAGGTCTCTATGTTGTCAACAAATTGTATAATGTGCCTTGCTTATTTTAGTTTTTAGAATTTTAATATTTATGTCATCCTGATATTTAATTTTATGAATATACTGTATGTTAATTAAAGTAGACGATACTAATAAACTCAACATTTTACTTCTTTATAGAGAGACCAACTTTCTTCTTTATTTGCTCGTTTTCCTTCTTTTTATAGTTTGTTCTCAAGAAAAGCTCTTTCATTCTTAAAAAACAAACAACCATGAACATATTATCTAAAAAAATATTTTCATACTTTAAACAACCCATGCTATATCTTAGATATTTTAGCAAAAACAAGTCTAAGTACAAATCCTATGAGTTTGTTTAAAAGAAAACATTTTTTTAGATAACATGTTCATGGTTGCTTATATTCTAAGAATGAAAGAGTTTTTTGTGGAGAGAAACAAACTATAAGACGAAGGAAAACGAGAAAGGAAGAAAACTGGTCTCACTAGAAATAAGGGTCGTTTGTTTTGTATTATGGCGAACAAAAAGACTATTAGTGGAGAATGAAAAATAAGCTATAGAAAAAAAAACCATGTAAAAAAACTTATATGAGATAGAGAAGGACGCTGATATGATTACATTTCAAATACAATGTAGACTATGTAACACAACATTGCAACCATCATAATAGTCTATCTTAGTATCTCTTTTTTTTTAACAGTCTGTGGTGTTTTAAATATATAGATAGAGGTTTTGATGGGTTATTATACTACACTTTGCTATTTTAATAGGTTACTAGAAAAAAAAAGTATTTTATGGCCATCAAGGAAAATATATTCAAGGTCTCTATGTTGTCAACAAATTGTATAATGTGCCTTGTTTATTTTAGTTTTTAGAATTTTAATATTTATGTCATCCTGATATTTAATTTTATGAATATAATGTATGTTAATTAAAGTAGACGATACTAATAAACTCAACATTTTACTTCTTTATAGAGAAACCAACTTTCCTCTTTATTTGCTCGTTTTTCTTCTTTTTATAGTTTGTTCTGCACAAAAAACTCTTTCATTCTTAGAAAACAAACAACCATGAACATATTATCTAAAAAAATATTTTCATACTTTAAACAACTCATGTTATAACTTAGACATTTTAGCAAAAGCAAGAATAAGTACAAATCTTATGAGTTTGCTTCTGATCAGGTGAGTTTTTAAGTTTATTTTTAGTTCGGGTGTGTTTTATCGTTTTATTTTCTCATTTTAAAAAAAAATTGCATCTTAAACAGAGGATTAATAGTTATATAGATAAAAATTTCTTGTTACCACCTACATTTCACAACTACGAAAAGAGTTTCTACATTTCCAAGGTGGATTTGTATGGTATTTTAAAACAAACTTCTATATATGCATAAGAGTCTGTTTTTTATTTTTTTTAAAACCAAAACATCAAAGTAGATTATCTTTCTTATAAACACAGACTAATCAGCTCTATTTACAAAATACAGGTCCCTTCGCCCCAGAACATGGAAGATCCTTATGATTTGTTATTGTTCACCGATACATTTGGTTTATCTGCTATTTCTACCAAACATGCATTAGAAGTTTGTTTTTACGTAAATTAAACAAAATTTTCCACAGAAATGCCATCAACTTGTTTACCTCCTCTCCCTTTATTCTATTCAATTTACCATGTCTCATCTGCACTAATTAAGTAAACATATGATTTTGACCTGGGCTACAACCCTCCCTAGTCTCCTACACTTCTCCGCCCTTATTTATAAGAAAGATAATCTATTTTGATGTTTTGGTTTTTAAGAAAATCAACAACAAACTCTTGCACATATATAGAAGTTTGTTTTAAAATATCATACAAATCCACTTTGGAAATGTAGAAACTCTTTTCGTAGTTGTGAAATATAGGTAGTAACAAGAAATTTTTATCTAAATAACTATTAATCCCCTGTTTAATATGTAAAAAAAAAATTAAAATGAGAAAATAAAACGATAAAACACACCCGAACAAAAAATAAACTTTAAAACTCACCCGATCAGAAGCAAACTCATAGAATTTGTACTTAGACTTGCTTTTGCTAAAATGTCTAAGATATAACATGAGTTGTTTAAAGTATGAAATATTTTTTTAGATAATATATTCATGGTTGTTTGTTTTCTAAGAATGAAAGAGCTTTTTGTGGAGAGGAAAACAAACTATAAGAAGGAAAACGAGAAAAGAAGAAAAAAGAAGAAAGTTGGTCTCACTAGAAAGAAGGGTTGTTTGTTTTGTGTTATGGCGAACGAAGAGGCTGTTAGTGGAGGATGAAAATCAAGCCATGGGAAGAAAAAAAAACATGTAAAAAGCTTGTCTAAGATAGAGAAGGACGCTGGTATGATTACATTTCAAATGCAATGTGGACTATGTAATGCAACATTGCAACCGACAGAATAGTCTATCTTAGTATCTCATTTTTTTTTATAATAGTCTGGGGTGTTTTTTGCATATTAAACAGAGGATTAATAGTTATATAAATAAAATTTCTTTATTTTATTTTCGAAAAGAGTTTCTTTATTTTCAATGTGGATTTGTATGATATTTTAAAACAAACTTCTATATATGTGTAAGAGTCTGTTGTTGGTTTTCTTAAAATCCAAAACATCAAAGTAGATTATCTTTCTTACAAATACTAGCTAATCAGTTCTATTTACAAAATACAGCCCCCTTAGCCCAGAACCTAGAAGATCCTTATGATTTGTTATTGTTCACCGATGCATCTAGTTTATCTGTTGTATCTATCAAACATGCTTTATGATCTTTTATTATGTACTAGAATAGGACACCTGAAAAATTTATAGTAGGTCAGAAATTATGCAAGCATATGTCATATCAAAAGCTCACTTGAGGGCCTAGCTGTTGTGGTCAATCGTGTGACTTGTTCCGCCCCCGTCCCGGGTTCGACCCTCTATGTGCACTGGTCACCCCCCGCGGTGCCTTACCTACTTACTGGGCTTGCAGGATGTCCAGTGGGCCGTGGGGAATAGTTGTGGTGCGCGTAAGCTGGCCCGGACACCCCACGCTAATAATAAAAAAAAAAACTGAGGTTATGAATGAGAAAATGTGATTAGATTTTGTAGTGGAGATGGGGTTTGAAAAAAAAATAAAGTTCTACAATGTTTGTGATGCATTCTACGTTAAACTTTTTAAAATAAAATTATCGATACTGAATTTACAAAGTTTGATTTCTACATGTAAATAATTTTATAATTAATTATGTTTATTTTTATATTTTGTTTTTATTTACAATTTATTTTACAGTAAATTATTTAATTTGATGTTCAAGTTTAAAAAATTATATCCTGAATTGATCATAAAAAAAAACAACCTTATTCATTACATTTATATAATAGAAGACTAGAATATTTAAAAGACTAAGATAAGGTTGCAGAAGAACATTTCAAACAACCAATTACCAATATTTATATTAATTTATGGACGTTGCTGCATAATTATTCTAATCTTCCAGGACAACTCTAAATCTTTGTGTCACTATAACAACAGACTTTAAGGTACCGATACATCTAAGCAAAATAGCCCTTGCTCATTTCTTAAGTATCTAGGCCCAAACATTAGACCGAGGACCCCTTCTCCCTTGATCCCTTCGTTGCGCTTCACAAGGCGTGGTATAAATATAATGCTTAGGGTAATCATAAGCTTGCCTCCCCTCCTAGTTGGGCTAGGAAACCCAAGGTTATTTCTTGGCCTCGTTTTATTTAAGATAGGGTGATCCATGCCTGAACCCAAGGCTATCAGCTAGGGTAAGTTATGCTTGAATCCAAGGCCATCTCTTGGCTTCCTCTTTGTTGGGTTAGGACAAGTCATGCCCAAACCCATAGCAATCTCTTAGACTTCCTTCTAATTGGGCTTGGGCAAGCCATGCCTCTCCTAGTTGGGCTAGGACAAACCATGTCCAAACCCAAGACTTGTTTTGCAAGAGATCACGAACCACTATCCGGAATTTCTCCAACAATTTCAAAGCCCATCACCCAGCGGTGAAAAAAGCCGAATATCTCTTAAAGTTACTCTAGACTTCAAACACTTTCGCTTTACCGGATTTGAAATTCTTTGGGCATCTGAAAATGTTGTTTACTAAATAGTCAGTGAAAGGCCCCGTGTTCCAAATTAGTCAGAAGTATATAATGAATGATCACGAGTGTATCTTATAATATCTAAAACTATCACAGATCTGGCTGTTATCAAACTAAAATTCATGTTGATATACCATGGGGCTTCAAGAAGTATGAACCTGTGATAAAGCTGCAGTATCAAAATTTACTATTAAGAAAATGGCTAAAGAACGAGCATTTATTTGAACTCATGAAATTACATCGGACAGCCTCACCTTACAAATGTACTAGGATTTGAAATCTGAGATCCATGATCATGAGCTAATACTAAAATAACTATATATGTTATTGAAGATTATTACTAGAAGTAGACCCCCCGCCGGTTTTCTGACTGTAATTACGGGATCAAGAAAGAAGAAAAGAGAATGAACTCTCTGAATCATCAAATGGAGGTCGAGGAAACTCATGGAACCCACCAAAATTACATGTATCGAAGTTCAACGGTGAGAAACAACTGGACGGATCATCAGCATCGTCGTTCACCTCCATAACATTTTGAGCCCCACTTCCGGTAGCAGCATGAGAGCCAAAGCTGAAATTTATGTTTCCGACCTTATTTGATGCTTCGTTCCCGTCCACTTTATCAGATGACACAGCTGGTCCTTTAGTTTCCTCGAGAGGAATAGCAGGAGTATGGCCTTGGAACAGAGCAATGTGTCCAAAAAGCTTGTCTTTCCTCGAGAATGTTGTGCCACAGGAACAAAGCCATCTATCCTTGCCACAATGCTTCTCATGAGTTTTAAGATCTGCAGTCACTGAGAATTTCTTGGTGTTGCATCGGCTGCAGGTGTAGCTTTTGTCACAATGGGTTCTCTTGTAATGGTTTTTGACGCATAAAATAGACTTCAAAGGCTGAAACTTCTTGTGATCCTTGTTACGCTTGCAGCCAGAAAAAGGGCAGGAATACCTCTTAATAACCACTGGATCTGAGCTGGATTCCTTGTTGGGTTTTGCAAGTGCAGCAGGGGTTTTGTACTCATCACCATGGCCTCTCATATGCATCCTCAAATTTGCATCCCGCTTGAACCCTTTCCCGCATATTGTGCAGAAGTGGGTGTGTGGTGCTAGTATTTCCTCCTTTTCTAGTTGTAATATATCATAGGAACCAGGTGGAAGGTACTCTCCTTCATCAGCATCTTCTTCCTCTTTCGTTTCATGTTCTTCAATGAAGTGGTTCTGGTCAGTCCCACAATTACCAGTAACATCCATCTTGTCGGACTGATCAGAAACTTTACTTCCACTACCATGTTGCGGATTTGGACTACAATTCATGCCCGCCACAGGACGAAAAAGAAGTCCTCCAAGCTGCCCAAGCTGTCCATTAGGAGTGTCTGTAGAAAGTGTATGTTTCACAGATGGGAGAAGGCTACCTGCAGTAGAGATCAGCTGAACAATAATTGAAGTGAGATCAGCAGTTATGAGAAACTGCTGTTGCTGCGTTACGAGTTGATCCTGTCCCCCAAGACCCTGACCTTTGCGGCCAACAAATAAACGCACCAAATCTTGAAGATGATGGATCTTTTGCTGTAGAAAAGAGAGATTACTAAGCATGGCTTTTGGATCCCAGTCTTGGACTTCGTTTGTTTCAAGTGTCTCAATACTTTTTCCATCTTCTAGATGATCCAGAATTTTGGTTTGATTGTTGCGGTTGGAAAGAAGCAAATATCCAGATTCCGATGCTTGGTTGAATCCTCCGAAAGGTGGTGATATTATGTTGTCCTCCCACTTTTGCTGCTGCTTCTGCTGTTGCTGTAAATTGAAATCGGTGAAGGATGGATTCTCCGAGGACATCCTTCTCGGCAATTCATTACCGGAGGATGAAGTATCTGCCCACACATCTACAGATAGCCTATCCTTAAGATACATATACCCTCTCCTCTCCACACAGTATGTGGAATCAAAGCTAACAAAAAGCTGGGATCTTAGCAAGACACGCTTTGACCTTGCTTCAACTCGGCTGCTCCATGTATTTTGAGAAAGAAAAATTGTGCTCTAACAGCATCGATATTATACCAGCAAAGGTCTCTGCTACCATGGAGGGTACGGTATCACCAAAACTAAATCAAACCCATCAATCAGGACTGTTATTTGTAGCAATTTGATTTGATTTGATTGATGGCACCCCATTAATCAGAACCGTTGGTTGGGTCACTCATGGTATAAGTGGCGCATTGACAAAAAAAAAAAAAAGACAACTTTTGTGAAGTTTCATTGGATTAAGGAAGATTCTCACTGTGTCTCTTTAGAGTTTAGATGCATCTGCACTCGTCTGCATTGCACTTTACTTGCTCTCTGCTTGTGTTTTTTACCTTTTCTTTTTCTTTCTCTTTCTAGGAATTCAACAATAATGTCAATAATTTAAGAGGGATTTAATAAATATATTATCTGGCTATTAGATTTATGTTTATTGGGGGAGGGTTAACTGGGGGAGTGGGAGGGAGGTTACCGTGGGAGGGAGGTTACCCGGTTACCAGGAAGCCATACCACCTTTTTTTTTTGTTTTTTTGTTTTTGTTTTTATTATTATTAGTCAAGGAGATTGGAAAAAAAGAATTAAATTTCATAAATTTTTAGTATTCTTAAGTGACAAATGGTAACTTTGTGACTAAGAAAAAAAATTTGAATAGCAAAACTACACATAAAACAAAACAAAAAAAATGATACCATGAAATTGAAAAATTAATCAATATTCATAAATAGTATAATAATGTAAGAGAAAAATATGTCTCCATTTTGGATGTGTTTTTTGATATTATAGAGTTTTGTTCATTGAGAAACAAAAAGATAATGTTTCTCTTAATAAAATAAATTGAAAAATATATAAATTGATAAATTAAAAAGTTGTTGTTAACACTAATTACATATTAAAACATGAAATTAAAAAGTTTTTTGATATTAAAAAGTTGTTGTTAACACTAATCTTTTTTAAAAAATAGTTAAACCTAATAATTTAAAATATGAAAGAGAGAGTATTAATTAAAAAATATGAAAATAAACTATAAGAAATAATAATGCAAAGAAAAGGCAAGAATGATGTTACAAGTGCTATTAAAAATAAAAAAATAATTTTTTAAAATAAAAATTATTATTTTAATGTATTTTCGAGTAAAAAACACTTTGAAAAACAATTATTATCAGACTTCCAAATACCTCTTTGCTATATTTATGTCATTGTAAGAATTAATAATTAATTTATTTTTTAAATATCATATATTAAATTTTTTAGTTAAATGAATTTATGTTGTGTTAAATTCATGTTTTTGGAATAAATTTAACCTAATCCTATTTTAGGTTATCAAAGGTTTCTTCCTTCAGATCAACTTATATACACACACAGTAAGCCTCGACTAAACAATTCAGTAAAATTCAGTACCAAAAAATAAAAATTAACAATTCAGTAAAAATAAATTATATATGTGCATGTAGACTAGATTTTTTTTAATAAAAAAAAACTTTTCTTGACCCATCTCTAAAATGTTAGTAAGATTAAAATGTGTTGCCTATGCCTTGCCTTGGAAAAACATCCTCAACATAAGATCCATCTGCAACATAAAGTGGCTGTCACTCACTTTGCTAGAAACTCTGAAGCTATCGCGCCTCCGCGTAAAAGAAAAAAAAAAGGAAAGGATGTCTGTCAATCACTTCATTTCTGCTATGCATGAGGCATTTTTTGTTTGCATTTGGCTAATATTTCACGACATATGAACATAAAAAGGATATGATACACGGTTTTAAAACTCGGTCTGTGGTCAATTTAGAATCTAGCTAACTTAGGATTGAAATTGGGTTAGGTTTAAAAAAAATAAAAAAAGTTAAAAGCTTGGGTGACTTGACTTATTCGGCGGGTTGATCTGGTGATCCGATAAGATCCGGTCAAAAACTTGATTACAACTCAATGATTTTTTTTTAATCGAAACAACAACGTTTTGATTTATAAAAAAAGTTCGGGTTGACAATTGCAATTGCATCTTTAATTGGCTCTAAACTTTTGATTTAATATAATTTTACCCTAATAAACTTCTATATCAGCTCCCAATTTTTTTATTCTTGGTCTTGAATTTATGTAAAATAAATTTCATTGGGCTATTAAACTTTTAGTTCTCTTTAATTTCACTCCTGATTTCAATCAATTTAATCTTAGAGTTCAGCGTTTTTTCAAAAAGAAATTTCTTAAAAATAGACCATAAACTTTGAAATCCTCCTCAACCTGATTTTGTCAAATCACCAGTATTCTTGTTATTATTATTTATTTTTAAAGAACAAAATTCAAAAAATAACCCAAAAATATATTATGTCACAAACCATCCAATTATTAAAATGGGCACAACATCCCTATCAAAATTGCTTCTCTTTTTTTTTTAAAAAAAAAAAAATTCCCTCTTTTTAAATTCAACGCACCTACAAACATTATTGAGTTGTGGGCCAAAATAAAAATAGACATGGCTCCAACATATGGCCATGTAATTGGTACAACGTGACAAATTAATTTCATAGACGAATACTGCTTATGATTTCATAGAATGACCTAAGCAATGACGGGAAGCGGATTCTGAATAATGCATGCTGCTGATTGTAAGAAGAGAAAGAGAATCAAATTAATATTTGAAAACGAAGTCCATGAAAAGGAACATAATAAAATGTGAAAAGAAAAGGGGACCTAAGCATGATCTTATTAGCCGTTGGTGCTTCCTTTTGAAGGCACCTTTAGCATAATTCCTATTGTCCTCTTGGCATCTCCACAGAAAGAGTCATATTAGTTAGTTACAATTAAATTAATATCAAATATATTAAAATATAATTAGCTTTTTTAAATAGTTTTTTTTTCATTGGAATATACATATAAAAAATGCCATATTTATACTATTTAAAAAACCAAATTAATAATTTGGCTTTTATTATAAGTAGTTTTTCTACTATTTAGGTGCCGTTTGGTATTGTTATTGTTTGGTATTGCAACAAAAGCAATTTTTTACTAGTAGGGCCCACCATCAACTGTGGCTATGCCATAAGTTTACAAGAAGCAGCTCTTTGCTGCTTCTTATGCGTAGAAAACTCATGAATAGTGGAGCATGGCTACACTGTTCAATGAACAATGGAGGCATGCTCCACTGTTCACGTGAATAGCGGAGACATTCTTCATTGTTCCGGCTGGACCGAGTCCAGTTCAAAGCTAAAAATGCATTAAACCGTGCGATCCAGCAAAATAAAAAAAATATTTTTTATTTTTAATTGTGTTTTATTCGAAAAACTAGTGTTAAACATTATTCAATGACACTACATAAATTAGACGGGGATCACTTGATGACGTAGCATTTGCAGAATTTGATCGCAATCCCAATTTTGTTCATGATTATATTTTACCTGATGTTGTTGCGCTCTTAAAAAATTTGTGAAAACTGTAGTCTTTGTCGGATGTATTTCATACGTGATGAAATTGTAGATAGTTTAATGAAACAATAAAAAATATTTTATATAAAGTATTATTTATTTCATGATGTAATAGCAATAGTTAAATCTACAATATTTAAATTAAAAACCATCAATATTAATCTATATATATTTTTAAATTATTTTATAACCTCAATTTCAAAAACATTCTTAACCAAACACATTAAACTATTTTTTGTTCAATCTCAATTTCAACCACAGTTTTAACCAAACATATATTTTTCCAAACCAACCTCAACTAAAAATACTTTTTATAAAATAACTTTTTTCAAACCACAACCACAACAGTTACTACAATACCAAACACACTAACATAAATATCGCTTGATTTCTAATTAATGATTCTTTAGAATTTTAGACAAACCTAAACAATGTCCCCCAACAATATATATATATATATAGTCTTGATTTTTAAGTAAATGTTTGTATCTATCTGCCAAGTTTCAGAGTTTTCAATTAAATTCCCATCCGTATTTGATCATGGATTCTATTTTATTTAAAAAAATTAATAAAGATAATTATGTCTTGTAGGAATTTAAGGACTTTTTGTAATTGTAGAAGATAGTTTTTCATTATCCATATATATTATATCTCCGGTTTTCTTTTCCATTCTCTCTCGGAAAAGAGGAGAATAGATCCAATATTTGGTGTTTTTGTAAAACTTTTGAAGTCTTAAAAATTAGAAACATGTTCAAATTAATGAAAATTATGTTTTGAATGTTGACATATATATATATATGGTTATTTATTTAATTTTTTTTCTTGATATTAATATTGATTAGATATTATATAGGTAAAAGCTAATTTATCAAAATATATATATTGGTATAACCTAAATATTTAGCTAAATAATAAATAAAAAAAACATGTTTATTTGTTAAAAGTTATAAAGATGAAATTGTGTGTTTTCTTGGAAAACCACATAAATTACAATGATAAAATCCGAGCTAACGATTTTTGTAAAGAAATTCTTCAAGCTTCCTTCCTCGTCTGTTTTTATATCGTAAGGCAAACATCAAATATTTCTCACCCCCAAGGTGTGAGGTTTGCCTTCGAATTGAAAGTTCTTTATCAAATTCCACAAAGCATGCATCAACTTCTTTCTTTGTTGTGAACTCCAACTTCGGCTTTTCTTGCATTTTATTCATAATGCCCTCAATCTTTTCTAAAGCAGCATTTCTTGCATCCGAGCCATCTCGTTGTTGTTTCTTCACTCTAAATCTAAAAAGGGAGAGACTCACTCTAAAGCTTGGCGTGTTTCTTTTAGGAAAAGTCTCTTTGCTGCCTAAAAAAAAACTTCTTAATTTAATTACTTTCCCCCCTAAATACCCATATTTTCTAGCTAGATTTTCCAACTTCATTCACTACAAGCAAAACTAAAGCTAAAACCCGCCAAGAAAATCCTCTCTCCCCTTATATATTTGTTCTGTGTTTGTAAAGATTATCTCAACTTATCTATAAAGCAATGGAGGAAGAAGCGTCTTGGAAGCCTTTTAAAGTAAGCAAATGGGGGCCTCAAGTTTCTCATCTATGCTTTGCATAGGACAATATGTTTTTATTTGCTAAAGCTAGTGAAATACAGTTGGAAAGTGTGATGCAATGATTTAATATGTCCAGTGCTTCTTCTAGCTAGAAGGTGAGTATTGCAAAGACGATGGTATTTTTTTCCAAAACTGTCTCATCCAATTTGGCAAGAATCATCAGCCATGAGAGTGGTTTTGTTAAAACGGAGGACCTGGGGAAATATTTGGATGTCCCCCTCTTGCACCAGCGGGTTAATAAACAAAACCTATGCTTATATTATTGAGAGCATGCATCAGAAATTGGCCAGTTGAAAATCGAAGAATGTATCTCTAGCTGGGAGAATAACTCTTTGTAAAACAGTCCTAGCAGCAGTGCCTTTGTATCCTATCCAATCTTCTCTTATCTTGAAATCACTCTGTATTGACATTGAAAGAATACGCAAGGATTTTATGGGGAAAATGAACATAGAAAAAGACCTCACCTTGTTGAATGGGAAACAGTATGTCACTCTATATTAGATGGAGGGATAGGTCTACGAAGGAATAAGGCATTTATCATGAAACTAGGTTGGGGAATTATTCATGACAGCAACAGTCTTTGGGCAGGTGTTCTTCGAGGCAAGCATAGCAGGATAAAGGATTGCATTCCTCATGTACAGGCTAAAGGAAAAGATTCTCGCTATGGAAAGCAATCTGTAAGATCTGGCCTCATGCGATTGATGGTGCATGTCGGATAGTCTATGGGTAATGGATTTGAGGATGGACAATTGGCTATGGCGAGCTATCCTCCTCCCTCTGTAAAATGGAAGTGAGAATCTTTAGCTCATTCATTATTACCCATGCAGATGTTAATGGTTATGGCGATCGAGCTATCCTCCTCCCTCTGTTGATATGGATGGTGATTCGATTTATTGCATGGGGCCTCTTCACAAGTGGTAACTTTTCTATACAATCAGCATATGACACCCAGATTGAAACTCTTAGACACCACCATAATCAAGCTTCTCTATGGAAGTTGATTTGGAAATGGAATGGCCCAGAAAGAATCAAGGCATTCTTATGGATCGTAGCTCACAATAGTCTTATAAAAAATGAGACTAAAGCGCGTAGACACTTTGCTGAGGATCCATATTGTCACCATTGTCCTCTTGTGGCCAATTAAGGCCAATAATTAAAATATAAAAAATAATAACATTATATTAGAATTTATTAATTAATTATAACTAAAATTAATTAGTGTTTCACTGTAGCATGACCTACTGTGCACTGTGAGTGTATTCACTGTGGATTGCACTGTAGCTGCCTTGTGAGTGATTTCACTTGGACTATGAGTGCTTTCATTGTAGACTGCACTGTTTGTTCAATGTGGTGCGGGCTACTGTGCACCGTGGGTGCTTTCATTGTGGATTGCACCGCACTGCACTGTAGCTGCCCTGTGAGTGCTTTCACTGTGGACTGCACTGTTTGTTCACTGTGGCGCAGGCTACTGTGCACTGTGGGTGCTTTCACTGTGGATTGCACTGTAGCGGCCCTGTGAGTGCTTTCGCTGAGGACGGTGAGTGCTTTCACTGTGGACTGCACTGTTTGGTTGCATTGCGAATGCGGCCAACCCTTAGTTGGACCTGGACGCGTCCACGCCCAACCCCACGTTGGCTCGGATGTGTCCATGCCCAACCCCACGTTGGACCCGGCACCTTGGGTCCGAACGCGTCCCCGCCAACCCCAAATTGGCCTTGGACGCATCCACGCCCAACCCCACGTTGACTCGGCACCCTAGGTCCGGACGCATCCCCTGGGCCAAATCCAAGTTGTCCCTAGACACGTCCACGCTCAACACCAAGTTGGACCTGGACGCATTCACACCCAACTCCACGTTGGATCTGGCACCTTGGGTCTGGACGCGTCCCCGACCAACCCCAAGTTGGACATGGACGCGTCCACGCCCACCCCACCTTGGACCTGGACACATCCACGCCCAACCACACGTTGGCCCCGGACGCGACCGCGCCCGACCCCACCTTGGGTCCGGACGCGTCCCCGGCTAACCCCAAGTGGGACCTGGACGTGTCCACGCCCAACCCCACGTTGGACCTGGACGCGTCCTCGCCCAACCCCATGTTGGACCTGGCACCTTAGGTCTGGACACGTCCACACCCAACCTAACATTGGACTTGGACGCGTCCATGCCCAACCCCAAGTTGGACCTGGACTCGTGCACGCCCAACCTCACGTTGGACTGGACATCTTATTATTAAATTGAAAACATATTATTATTTATATTATAAATTTTTATGATATTTTTTATAAAAACAAAAAAGTGAGCCCACAACGTGTATTATTAAAAATATTCAACAATGCACTTGAGGTCTTGGCCTAACGGTGGTAGGGGCTTATTCCCTTCCTCTACACCTGGGTTCGAACCTCACTGTGCACGTTTGTCACCCCCGCGGTGCCTTACATGCTCACTGGGTTTGCAGGATATTCAATGGGTCATGAGATTAGTCGTGGTGCGCGCAAGCTGGCCCGGACACCCACGTAAATAAATAAAAAATTCAACAATTCTAAGTATTAATATAAAAAATATTATAATTTGTGTTGTAAATATTATTATTTTTCTTCTAATACAAAGTATTCATATAAAAAATATTATTATTTATGTTCTAAATATTATTATTTTTCTTATAATTCAAACTATTCATATCAAAGATATTATTTTTTATATATAATATTATTATTTTTATAATAATTCAAAGTTTTAATATAAAAAATATTATTATTTGTGTTCTAAATATTTTTGGAATTAAAAATAGTATTATTTATGTTATGAATATTATTATTTTTACTATAATCAAAAGTATTATTATTAAAAATATTATCTTTTGTGTTATAAATATTATTATTTTTATAATAATGAATATTATTAATAAAATAATTACTAAATTAGAAAAAAATTATTATTAATATTGAAAAACAACCATAGATTTGATTTGAAAAGTAAAATTAAAAATTATTATTATTATTATTATTATTATTATTATCATCATTAATAAATTTTAAAAAATTGTTATCACTATTGAAAAAAACTATGTGGGCACATGTGACGCTTGGGTTGCCTACCTGCGTGGTAGTAAACCAATCGCACAGGTGGCGCTTCGACTGCCTGCTGTGTGCTGGGCAGACCGCAGTGCACACGTGGTGCTTGAGCTACGCCAAGACCCCATTATCCTTGGGTCTTGCAGCTGCAGAACCTAAAATAACCTTGGATCATTGGTTATGCAGGACCCAAACTAGCCATGGGTCCTGCCAGCGTCAAGACCCAAATGTTTTATGAAAATAAAAGGTGAGCCCGCGGCGTAACGCGGGCCACCTAACTAGTTAAATTACTAAATCAGGTCCTTATGTTTTTTATGTTGAATCATTGGTTATTGCCTTACATAATTTTTTTACATTTTTGGACAAAAAAATATTCAAAATTTTTTTTTAACACATTGTCATTCTGTCAAGCATCTTGACTCGATGATGTTGGGTCCAGATGGGTACCAGATGCTGGGTTATTTTGCCAAGCATGACTCTATGATGTTGGGTCCTTCTTGCAATCATGATCCAATGATGTTGGGCCCTGCTGCCCAACAGGACCCACCACTATTGGGTATTGCTGTCAACAAGACCCAAAGAACTCTGTCGTCAGACCCAATGATGGTGGGTGCTGGGTTTTGCTTTGTCGCAAGGATCCAACAGCTGTGTCAGACTCAAGTTTATTGGGCTTGGCTCTGCCGCCAGACCCAATGATGTTGGGTTTGGGTGCCAACAACAATGGGCCTAGCTGAAGCAAGATTAGGTCATGGTGGAGCCCAGCTGCCACCAGAACCTAGCAGCGGTGGGCCCTGCTCCCACCAGAACCCAGTAGGGTTGGCCGAGTTTGTTTCATTTGAAATCTGAGCCTGCAATTGAGCCGGAGGAAACCGATCGACCCTGCAAAAACCCAACAGAGTCCCTTTTTTTAATTTTTTTTCTCCTTCCTAGAGACCCCACTTTTTTCATATTTTTCAATTGATTGCTAACTCATTTCAAAGTTCACTATATAAATATTAGAAGAATGTTTTATTTTTTCAATGTAGGATTTGAAGCCTTTTAGTATATATGCTCTATGTTCACAAGAAAAAAGTTATGTTTTTTTTTATTTTGTGAACATCACGGGTTTGACCCGAGTCAACCCATGTAACCCAAGACCCGACTCCTTGGTCGGGTCAACTTCTAGGTCGGGTTTGATAACTATGGTTGTCATGAAAATATACTTTTTAATTTGTTATATTTTTTGAATTATCAAAACGCATTAAAATATCTACATAAATAATCTTTTATAAAAAATAAAAGTATTTGACCCGCAAGAGATTCTGGGTTACATAACTGGCTATAGCCCAAGGCATGTATCGTCTTTTAAGTTTTTGTAATTTCCTGTCCGTGATGTTTTTCCTGGATTGTTTCAGCGGTGATGTGAGAAAAAGATAAAATAAGGACCGGGATTGTTCGGGGTTGTGAAAATAGTTTCATTATCGTCTAAAAGAAGATTTTTCATTTGAAAAAAATAACAATTTCTGAAAATTATATATTCAGTCATCCAGATATAAAAGCAAAGGATGTTCGAGTCTAGACATGTAATTTTTGGAAAAGGTACAAAAATTTACTAGAGGAAGAAAAGTTCAGCATTGCTTAAGATGACAAAATTTATAAAGAAAGAAAAAATTGATAATCTTATGACAGTAGCTAGTAGATTCATCTATCCTTAGACTTGATGGGAACTCCTCTGTACATTTGTACCTTATCCTTCAAGGCATCTCTTCTGGGTCTTGCCACCTTATTGTTAGGATCAAAGAGTAGAACTTCTTCGAATGCCTTGAGAGCTGACTTCAGGTCTTTCTTCTTTTCATAGGCATCACCGAGGTTGTTCCAGGCTGTGACATAACCTGGTTGAAGCTTCACGGCAGCTTCAAACTGTTTGGTTCCCTTGTCAAGCTTCCCGTCAAGAACATAGCTAACGCCAAGGGCATTGTAAACCTATCCAAATATTTGGCAGGCAGAAAGGAACTCATCATCAAAATCATGCACGAGAATTGTTATCTTGTTGATTCGAAAGACAGACTAGGGTACTCCCTGTCTTATCTTAATTGCTCAAGAAAACAAGATATTCAGTTCTTATTTCTAGTCTTTGTTCATAATTTGCAAGTTGATTACCCACTCCTGCAAGGGGTTAACACCAAGACTAGATCCTGACAACTTTCTCAGTGTGTCATGCAGGCAACTTCTTGGTGTGTCAGTGCACACAGGCAAAGGATTGCAGTAACAGACTGCAGTGATTCCAAAATACAGTGAACCAACATCAAACCATTCGGTAAATGTATTCGTAGACAGTAATCTAAATATATGAACTTGACCATCAAGTATGATTGAGCATATGAAATTTTCTTTTTCCTTCTATCGGTGAAAACAAAAAAAAAATGATGTTGCTTGGCATTTCCTAAGGCAATACACGAAAATGTTAGGTCAAATCAGAAGCAATTACCCCAAGGCAATCATACCTGGGCAAGATCTTGATCATCACCATCCCATTTCTCAATTGCCTGAAGTAAATATTTAGTAGCAGCCGGGTAAAATTTTCTCCTCAGCATTACTGCACCGAGTTCAAAAAGCCCAGTAGCAGTGGCATCACCACTTCTTACTTGCTCCTGAAATTAAAAGGGGAAAACACAAGAAGATAATAAGATCGTATTAAACAAAATGCAGATGGCCAGTGCCTGTTATGACTATCAAACAAGAGATGGGAGTGCTGGGGAAGGTGAAAGAGAAACTAAATGGATCTATTTTTCTAAACAAACTGACCTCTCCATCTAAATATCTAAGAATTTCCAAGACGGTTTTGTAATAAATGTCAGTGGCAGGAAGAGTGAACTCTTGGAAAGCATAATACAGATTAAAAAAGAGGAACTTGCCTGCAATTCTTTAGCAGAAAGGTCGAGCTCTCTACGCGTTAGGACTTGACGAATAACAAAGAAAGTTCCAACCCCAAGCAAAGCTAGTAGTAAAAGCAGATAAGAGAGCTGGATTCCCAATTCAAATAACTCCCCAACCTCATAAATTGCTTCTGGTTTGATACTTTCTCCTGCATGTGCCACTTGAGCCGAAGTTAACAATGAGATTTGTCCAAATGAGAGCACAGATGCCCAAACCATCACTCTTTTCATGCACACATTATCCTCAATATTCCAAAGATTGCTCGAGGATTCTGCAATAAGTAATGATATTAAGAGGATGGGAAACAAAAGGAAAAAAGAAATCAGTAGGAAAAAGGCAAATAGCATGTCCAAGAAGCCGCAGATGTTGCTAAAATTAGCCTATGAATATAGATCCTTCCTCCCACTAAAGGTAGTAAACAAAAAAAAAACCGAAACTTCATGCAGCTCTTCTTGAGGAGTCTGAACATGATGAACTCAAATATAAACATTATTTCTGATAGGCTGTTAACAATACATTATCAAGTATAGCTACTTCAGACATCTTTGATTTGACTACATGATCACTTATTGAAATAGGAAAAGAATATGTAGAAAGTTGAATTGGCTTCATTGGATGTGCAAATCAATCACCAAACAATGACCATTGTTAGTATGATGTTCTTTGACACTTCAATTTTGAAAATGATATGGGGTGGCAGGAAGCAGTCACTGGAAGGAAAAATAAACCCAGGATACAAATCTAAAGAGTTGCATTTGGAAGATAAGAATGGAATACACAATCCAGCAAAGCAACATTGTTGAAGACCGAAATTGTCAACAGAGCTAGATGAAATCTGTGAGCGTGAGCACGAGTGCACATGTCTAGCAGTGTCCATTATATTTCAATTAGAAGTTCCCAATCTTCAAGAAATTATTAACTCCTGATTACTCGGAATTGTGCCCACCATTTATATAACATTTGTTCACACACCCGCACACATGACTCAAATGATAGTACGTTTTAAGAGGATCCTAACTGCTAAGTATAAGGGCTATTCTGCAAACAATTAACAAAATACAAAACAAGGAGAGGCTTCAAATTACACGCCAGATTAATGATTTTATAAGAATAGTACAAAATAAGGACATGAAGTTGTTGACAAAACTTCTACGACATTTGATGTAAGAGATATATAGCATCAACTACACATAAATTTAATTAGCCACTAAAATCAGACTGAAATGAAAGATTAAGGTGAGAAGAGGGCATTACTCTCAGTACTTGTTAAGCTATAGGATCCCATTGCCAACTCCTTTCCATGTATCTGCCTTCACCCACAAGAGAATGCAAAATGAGTGGTGAAAAATGTATGGCACCTTATTGAAGAAGCTTCTATTGAAAAAAATAAAATGAAAGAGAGATGAAGAAAATCATTCTGCAGGTTCACAGCATAAGCCATAGAAGAAAGAGAGGAAATCATAATTTGTAAAGAAAAATGGTTCTCTGCTGATATAATAATAATAATTAAAAAAAAACCTTGCATTGCACTGGTTGACCATGATTTTGGTTACACATACAGAAATGTGTCTTTGTTACAATAGCCAACTTTTGTATGATTAGGTAACATTCTTTACCCTATGGAATGCAACATATGAAATGAAGGCAGGAGTATGGAAGATGAGAACTGCAAAGAGATCTACACCCGGGAGCTATTGTACAAAAATAAATATTAGATACCAATACAGTTCAAATACAAGGTACAAATCAAACCTGCAATAGAAGAAAATGTTTCTGAGGGAATCAAAGTTTTAATTCTCAAGTCTGCTAGCTCATCCTTTCTAAATCACTTCTCTTCATCTCTTACCATGCACTTCATGTTGAGCACATAGATGCAGTTTTCTCCAATTGTACTGCTACAACTTCAAGCTCAACTCCGACAACCCTAGGCCATGCTAGGGAGTATTCATCTAATTCACTCCGGTCCAAGAGAAGTCTAGTAATCATGACGATCACAGAGCCATCTTCCAAGGAAATCTCATCCTAAAAAGAAACTTGCAATACTTCATAATGAGAGCTTCATGGTGGTAGAAAACCAACACATGTCTCACAGATTTCAGTTCCCACTTCTATACCACCATGAGAATCTGGGACTCCAGAATATAACTTTAGTACAATACTAAAGAATAACTAGGCATACGCCCTCTTCCTTCAGCAATGCAGAAACAAGCCCTAGGATGACCTCAACACTACTACTAAGCCGGATCCAGCGTGGAAATGTGGCTAACAAAGCTACCCACCCTACTCCCCTCCCATGACAAACCTCCAATCCTCTTCATTTGTGCACGAGACTCCAATTCTTCCCAGAATTTAAATAAAACTTGTCATATACTGTGTCTGCCTGGGGAGACCATACTTTCTAAATCTAACCACTCTTTGCTAACCATGAATTCACAAAGTCTCCAAAGAACCTTCAGTCCTGAGAAGTTCTGTCCTAACGAAGAGGGTAAACTTTATAATAAATAGAGTAAAAGAAAACAGTAAGTGTTGATTTAAAAAGGCTAAGGTTCAGATTACTAGTTGACTTGGTTTCTATACAAAAGTAGCCACCATTGAAGCAAGGAGATTGTTGGAACACATACCTGGAAATCAGGAAACTCTGTGACGTTCAGTCCATGGCCTACTCTGAAAGTTGTCAAATCTGGTGAACTATAGTGCTGAAAAAGGGCCTGAAAAAATATGCAAATTTTTCCCAAGTAATATTATTTTCATATCAATATTTCTACATGTTAAATCATACATTAAATAAACCCTCCATTATCATGGCATGTTCAAAGAAATACAGTAAAAATATACCACCATAATTCAAGACCTATCAAATAGGATGAGCCCTCATGCCAATTTTCAAGAAAGACTAAAACATGATCTAATAGAAAAGGCAGCAAAATAAGATGAAGAAAGTGAAAAAATTCCAACTTTTGAGAGACCAAGAGGGTTGAAAAGGGAACTGGAAATGTGTACCTGAAGAGAGAGCCTGTGTGGCCTGAACTGGAGAGACCCAAATGGGAGGAGAGGGTGAGGGTGACGGTGACGGTGATGGTGATGGAGTTGCAGAGGTGGAGATGATGAGATGGTTGCTTGGAGAAGCATTTTCCTTTGATTTTACTGTCTGCGGGAGGTTTCTTTAGAGCAAAAACTGCTGTCTATGTTAACTCTGTCTACTTTTTATGTGAAATTAGGTGTTCTTTTGAACATGTAAGCACTCAACTCTCTACAGAGTTCGTTGGTTGTTGAAGATAAAAAAGATCACTTGTGTAGAGTGTCCTCACCTGACAGCAGAAGTAGATAAGGCCGCGTTTGGTTTCTTTTTCTTAAAGGAGAGTCTCTTCAAGAATTAACAGCTTCTATTTTCATATTAATTTTCTCTATGCATAAGAAAGGCCTTGTTCTTACCATGATTTTGATTTTTTCTTTCTTCTCTTACCTTCAGATTGAACTGACATGTGAAAACTCTTAGAAATTGAACTCAGAGTGCACTCATTCACTTCACAAATGAGCAGCTCGTACAGAGATGGTGTTTACGATATTGTAAACGTAAATTTCGTCCGTGAAAAAAAGGAGATAAAAGATTACTATTTTACAAAGAGAGATAAGAAGTCATAGAAATCAACTTGGGCCACTGTCGGGAATCCATAGCCATTGCATTGTCTTCATTTCAGACGACAAGTAATTTAATTCTTTTATATTCTTAAAAAATCATTTTAACATATTAATATAAAGATAATTTTTAAAAATAAAAAAATATTATTTTAATATATTTTCAAATAAAAAACATTTTAATCTTTTAAACTCTCGAATCCCCTCCTGCAGCTCTTTTGTAAAATGAGGCAACGGTCTTCCCCATTTCAGTCGCTAAGCTCCTAGCTCACTGTTTGCTTTACCAAGACGTTATGACTCACTGATATAAGATTTCACCTAATGCCCGCCATTCTGCCCGAGAAGAGCATTTAATTGGCTCCCGTTTGGTGCTAAACACTTGTTTTAAGAGGAGCATTTAATTTAAATTATTTGACCTTTAATCTCGAGCTCAAGAAATCAGGACAGATGCATGCTCAAATCTGGAATTTGACATCACCAAGTTCAAGCTTACAGTGGATATATCCCAGGGAATAAATTGTAAACTAGAAAGAAATGCAAGTGTTTATTGGAGGATGACATTACAAAATTCCCCCCCCCCCCCCACAAAACATTGCAACAATAACGTTATGAATCTACGGCAGGCTTTTGGGTCTTCAATCCAAATAAATTCTCAAATACTTTTGGGGCCATGGGAGGAATGTTCATTGGCTGAGGAGCCATGAAATTGACAATCTTTTCATGGACGTTGTACCTGAAAATTGTGATTGATAAGGAAAAATCAATGAAATGCTCTGGGTTAATAGAGATGAAAATGACAGCACAGAAAATGAGCCCTCCCATGCATGTACCTGATCTTTCGACTCTTTGAAGCACGCCGATCAACAATCTTTCTCTTCTTAGTTTGCAACCTTTTTAGAGCATAAAAGGTCGCCTCTGCAGACAATCAATAAGCAAGATTAAAGACATTAAATAAGTGTAGTGCCGGTACTTGAGGAAACCATCTGATCCTCTATCTTGGAAATGAAGAATGTGAAAGTGAAAAAGAGCCACCAATTATAGCTTTGTGGATCCTTGGGGCTGCAGGTCTAATATGGTGAAAGTTTCCACACGAATTATGAATATAAGCAAATAGGATGAGATAGAATACTCACCGGTGGATGAGGGGTCGACATTCTCCAAAAATTCTTTCAATAACTGCTGATAAAATTCAGTGTCATTTAGAAGTTCAGGATCACCATCGGGACATGTTTCCTAATTAGAATTGAAAGATTCAGCAAAACTGTTAGGCTGGCAATATCCATAAAAAAAATTTTGTTATAATGAAAAGAAAGAAAAAGAACAGAGAATTTCCCAGACAAAATAAGAGGAAAGAGAAAAGGCCTCCGGGGAAACATCATGTCCGTAGAATCAGGCAATCAATATTAGGATTCTATTAGAACACTTTCACGTGTTAGCTGATGAGATGTAACCTGACTTCAATTGAGTGTCTGCTTAGGCCTTTTGCTTAGCCTGTTCTCACTCCATATCTCAATTCTAGTTCGGTTCTTAGCCACATTACTTGGTGGAAATGTGGAATACCTAAACTTACCAAGTTTGAACTAATATGGGAAAATGATATACAAATTACTCATTCACAGGATTACCTCTCCCCTGGCATTGCTCGTCAACTCGGGAACCTGCCCGTTAGTAAAATTCAGGTAGTCAGTAACAGCAAAAGGAAAAACAAATCTGAGCTCATCATACCATGAATTTTGCATCATTTCTTAGACTAAACTACGAAAAATTGCCAATTATCTTACAGCTCCAAAAACACCAATGGTTGATCTTCTTTGTTGCATTTGCCTGACCATTTTAGTTGGATCCCTCATATAAGCAGCAACTTGTTCGCTGATATTCTGTGATTGGAAAAGTAAAATCCAGTGAGTTTCATCATACCCTGGACAGCATAATGGCATCATCAGCTGTAGGGCCAAACCTGATTAAAAGCCTGCAATTTTCCTGTCATAGCAGCAGCACCAGTTGTCACCTGTGTCTTTCTCTGCCATTTATCTATTGATTTGTTTCGGAAAGGAGCTATTCTACAAGATACATGCATTTAAAATTTTAATACTTAATTCATGTGTTCATATCCACAGCAGTTTTTCACATCCCAATTCTAGCTGAAACATATCCCAAGTATGAACGCTAGTTTTCCAATATGGAAAGGAGGAAGAAGCATTTAAATTTTAAATCTGTATGCTCTATTAACTGCTCAGGGAATCTGTACAAACAGTCCTTGAATTGTTGGTCATTTGGATGGAGACCCCTTCTCTTTTTCTTTTTTTTTTTTGATTGACAACTCTTTACTATGTTAAACTATTAATAAGTTCCTTATTCTTTTTTGTTTGGATTGACACCCTCTATATTCTTTTGATTTTGATTTCTTTTAATTTTGATTTTAATACGTGAACTATGATGTGTTTGGATTAGCACTACTTTTGTCACCATCAGAACTCTACCTTTTTGACAACTAAATCAACCCAAAAGACCACTAAAATAATCCTTTCAACCTCTCTCACAACACTTTTGATATCAAAATCCATTATCAAACTCCAATCAAACTCAAAAATTTGAGTTTTTAGTTTTTCAATTTAAAATTTTAAAGCCTTAAAACATTAAAATCCGGTGGTGATGGGGTTTAAAATTCGTACAAATGAACTCACAACAATAAAACCTTTCATCCGGTGGTAATGCCATCGCTAACATTGCCTGAAACCTAATAAAGGAGCCCTCAATCATAGTTTATGTATTAAAATCAAAAGAAAAAAAAATATAAGAAGTGTCAATCCAAATAAAAAAAAATTAAGGGTCTATTAATAACTTACATAGTAAAAAGGGTGTCAATCCAAACAAAAACAAAAGGGGAGAGAGAGAGAGATCTTCATCTAAACGATCAATAATTCAGAAGGTATTTGTATAAATTCACCTAATAGATCAAAATAAAATAGCAATAGCTGTGCATCTACAGACAAATGTAATACCTCTTTTGCATCTCAGAAATTCTTAACCAATCTATATCCTCTTCGGCATCCGAATTTGTCGAATCTTTTGAATGCTTCTTAGTGACCTGTCCAGAATCGCCTTAAAAGAGAACAAATACATGGAAAAATTACATTGAGGTCCACTGTACACAAATCTTAATAAAGAAAACGTTTCAGGCTTTAAATTATAACTTCATGGACCGCTCTAACAAGAAAAGAGAAGGTTGCATGTTGAATAATCACAACTTGCTTAATACTAAAGTCAATTAATACTGCAGGAGGAAATTCCCAAAGCTTCAGAATCGAAGCAAGAAAAAATGAAGATTTATGCTGTTATATCTCCATTCATTCGGGAAAAAAAGAAATAAAATGTTTCATTCCAATATACAGGACTTATTTTTTAACCTAGGTCAGAAAACAATTTTATTGTTTAGATACACAGGAATTTCTTACTGCAAGTCTTTTAACTTTCAAGAGAGATTCCAATTCAAACTGGATAAGGAAATATCATTATAAACAGTGGAGAATTTAATGAAGAAAATCACAATTGAACATCCAGATAGAATACTAACTGTATCAGTAAAAGGTCTTAAAAAAACCATCAGCGACATCTAAAAATGGAAACAAGCATTCTAAATGCCTATTGGTGTTCAATTTGAAGACAGGCTGCAAATGGGTACCTCCTCCCCACCTCACACTTCCCTTCCCTTCCAAACAAACAAAAGTGTGGTTATACACTTACATCACTCAATTTATTTTTCAATCATCTGCCAATTATAGTTTGTGTTATTCACATAATTCAATTCACTTGGACAACCAGATGCACATAATTCCTACAATGACAGAATCATTGCGCACAAATGTTTTAGTATGCTAGCCTCCAAATAACAACGGAAAAGGCACAAAATACAGAATATAGTAATATGAACAAGCATTTGCAATATACCATTAGAAGATTGAGAAATTGATGGATTCTTCTCAAGCAAAGCCTGATCATATAAAGTAAAAACAACCCAAGTTAAACAAAGAAATAGAAATTGATGAGATTAATAGCTGTAAAAAGAGTACAACATAAAAGACCGATGACAGCCATACCTCCTGTAGTTCCAGTAGAGATTCCAAAGTCTTCTTGGATGAGGTAATCACGTCAGCATATGCCATCCCAACTACTTCATCAGAATCACAAAATGAAGACCTAACCGGTTCCTGCAATCAATCCCTTTCATGTTTGATCAAAATGCTTCAAGAAAGTCATTGAGCAATAAAAGAGGTAGAGAAACCTAAAGATACCTGCGGTAATCTGTTTGAGTTTGCAAATGCTTTTTGAAGTAAGAATCTGAACTCAAGAGTTTTGTCCCAGAGAGCCTTAAGAAAATGGTAGAGAAGTTTGTGAGTGTTTGATCACAGCGCATGAAAAATCTGATCAGAATATTTATCAAGTTGATCCCTTATCAATGATGATAGTAGCTATTGTAACCAACGAATATTGTGAAAGAAACCATAAGATTGAACACCTTCTGGTTCTTCACTGCTTGACCTTTAATGAGATCTTCATCCTTGTGGCGTTTAAGATTCTTCCATATATCTCTGAAATTAAAAACAAAAAAGGTTAATTAAAGCAAATCTATTAGAGTTCATGATCCTTGTAAACAAAGTTTCAAAAACAAGAATCAAACTTTTAAAAAGTTTGTACAAAACCCAAATATTATTATAATTAACTTTGTCAAATTAACAATAAAACCAAAATGTCTCGTCTCACTACCTAATTGCAGTCTTATTATTCCCATATATTCTCTTCATGCTTCGAGAAAAAATCAAGTTAACTGTAAACTAAAAAAAAATAGCAAAAAGGTGCATTCACTTGTCCAAAGCTGAACCCTAAGCACATATTTCAAATATACCAAATTCATCGTGTGCTCTCTATACAGCTAGATGAAAAGAATATTTACCAAAAACAGAAGAGAAATTTGTCTTACTGCTCTTGATTGCGAAGATTCATATATTCTTTCTCAAGGTCTTCCATCTCGCCATCTTTTCCACTCTCTTCGTCTTCTTCTTCTTGCTCCTCTCCTTCTTCTCCATCCTCCTCATCCTCTTCATCTTCTTCGTCTTCCCTATCATCATCATAATCTTCCATCTGCATCATAAATTAAATCAGTGATTAATTAAATCGTAATCGCTGTCAGCCATTAAGCAAAGCAACAGAGGAAAAGCCAAAACACGACTAACGGTAGTAAGAAGCTGCTCGCTTTCCATGTCATCAAACTCTTCAAAACCGTCACTATCTCTGCTTGATTTCCTTGACAGCTTCTTGGATAACCCCATTTTGATCTGAGAAAATTGTTTAATAAAATCAGTAATCATTCTTTCTTTTTTTCCTAATCACATGACAAAAGTTCAAACCCTACTAACTATATCACGGGAAAAGAAGAAGAAAGTTACCTGCTGATTAAAGGAAATTGAAAAAAAAGAGAAAATAAAGGAGAGCTTCAGGCGGGTGGGAGGGTGGATCTCTCAGGGTTTTAGTGCTGCCTGCTACGTCGTCTTGACTTAAACCCTATAATTGGGAGGTTGAAACGAAAGGGATGGGGAAGAGATAACTTTTATAGCTCAACGATGTGGGCTGGGCTCGGCTCGGCTCAAGGTAAATTGGGCTGCAAACTTTTATAATATTATAATTATAATTATAATTATAATTTTACTTGGTAAAAACAGTATATATTAAGCGTGATTTATTAGAAATTATAATAGTGAAATTACGGTGAAAAAAAATATTCTGTCATGCCATAGGATGCATCTCGACATTCTATTCCTTTTTAGGCAAAGCGTGAATGATGATGATATCTTAGTTTTATTTTCTTTTTATCTCTTAATTTCTCTTTCATATGCCTTGATTTTCATGCTGTCCATGAAAAAAAAACGTAATAATTCTTAAAAAAAAATTTCTTTTCAAATTCAATTCAAGTTTTAGATGGCTTTTTTTTCAACTTTATACTCTTTAAGTTTTTCTTCTTTCAAATTTAATCTTTATTTTTTTTATTTTTTTAGATGGCTTATAGATTTTATTCGTTTCTTACGATTTCATCCTCATGTTTTTTCTTGATTTTTTTTTATATTTTTTAACTTTATCCTTTAAATAAAGTTTATGATTTTTTTTAATAGTAATAATATTTATTCTAGTTTGTTTTTTTTTTTTGTCAAATTTATAGTTTTCTTCTGCCTTTTGGAATTGCTTGTTTTGTATGATCATTTTTTTGGGGGGAGCTAGCATGTTGAATGTGTTTTTCTTCCATTAGATGCCTATAATTTCTTACTGCTATGTCCACTGGATTTCCAGCAGGAGTTAAGTTAACCATATTAACATGAACGAATTTTGAATAGATGAGTGCTGTTTGCATTTTTTAATCCCTGTTTTTTTAACTCAATTTCATCACTATTTTCCGATAGATTGACAAAAGAAATTTCTAACTATTACTACATTTTAAATATAGAAGATTGTCGAACCACATACTTCGTTTAATAAATTTTTTTCCACAAAACTGGAAAATTAGAAAATGCTCCTTCTGGAGGAAAAATTTTCTTTTCAACTAGCATTTTTCTGAGCAAATATTTTATAGAACACCTAAATACTAAATGAAAGCAGTGTATTTCATGCTCTGGTCATGCTATGTTTGGCAATGTGTTTGAAGGGGCTTTCCCGAGGTGATTTTGGGCTGGAAAGGCATGAACTGAGTGATGTTTGGTGGCTTTTATACGAGGATGTCAAATTGATTGAAAAGAGCTCGAAAGCTCATTTGATGCCTCTTTAGTCCAAATGCAAATTTGATGCATTAGCAAACACTCTCAATGTTCTAGGCTGTAGGAATGTATTGAGCTTGCGCAAAACTTTCTTTTCATTCTGGGTGTGCATCTTGCAAATTCGGCCTGATATTAATGTGTGCCTTACTTTTGAAGGGATCTTCTTTAAATGTCAGCAGTTATGCAAAGGGGAGAAAGAATCCAATCTTCCAATCACAACGATGCACTGGAATGAAGTATAACAAGATTGACTTCAAGCCTGATGCATTACTCGACAAAGATCTAAAATTATTATGGCAGAACTAAGAGATCTCAAATAGTTGCTTTTAACTGATAGACAACTCAATAAAGCTTTGCAACGGTGTTGAGGGTGTGTTTATCTATGAAAAAATGTTCTAGATTTTCATGTGGATCTTTATGTAATAGAGAACTTGGGTCTGCTTGTTTTGTACCTCTGTATTTTTCTATTTTAAGTTAAACTGGGAAAGATCCTTTTTTTCCTATATTGCAACTAATTCTAGGTAAAACTGAGGAGATTGGGGAGTTGGTTTGCTATTATGCCAGAGAAGGAGGAGTGGTTAAGTTGGCTGCTCTGTTGATGGTGGCCTGGAAAAAGCTGATGGTCGTGGACTCATTCGACAGTAAACATGGTGCTAATTGTGGTAGAAGTAAGATTCGCCAATTTTTAATGAGTGAGATTGAGAAGCTGATTGACAAAGAGATGCAACAGTTGGGAAAATCGACAAAGATATATATGGATAAGTAAAACATTTCATTGATCAAGATGTCTACAGATAAGCAAAATATGATGTCTGCATTGCAGTTGCTTGAAATTTTCGAGAGGGCTGGTGATGGTCTTGATCAACTCTTGCCATGTTAAATAGTTTGATTTTGTCTGTTAATTTTGTGAAGGGAATACCATCCTCTCCGTATGGTTGTGGGAGGCGGCCCTTCCATACATTTTCGATTTCAGGATGCAGCTTTGCTGTCAAGCCAAGCCATCCTTTCACATGAAAACCCAAGTAAATCAATCCTCGCTAAGACTGGAGTCGATGGTGTTAAATTTTACATCCTCCAAGAAGTGGGCATCCATGGCACTATCACTCAGCAGGGCGTTGAAACGTGTTTAACTTATCTAGATGTCACTGATAAGGTATAATACTTCTCTTTTATGTGCTCCTGTCAATAAGCAATTTTAGGATTACTGGAGGCTTACCCTGTCGTTAACTTTAGGGTCTCGAGAGATTGGTCAAGATGCGCGTAAGCTGGCTCAGACACCCACGGTTATCAAAAAAAATACTTCTCTTTTTATGTGCTCCTGCCAATAAATTCATGAGCTACTTGTGCAGTTGCTTCGTGTTGATTTCTTTTTTACTTTCTTATTAAAGAGCTGCTTGTGGTTAAGAGCACCTGGAACTTGTTGTTCATCGAGTTTGCTGGTTATTATCATTTGTTCATCCATTTCTACATAATGTTCTAAGTTGTACGCTGCAGAATCAGAATTATGAAGCTAAAGAAACTGAACCAAACATCATATGTAAATATAGCACGTAGAACAGAGAATAAAAAAATAACCAAATGGAAAGTAATACTGCTTCTAAAATACATGGCTGCTGATGGGGGAGAAAAACTCCGAACTAATTGATAATCACAAGACAGAATCACACCATAGCAAATCTTCGTTGCGCTGTCTTGCCTCTCAATTTTTCATGCTAGTAACTTCTATATTGCCTCATCTGCAGCCGATACAGCCATTTGTGGAAGATGTAGCCAAAATTCCTGTATTCAAAGTCCATTATCACTGTATCCATGAATTGGAACTTGGCTACGATATCATCTCAAAGGGTCTCTCATGTCCCATTATCACTGTCGTTTATAAAATGGAACTTGGCTATGATATCTTCTCGAGGGTTCTCTTATGTTTTTTAATTTCTAGTCGGTGAAAAAAAATTATTTTAATATATTTTTAAATAAAAAATATTTTAAAAAGAAACTCACTCTTAATCAGGCTTTTTTTTTTCAACAGGTAATGAAATTCTTATGCCACATAGAAGCGTTTAATAATTAACATTTTGTTTGACCCCCCTCTTGAAAAGATGCAAGTTCTCGTAAACGCCATGCGAATAGAAGTGGGCAGAGGGTGTGGGTCCATGAAAATGACAGCCTGAGTTTAGCAGTGGGTTCGGGCTCATGAAAATGATAGCTTGGGAACTTTGCAGGATAATAATAAAAAAAAAAAAAAACACTGAACAAAATATTCAGTACTGTAAATTGTTAAAGTGAAATTAGCATTTTATAGTGATTTTTTTTATTAATATTGTTTTATTCGTATAGTGTGGGTCCATGAAAATGACAGCATTAGTTTAGCAGGGGGTTCGGGCTCATGAAAATGATAGCTTGGGAACTTTGCAGGTCATATAATAATAATGAGATGACATGTACGCGAGTTATAAAACAAATTTACTTATTAGTATTATAATTATTAATTAATATTAGATAAATAATAAAAACTAAAATGATATAAAATCTATATTCTAGAAAAAAAATTATGTCGATGATAAAAAACTTAGAGACTGAATAAAATAATTTGTAGCAATCTATAATGTTTTATGATGAAAGATACAGTGCTTTCTTCACATGATTTAGCTTTTCTATTTATAAAAAAAAATTACAAAGCTAAATTTTCTACCAGCTCAATATTAAAAAAAAATCAACAAAGACAATTTTGAGAAAAAAACTCATGAGGGGAAACACTGTAGCAATCCACAGTATTTTGTGAGGAAAGTTACAGTGCTTCCCCACATGATTTAGTTTTATTGTAATTGTAATTCTCAACCAACTTAATATTAAAAAAATAAAATCGATAAAGACAATTTTGAAAAAAAATCATAACAAAAAAAAAATCATATGAGGAAACACTATAGCAATCCACAGTGTTTTAAGGAAAAAAAATACAAAGCTAAATTCAAACTATATCAATATTAAAAAAATAAAATCGACAAAGATAATTTTAGAAAAAATCATACAAAAAAGAAAACACAAAAAAAAAAGGAAAAAAAGCCATATAGGGAAACACTGTAGCAATCCACAATGTTTTAAAGAGAAAAAAATTACAAAGTTAAATCCTTAACCAACTCAATATTAAAAAAATAAAATCGACAAATATAATTTTGGAAAAAATCATAAAAAACAAAAAAAATCATGTGGGGAAACACCGTAGCAATCCACGGTGTTTTGTGAGAAAAACCACACATGTAATTCTCAACCAAATTTCAATATTAAAAAAAAATTGACAAATAATTTTGACAAAAATCATAAAAAAAAACTACGTGGTGAAACACTATAGCAATTCATAGTGTTTTAAAGAAAAAAAATTATAAAGCTAAATTTTTAACCAGCTTAATATTAAAAAAAATAACATCGACAAAGATAATTTTGGAAAAAAAACCAAAAAAGAAGAAGGAAAAAACTATAAAAAAGAAAGAAAAGGAAAGCATTGTAGCAATCCACAGTAAAATGTGAGGAAAGCTACAATGTTTTCCAACATATTTTTAAAAATCATAACAAAAAAAAAACTATGTGAGGAAACATTGTATTAATTCACAGTGTTTTAAAGAAAAACATTACTTTTTAATTAGCTTAATATTAAAAAAAATAAAATCGACAAAGACCATTTAAAAAAAAAAAAAACACAATAGTAATCTATAGTAAAAATATGAGGAAAGCTACCGTGCTTACCCTATACCTTTTAGTTATATTGTAATAAAAAAAAACACTGAACAAAATATACAGCATGATGGTTTTTTTCACTGTAGCACTACATAGTGAAAGGCATCCACCTTTCACATTCATATGGGGAAAGGTTAATGCTTTTAATTTAGATTTGAATGCTGGATACAAGAGTCTTGAAAGGCATAACAACAACAACAACAACAACAATAACAACAACAACAACAATTTTTAATTTTATTATTTAAATTAAATGTATTTTTTTCAATAGTAACAATATTTTTTGAAATTTTATTAATAATAATGACAATAATAATATTTATAATATTAATAATAATTTTAAACCCTGTCAGACCCAAGTTAATTGGCTTTGGCGCACCTGCCAAACCCAATTAACTTGGGCCGGAAACTCCAGCCAAATCCAAATTACTTAGGTCTGTTGTGCTAGTTGGATGCCGGACCCAAGAGCTGCGGGTCTAGACACCAGACCCTAGAGGCTAGGGTCCTAACAAGCAACCCTAGGCTCTTGGGTCAAGCGTCCGGACTCGAGAGCCTTGGGTCCGGATGCCAGACCGAGGCTTCGAGTTTGGACATTGGACCGAGGCTTCGGGTCTGGGTGCTAGACCCAAGAGCCCTAGGTATGGACACTAGACCCTAAAGCTTTGTGTAATAGCCCGGCCCAACCTGCCGTATATTGTCCACCTTGGGCCTTACCGCCATTACGGTTTTGTTCCTGGTGACGCGAGCCCACTTCTGAGCCCGACGCCCCAAAACACGTACAATAGGTCAGCGACCAGCACTACTCATAAAGCTCTAGCTCTGGATGCTCGCTTCCGACGTGGGATATCACACTTTGGGTCTGGCTAACATGCCTAACTCAAGGGTCTGGGGTCTAGCTGCCTTGTTTGACCCGGGCACCTAGGGTATGACAGTCATTCCATGCCTCAACGCCAGGTGTCTGACAACCATGTCATGCCCCAGCGCTTGGGGCTGGCAGTTTTGCCTTGCCACACTGCTGGGGCCTGTAAGCCTTATCATACCCCAACAAAACCTGAATTAACTATTTTGTCCATAATCATTCTTTCAATGCTAAATGTATTCCATTAAAAAACAATCTCACCCCCACTATATGCATAGTATTTTTTTTTTGATAGATAATTTCATTATTATATTTTTTCAATCCATAGTAACCTATGTCTAGGTAAATAATAAGAGAGACATTAAACCCTTTTAGTATATTATATAATATAATAGTTTGTTTATCCTGGCATCGGCAAACAAAATAATTTAAAGATTTTTTAAAAGTGTTTTTTTTTCTAGAATGCTTTAAAATAATATATGTTTTTTTTATTTTAAGCATTTATATATATATATATATATATATATATTTTTTTTTTTTTTGAAACGATGATGAAACCTCCGCCCCAAACACTAACAGAGCTGATGATCAAACATGCTGAGCAAAAGCTGATATCAGGTTTGGTTGCCATATGATATCATATTGGAAGTTGGAACCTAACTGAAACCAAACACGAGACATAGTTAAACGAAAACGATGATGATAACTGATCTCTGAGTTGAAACCTCCGCCTTCTCTCTCCCTCTCTTTCTCTCGATGTTTCCAAGAATTCATTCGTCTCTTACATAATAGTAAAAAGTAATCAAATACTCCATTTCCAAACACTTCTCTCACAACTCCCACTTCAATGGCTCACCTTCTCCACACCACATTCCTTCCTTCCTCCTCTTCTCTCCCTCAAAAACCCTGTCTTTCTTCAAGCCCATCTCACATTTCCTCTTCAAGAACCCGGGTCCATGCCAAGATCCGCGAAATCTTCATGCCTGCTTTGAGCTCTACTATGACTGAAGGAAAGATTGTTGCTTGGGTCAAATCCGAAGGTGACAAGCTTTCTAAAGGTGAAAGTGTTGTCGTTGTTGAATCCGATAAGGCTGACATGGATGTTGAGACTTTCTATGATGGTTACTTGGCTGCCATCATGGTCGAGGAAGGTGGTGTTGCTGCAATTGGATCGGCTATTGCTTTATTAGCTGAATCCCAGGAGGAAATCGAGGAGGCCAAGTCTAAAGCTGCTGCTTCTTCGTCTTCTTCTTCTCCAGCTCCGGATCAGAATCCATCCGCGGCGGCTCCGGCTCTGGAATCCACCGTTGCTGTTGATAAGGCTGTTGTGGTGGCGCCGCCTTCTCCGTCGGTGGTGGCATCGGCTGTGCACCCAGCGTCGGAGGGAGGGAAGAGGGTGGTGGCGTCGCCGTATGCCAAGAAGCTTGGGAATGAGTTGAAGGTTGAGTTGGGGAGAGTGATAGGGAGTGGGCCTAATGGGAGAATTGTGGCTAAGGATGTTGAGGCTGCGGCGGCAGCGGCTGCTGAATTGGGTTCAACAGGTGCAAAGGTTTCGGGGGCACCTTCTGTACACGCACGGCCTGGGATTGAGTTGGGATCGGTGGTGCCTTTTACGACAATGCAAGGGGCAGTGAGTAGGAATATGGTGGAGAGTTTGTCAGTGCCTACATTTAGAGTGGGGTATACTATTACCACTGATGCACTTGATGCTCTTTACAAGAAGGTAAGAATTGCTATTTGGCCTTTTCCTTTTCTAATCATAATTTGGGATGCTTAAGATGGGATTTTTCCGGCAATATAGTGATATTTGGATGTTGCTGCCGCGTAAGATTGATACTTTATGCTGTATACGAGATGATGATGTTTGATTGATGATCATGCTTCGCTTCTAGATTGGTGAATTTTTTGTGATTTTTCTAGTTTAGAATCTGAAACAGCTTGCTGAATTTGCGATTAGCTATTTTTTTTTAAAACGATCCTAGATGAGAACATAAAACGGTACCCTGTATGGAGAAGTTTCTATCGTGATCTTCTTTCAAATATGCTGTTCGAGTAATTAGTGTTTAGTAATTTGATTGATGCTTTCCGAAGGAAGGTATCATCATGGCTAAAGAATGCCAAAGTTATGAGTGTTCAATAATTTAGATTCAGTGATAATTTAGCAATTTAAGATGGGGATCTGCAGGGCAGGTTTTGATTGTCTTGTACTGAATTCATTTGTCTGTTGATTCATCCTTGCCATTGTGCTTCCTTTTCCGTGCATGTCTAGATCAAGTCCAAGGGAGTGACGATGACAGCATTACTTGCAAAGGCAACCGCACTGGCATTGGTTAAGCATCCTTTAATAAACTCCAGTTGCCGAGATGGTAATAGCTTTACATATAATAGTAGCGTCAACATTGCAGTTGCTGTGGCTATGGATGGTGGCTTGATTACACCTGTGCTTCAAGATGCTGATAAGGTTCTTGTTAATCTGTTTTGGGATGTTCTATTGATATTCTGGGTTATAAATCCTTGTTCACTTTCGAGTATTTTTCTTTTAATGCATGTATCAGGTTGACATTTACTCATTGTCAAGAAAATGGAAGGAGTTAGTCGATAAGGCCCGGGCCAAGCAACTGCAACCTCAAGAATACAACACAGGTATACGTACTACATGTTCTCAATTCTTATTTAACTGTTCAAGATATGTTTATCAGGAATTCTTGGTGATCCATGTTCCAGTTTGGCTGCCCACAATGCCCACAACAATTTATTTTGATGCATAATGTGAATATAATAGTTTATCAACTTCTTGTTGATATCCTGGACATACAAATCTTAATTCTTTTGCAAGTTATGAACTTAAAGGGTTAATTAGTTCCAAATGGATAATTGTAATTTCAAAATGGATGGAAAAGCACTTTGTCCTGCACAGTTCAGCATAATCATAATTCTGTTCATTTGACTAAATCATCATCTGGGTTACTTTAGGTATTCAAGAAACAATGCAGTTTCATAGGAGTGAACGATAGTGTCTCACTGCATTTCCCAGAGTTGGGAAGGGTTGTTTTTTCTAGGTTTGCAAATGGTGATATTGACTATAGTTCCATAGTTCTTGTTGTTGTGTTTTTCTCATTGTGGAGTACTGAGTTATTCGATTTGTGTTTTCTAATGCTTGAAGTGTTATTTAGTAATTCTTGTGCAAATATCCTTTGTAAGTGGATTGCCAGAATCACTCTGTTTCCAAAATCATTAGTGCATATAAAGCTGTTGCAAACTGAAAGTAGGACGTGTAGAGATATTAATTCTGGGGTGACAATCCATTCCTGTGTGAGTCCAGCTTGTAATGCTTGCTTTAATTTGGTGCGAGTGCAAACTGATAGGGTCTGTTGCAACTTCTGATAATCCAGTTACATGCTTTGTGCTGACTGGTTCGTTAGTCATATTTTCTTGATTTCTGTAGTTCATAATCCTTGATGTCACAAAGTTATATTGTGTTTCTCATCTGCTTTTTCTCAGAAATTTTTAGGCATGGCATTTATATTGTTAGCATGACATTTCCCAATCTCTATTCATTGCTCTTGTTCACTTATTTGCAGGTACTTTCACACTTTCTAACTTGGGAATGTTTGGTGTGGATCGATTTGATGCCATTCTGCCCCCTGGAACTGTAAGTGTTTTCACAAGCTTCATACCTGCTGGATTCTCTACAAGAGGCTACTATACATAGTATGCTCGTTATTAGTGATTGGCATATGGTTTGGTTTATTCATCTGGATGATTGGTGTGACATATGGCTTGGTTTATTCATCTGGATGGTTGGTGCAGGGAGCAATTATGGCTGTTGGAGCATCACAGCCAACTGTTGTAGGAACCAAGGACGGCCGGATTGGCATGAAGAATCAGATGCAGGTAACAAGTATATTATATTCATTAGTTTCTGAAAATGTTGTTTCTGTATGAAAAATAGTTTAATTTTTATTTCTCATACTGTAAACTGTAAGTGCTATATCTACAGGTAAATGTTACAGCCGATCATCGGGTAATCTATGGTGCTGATCTAGCTGCCTTCTTGCAAACACTGGCAAAGATTATCGAGGACCCCAAAGATCTTACCTTCTAATCAGAATCCTGCCACCAAAGTAGGCCATCTTTACATCCTGAAGATTTCCCTTTTCCTTGTATGATTCAGAGCCCATCTTCCTCTGATAATCATTCCTCAATCTTCACGGAGCATACTCCAAAAGAGAAATGTAGGAGCTATAATCTCTGTCCAAAGTTTCATTTAGAACAGGAGCAGAATTTATTTTTATTTGGGTTTCAGATATCACAAATTCTTTTGCACTTTAACATTATTGTAAACGCTGGCAGTTCTTGCTTCCTATCAAATTTCCTTTTCTTTTTCTGCGATTGGTTGTTGTAGCTGTTTCCAACATCAGATATGTGAAACATAAATGTGATCTTGAATGTTTCTTCCCATGTGTCCATAAAGTTGAATGGAATTGTTTCTTCCATTTGGGGGAAGATTGCTGTCCGGTGACTGAGGAATCATTTTGGTTAGTTCTTATGAATGTCTCTCCTTCCCTTGCACGGTTTCACAAGTAAACAGCACTTGCCAGTTGCCTGCACTCTTGGCTGGAAATGCCAGTCGCCATCTCGTCAACATTCATGTACATATTAGCTTGAAAACTTGCAATTTGCCTGCAACTTAAATGACTACAGAAATGGAGCATCTGCAGATATAGGTAGAGCCAATGTAAGATGTGTTTCCCTCATATTCCATTGATGTTCTTATCTATATGTTTTTGTTCATGTTCAGGTCATCATCATGTTATCATCAAATTTATGTGTTTCTTAATTGAAGAAACATAGCAAACTTGAATTATTGTTAGTTTGATCCTAAACTGTGCCTCGAGTAAAGATTGAACCGAACTTGAACACCAAGTTGCTTCACTCAATTTAGTTAAATTATAGGCACTAGATAAAAATGAACTTTGGAAGAACTCTAACCGGGGCAAAACAAGAGATGGATGGATACATTACTCATAATTTTCATTTATGTATTATGTATACATAGGAATTGCAGATTACATGCAAGTCGGCTTGCAACAGCTGCCTCGTTCTGTCCAGCAAGAAACCTATGTTCTACTTACAGATATGAAATAAAAACTTGCGAAGTATAATCTTTCGAATATATAGAACTCCTGTTTCTAGGGGGATTGTATTCCGAAGGCCAGTCTTCATCGTGCATTGAGGATCATTCTTAATACGCTCTTCATCTTTGGCCTTGCTTCTGTGGAAACACTAACACAGCTAAGGGCGATCTTAAGGACCGCATGCATGTGGCTTCTGACAGCAGGTGAAGTCCTGCTGATGTTAAAATCAAGGATGCCATCCCACCTGTCTTGCTGTGTTGAGTTCCTTAAAACCCACTTGGCTAATTCAGTTCCCTCACTAACTGCTGGCTTTCCTGTCAGCAATTCCAGTAGAACAACCCCAAAGCTATATACATTCCCAGCCATTGTCACCCTCATTGTGTATGCATACTCTGCAAGAACCACAATCACTCATCAAGTCAATATCAGAAGCTCAGGCATATGCTGAACAAGGATTCATCAAGCAGTCTGAAACTACTTACAAGAAAGTATTCGATATCCATGTTCATGGGAGAATTCATGAATTTTGGTCACAACCAGTTCATACAAATTAAATTTTGAATACTTGTTGGATATTAAGTTGAGCATAGAGTTTTGTTTACCTGGTGGAATATAGCCCACAGAGCCAGCAACTGTTGAAAGGCTGCCCGTGCTCTTTGTTGGATCAATCACTTTGTGGAGCTCAATGTCTCCAACTAGTGGCTCCTTCAGAGACTTGAGCAAAATGTTTCTGCTTGAAAGGTCAAGGAGGAGAATCGGACCAGAGGAGCATCCATGAAGAAAGGTAAGGCCTTGAGCAACTCCAACTGCTATACTGTAACGGCTTGCCCAGTCTAATGTATCTCCCAGTTTACCATGAAGAACATCAAAAAGCGTACCCTTCTCAGCATATTCGTAGAAGAGATAAGCACTGTCGACGGTCAATACATAGGCCAAAGGAGTCATGACATTAGAATTGCTCAGTTTCCCTAAAACTTCCAGCTCTTGTCCGAATTTATTGTGGCTACCCAATTGGAATATCTTGTCGCTCCAGTTGAGCTTCTTGACAAAGTAGTTTGCTCCAGAAGGCATGGTGGCTTTATAGTATGTTGAAAACCTAGTCTTCAACTCAATGTTCAATGGATCAGCAGCTACTTCCATGGCATTGGTGAAATCGATGCTGGACCTGTGAATTCCATTTGTAGTCAACAGATTGCCTTGGATGACTTGAGGTGATGGAAGATTTTCCCCTGATTGTGACTGCTGATCATTAACCTTGAGAAAGCGCCTGGAGAATGATAGAACTATAATCGAGACAATGCCAACAGCAAGAAAAGCAGCAACAACTGCAACAACAACCGGCACAACAACTGATCTCCTCTTCTTTGGGGATTCTTGGGGAGTGTTTGTTGCTGTATTATTTTTAAGTCTTGAATTTCCACTTGCATTTAAAGACACGTAATGTCTGAAATCTGGGATGACCCCAGAAAGCTGATTGTTTGAGAGTATCAACTGATTTAGGGATTCCATTTCAGTAAGAGACTCTGGAATCTCACCTGAGAGATTGTTGTTTGATAGATCCAAAACTTCTAGGTCCTTCAGTCGGGAAAGAGTTTCTGGAATAGGTCCTTGAAAGAGGTTGGTGCTGAGATTCAAAGCGATCTGCAATTTCACCGGCATCATTGGGATAGTTCCACTTAGTTGATTTTGTCCAAGTTGGACTTCCAACAGAGAGTCCATGCTGTTGATAGTGGCAGGTATTGGACCCCGAAGTTTGTTGCCTTGCAAGTTCAGGTGAGCAAGTCTTTGCAATTTTGAAATTGAAGAAGGTATTGAACCAGTGAGCGAATTCCAGCTGATGTTCAAGGTCGACAACAACTGTAATTGAGCGATCTCTGAAGGGATATCTCCACTCAAATTGTTGAACTGAAGTTTTAAAACTTGAAGATCACCGAGATTACCCAACAGTGCAGGTACAGGGCCTGTAAGGTCATTCTGTGCCAAATTCAATAGTGCCAAACTACGGCAAGATCTCAACTGAAGGGGTATCTCATTGGTCAAGCTATTGTTATCCAGTTCCAAGTAAGTCAACCTATCAAGTGTCCCGAAAGAAGGAGGGATTGGCCCATTGAGCCTGTTGCTTCCCAATCTCAACCTGATCAAGCTTTCAGATACCTTTGCAGGTAATGAGCCTTCCAACAGATTATAAGACAAATCCACAAGTTGCAAGTTCGACCCTGATAAAAGATCTGTCGGTATAGGCCCTCTTAAGCTATTGTAACTGAGATCTAAGAAGCTAAGATATCTTGTAATTCCACTGGGAATTGTACCACCAAACTTGTTCTGATTCGCTGCAAATCGATACAAGGTTGCGATATTTGAAATGTTTGCTGGGATTTCCCCACTCAATTTATTGCCAGACAGAAGTAAAATCCTCAACTTGGTGAGATTTCCAATACTAGTAGGAAGCAACCCCTCAAGATTATTGGCACTGAGATCAATTAAGTTCAAGTTCTGATTATTTGCAATTTCTTGAGGGACCGTACCTTGGAAGCTATTCACAGAGAGCTGGAGTTCCTCCAACATCAAGGACTTTCTAAGGTTTACAGGAATAGGACCAGTGAACTTATTGGAACTAAGATTCAAGCTTTTAAGTGCAAGGAATCCATCTACCTGTAGACTAACATTACCAGACAGAGAATTGAAAGACAAGTCCAAAGATTCTAACCCAACAAAAACATTAAAAGCAGGCAAAGGACCCCTTAGCAAATTTTTGCTAAAATTCAACAACTTTAGCCCATCAATCCTTCCACAATCATTGATGAACTCATCTGAAATTGAGCTCAAACGGTTGTTAGAAAGATCAAGGGCTTGTAAAGTTTCAATCTTGCAAACAACTGGCAAGAAATTAGAGTTGGAGAGACCAAACTCAGATAGAGAAAGACTAGTTACTGACGAGTTGCCAGAGCTGCAATTAACTCCCTTCCAAGAACATGGGTCTTTAGTAGCATTCCATAACGAATCAGAAAGGTTAAGTGACTTAGACAGATTCATCATGGTGTTGGCCTGGTTTGAAGATAGTTGAGAGAACACTGATGGAAACAACAAGAACAAGAAAGACAAGAAAAGAGAGGTTCTTTGCTGCACATACCTTGTCATTTTAGCTGAATTATCCAGCTAGTTTTTTCTATACTTGAACTTTCGTTTCTGGATGTGCAAGTGTGCAGTATTTTGTATATATTTTTGTTTCTTGGGCTCAGTTTCAGGTGAAGAGGAGACGGAATAAAAGGAAATGGCAGACTCAAGGGATGTAGAAAAGATTTTTCAAAGTAAGTGCTTTGCTTTGCTTTGTGTTTCGTGGGAAAGATAAAACAAATGTAAGGCGTGTTGGGAGTGGCAGTTGACTGTGGACTTGAGCAGAAACTTGTGCTTCTTCTTTGGGCAAGAGACTTGGACTGGCACACATTGGTGTTATCACACCTTTTGTGTAATGTGTGTTTGTAGGGCTGTGGGATTTCTTCTTTTTCTTTGAACTTGCCAAGGAGGCCTTCCTGCTTTCTTTCTTTCTTTATTGCTTAATTTTTCTTTTCTTGACTTGGACACCTTGGACAGGCTCACCTTTCGTCTTTCCCAGAAATTTGGTGGTAGATTATAAAGAAAGCACGGGAATGGCCATCAAAGAAATTTCTCTGTGGAAAAATGAAACCCTCCAAATCTAGTCTTTGATGTGGAGCCCCACGTTGAAGGGTGAAAGCAGCCTGACGCCCTGACCTGAGAAAAGCTTTTGGAATTTGGAAAAGTGACTTCTTTTCCTTTGGGTTTCGCTAGTCTATACTTATACCAATGTTATCAAACAAGACCTTGGTAGAAAATCATTTTAACTGGTTGTTTCATTGGTTCAATAGGTTGATCATTGATGGTATTATTAAAAAATGTAAAAATATATATTAATTCCATAAATTTATTATATTTAAAATGATTGAACTGATAGGGTAGCTTGACCAAGTCTCTAACAAATTGTTGGTTCCAATGATTCTTTCTGGTTTTTTTGACTCCATTGTTTAAGCAATCTTTTATGAGATTCGAATTGGTTAGATGTTTGGATTATTTATTTCCAAGTTATCCTACCGATTTCGTGCGGATTCGATAATTATATTCGAACCAAAATCTAAGATTATGTTTGGTTACTTTTCTAGGATAAAACAACAGATATAAACATGGACAAAAACATGCTTATTGAAGAGACAAATACAGATGCGTTTGTCACTTCCGAGACTATAACTAAACACCACCTAAATTTATTTAGATTCATTACTTTGGAGATTTTTTAAGGGAAAGTGCGTGATGATCATGAGAGCTGGTCTAATGGAATGGATAAATAATTGAAAGTGGAAATCATGTCTTTCCATTAACCAATTATTAGTGCAGAGAAGTTCTACAGTACTAGTCTTTATAAAACCAAACAGGGAATCCTGTACACCAATTAGGTGCATCAATGGAGGCAAGAAAAGCAGAAAAGTGAAGATATGGGCTGATTTGACTTGGCACAAAGTTGTGGCAAATCCGTTCAGCTTTGAAAGACTCTGATCTGCCGGTGGTGACTAAATCCCATGAAGATCTCACCCACCTAATTACTATGGTTGGCTAATTTAAGCTTGGTGAAAGGTGAGTTTGACATTGCCATGGGAGATCAACTGCTGCAGTTATTCTAATGTTACTTTTCTTTCTTGTCATGTAAAAGATTAAGTAAAGTGTTTTTGCTGACATAATTCAGACACATAAAAGAAAAACAAACCGAAGAATTCTATCTTCTTCGATGCGTTTCGAATGACAATCATCAGAGTTCGATGATCGATGGAGATTATAACACCATTTTCAAGAAATTAATCTTCTTGCTACCAAGTTCCAGTCTAGGATCGAGTTTTCTTTCCCTGATCATTGATGGCTTTCCAGCTCTTAGGCTTGCTCCAAGATTGTTTGACGTCTTGCTTAAGAGAAGCGTAATATTATGGATCTTGAAGGGAAAAATTTAAAGAGTTAAAAATAGTAATAACAAGTGCATTAGATTGGTTCAAGTAGTTTGGTGGGTTTTGAATTTGAGATTTTTAAATAGAGTACACCGTCGTCAAAAGAGTTTTATTTTTTAGTGGGTTGACTCTACTCAACCGGATTATTTAGAGTTCAGCAAACTTCTAAATACTAGGATCTAGATTAAAAAAAAATGCATTACCTTTTGTTATTCATTTAGGGGTGTTTAGGAGTATAATTGCGGTTGGTTTTCAAAGTATTTTTCATTTAAAAAATATCAAAATATGTTTTTTTTTTTTTTTAAATTATTTTTAATATCAAGATATTAAAATTATTTAAAACATAAAAAAATATTAATTTTAAATGATAAAATTTTAAACTTTTTAAAAATATTTTTAAAACATAAAAATAACCAAAGAGACCAGTGTTTTGATTCCTAAGGCACTTTCTCTAATGTGAAGTAGGTTGAAGGATATATTACTTGGGAACGAAGTAACTTCTGTTTTTTTATATTTTCTAAAAGTGTAACACCCGGCTAACGAAAAGAAACAGCAACTTGAGTTAAAAATAATTAAAAGGCATTGAAAAGAGTGCAAAATCCTCCGAAAAATAATGGAACAGAAGAATTATAGGTGAATTCTCATGGAAACACATCGTCAATCCAGAGTTGCTGCGTGAAGAACTCGATTGCTTAAGTTTAGTTTCTTTCAAAATATTTTTACTCCTTGTGATGAATTTCAACTTCTGCTAAAATCACCTTCATAGTGCGTCTCATTGCTTATTGCATGGTTCTGTGATGGTATCCAGGCCCTTTTTGCGCCTATGTTTGAGAAGGAAAGTAGTGATTCTCTTTTTATATTAAAAAATAATATAAATTATATTTTAAAATACTATCATAATTTAAAATTTAAAATTAAAATAGTTCTACTTGATAAAATTTATAGTGGTGTACTTATGCAAATTTTAAAATTAGAAAACTTTTACTTAAAAAAAATATATTAGAGAATAATATAAATTTTATTTTAAAATCTTAACTAATAATTTAATTTTTTGATTCGAGATAATTTTTTTTTGATATTTTGGTTTTATTCCAAAAATAAAAAACACTTAAATATGTGTGTTTGATATTGTGATAGTTTTTGCAACGATGATTTAAAAAAAACAAATTCAAGAAAAGCTACAAATTATAACTTTTCTCAAACTCAAGTTTTTATTATAAATTAAGATGAAAAACAAGTTTAAGTAATGGAAACCAAACAATTTTTAAAATTATGATCAGTTTAAAAATATATTTTAGCCACACAATACTACAATATCAAACAGAAAAATACTATGAAAAAAAAATATTAAAGTAATGTTTGAGAGTGTGATAATGATTGTTTTTTAAAATATTTTTCGTTCAATAATACATAATGATAATATATTTTTAAATAAATTATTTTTTATATCAATACATCAAAACAATTAAAAATACAAAACAAATAACTTCAAGCAAAGAAATATTAAAAAAAATCACGAATTACAGCTTCAATGCAAAAACAAGAAGCATCCAAGAATGATACGACAACACGTTGAGTATAGGACCACCTTGCTTCCTCCCAGTCAACAAGGCAAGCTTAAATGAAAGTCAATCCACAACATTGAATTTCAAACACTCCATAAGAATCATTTTCGAGAAAAGGATCCGAACCTCATAATTGGTTGTCTCCGATTGAATTGCTCAGATTTTTAATAACAATACAACGATATGCATTGATAGGAAGGTGATGGTGTAACCATCGTATTAATTTTCTAACAAGAAAATGAATATGATGTCCTTCAATATTTCACTCGAAACGAATCAAAAGCAGCAATAATATGATATCCAGTTCACACGATAAGAAAGTTTATCACTTTAAAATCAACAACATTCACATATCAAACACTTGAGGTTTGGAAGTGAAGCAACATAACATTCCCCATCACTTCAAAAATGAGCTGGCATGCACATAACACTCGCTTGTTGCTTTTATCTTGCTTCTTGCTTTCATGTTCCGTTGTGTTTTGTCAACTGTCCAAAGACCAAGATATCACCATGATCACTCTCTCTAAGCTCCTTAACAACACTACTTCACCATGGGATGCTACTAAGGAGCCAAACCCATGTTCGTGGATTGGAGTTAGATGCAGTCCTGACTACACACGGGTAACCCATCTTTTCCTATCTGGCATTGGTCTCTCCTCTTCTGATTTTATACCTGTTATTTGCAAGATCGAGTCTCTGCAGTGGCTTGATTTCTCGAACAACCGATTGAGCTCAATCCCAGATGAGTTCATCAATGTTTGTGGACAGATTTCTGAGTTGCAGACTTTGAGTTTTAGTCATAACTCTCTAGTTGGTCCTTTGCCTACTTTTCATGGTTTTGAAGGATTAGAAACCTTGGATTTGTCTTGTAACTCTATGAGTGGTAATATTAGTTTACAGTTAGATGGGTTTCGTTCACTCAAAAGCTTGAATCTTAGTTCCAATAAGTTTAATGGGCATGTTCCCATAAACCTTGGGAAATCCATGATGTTGGAAGAGCTTCAGCTTTCAGTGAATTCTTTCCAGGGTTCCATCCCGTCGGAAATAGTGAGTTATCAGAATTTGCACAGGATTGATCTTAGTGCAAATCAGCTTTCGGGGTCTATTCCTGATGTACTTGGAAACCTAACCTACTTGGAAGTTTTGGTTCTGTCTTCCAATAAGTTAAGTGGGGAGATCCCAGCAAGCCTTTCAAATATTCAAACCCTGCAGCACTTCGCAGCAAATGAAAACAATTTCTATGGCGGAGTTCCTTGTGGACTTACAAGGTTTCTTACGTATTTAGATCTTAGTTATAACAGGTTAGCTGGGCTGATACCACCGGACTTTCTGTCACAGCCGAATGTGCAGACTTTGGATTTGTCTTATAACATGTTGGAGGGTTCAATCCCAGCAAATGTATCTCGAAACTTGGTTATTCTAAAATTGGGAAGCAATAGAATGAATGGCTCAATCCCTGTTTCATTTGAAGCACTAACAAATCTAACTCATTTGGAGCTGGAAAACAATAGTTTGACTGGTGTGATACCTCCCCAATTGAGTTCTTGTGAAAGCTTAGTGGTGTTGAACTTGGCACAGAATAACCTGATTGGTGCAATACCAGCAGAATTGGCTGGTCTTCATTCACTTGAAGTCATGAAACTCCAATTAAACAAATTGAGTGGTGAGATCCCAAAGCAAATCCCCCCTGGGTTATCAACCCTGAATATCAGCTGGAATTTGCTTACCGGTTCCATACCTTCTTCAATTGCAGGCTTGGACAACCTGGATTATTTGAACTTGCAAGGTAACAATCTCAGCGGTTCAATCCCTGATAGTATGCCTTCTGTGGTTGAACTACAACTTGGACAAAATCAACTGAGTGGGAGGATTCCAAAGATGCCAGTGAGGTTGCAGACTGTCTTAAATCTCAGCAGCAACCTCTTTGAAGGACCTATTCCAAGCGATCTTTCCCAGCTGATGGGTTTGAAAGTCTTGGACCTCTCGAACAACAAGTTCTCGGGTGAGATTCCTATTCTTTTTACTCAAATGGCTACCTTGACAGAGCTGATACTTTCCAACAATCAGCTATCTGGAGTCATCCCAGTATTTCCACCACGGGTTTCGATAAAAGTAACTGGAAATGCTGGCATAGTTGACACTTCCGAGAAATTGGCAAGAAAGAAAGGAAGACAAATTGGTGTGACCATTATAGTTGGAGCGGGAGCCTCCTTCCTTATCTTTTTTCTTTTTTTCTTCTTGCTTTTGCTAGGTAAGCAAAAAAGAAACTGAACTCGAACAATTTCTGTCGCGAGATTACACGAAAACGGGAGGGGGATCTGCTGTGTTTTGTTTTCCTGTGTAACAGAAGTTTGCAGTTTACTTGTTAGTGTTTGTATAGTGTAGTTTTAAAATATATTAAAATAATTCTTGTTTTAAAATATATTAAAATAATATTTTTTATTTTTTAAATTTATTTTTTATATTAGTCTCTTGCACGCAAAAACAATAAAAAACACATAAAAAATAATCTAAAACAAATAAAAATCAGTTTTTTTAAAAAAAATAACAAATATACATTCATGTTTTTTAAATATGTTAACGGATCAACATATCTAAGATAGGGGGAGGAGGATTTTCATTACAATTTGTTTTTAAAACATTTTTAATTTGTTCTTTTAAATAATTAAATTAATATTTTTTTAAAATATTTTTAAATAATATGATATGTTGATGTAAAAAAATAAAAATAAAAAAAGAACTGAAACGGCAACAAAAATCTGAAAGAAATATCGAAGCCACTCTTTTGACGATCACTGAGATTCATTTCGATCGATTCTTCCCTAAAATCTTCCTCTTTTTTAGTTTTTACACGTGCTCTGCTAATATGTGAATTCTGCTTTCCCTCTCCCGTTGAATGAACTAACTAAGGGGCTGCACTCGTCTCCCGAGCCAGAGAGCAAGACAAAATTAGAGGCCTGAAAAAGATCTCCGTAGTCCAGAAGTTGCTCCTGGGCTACTACCCATCTCTCAGTCTCGCTAAAGGAAGCGTGCACGGGTGGTCGATAGAAGCTGAAAAAAAGTAAAGAAAGGGATAAACGAAAACTAAGTTCAGCTTTCGTCTCTTGTTCAACAAGAACAATACCTATCAGATCGATCTAAATCTTACAAACAAATAAAAAAACATCTTAACTACGTTAAACTCACAAATCCCAATACTCTTTGGTGTTCCTTTCTCTCTCTCATTCTTCATGCACATTTGCGTTATACAATCCGATTTGGATAAGATTAATATAAAGAAGACGACTTGATGAATGATGTGGAATGGAAACAGTGAGTTTTGAGGTGAGACATTGTTGTCGTCGTCGTCGTCGTTTTGGTGTTGGTGGTGAAGGGATTGTAAAGTTATGGCGGTAACAGAGATAGGAATGTCAACAGATAACATAAAGGGATTGGTGTTGGCATTATCTTCGAGTTTATTTATAGGAGCCAGTTTTATTGTTAAGAAAAAGGGTTGAAGAAAGCTGGTGCTTCTGGTATTAGGGCAGGTAAAGTTTCAATCTTTTTATTGTTTATTCAACTGGGTTTTTGTTTTTGGCCTTGGAATGGGTTGCATTTTGGTGGGTTTTCATTGTTTATTTGTTGGCTTTGGTGGGTTTTGTTTTAATTGTGATTTTGTGTTGGGATTGGTGCTAATTTGTTGGTTTGGATTGCCCTTTTTTAATTTATGTTTGGGTGTGAAATGGGTTGATTTTTGGTGGTCCGTTATGGATTTATTCGAATGGGATTTTGTCTTGAGTGGAAGTTATTTTATGTGCTTCATTGCAAGAATTATAAGCATAGTGATAGGAGCTGGTTGAATTCACGTGGCTTGAGGATTTCATTTGTGGGTCAAACTTAAGAGTGGGTTAAATTTTTGTTTACTGTTGTATTCCAAGTTGTAGATAGAATTCTTGATGATATTTTAATGGAATTTGTTTCTGTTTGGTTACATATATTGTTAGAATCACTGAAATGAAACGTTGTTGTTTGCGTGAGTAAAAATGATGGCTAATCAGTTTATCATGGTTCACCGCCAGGCACCAGGTTGCTGGCATGGGATCTAGTTTCACTATTTGGGGTTTCTTAGCTGATGCCTGGAAAATTGCCTTTTAGATTCTTTTTAGTTGGAAGATTAAGCTCCAGCAAGTGAAGACACCGGGTTAATTGGAGTTTGGTGCTGTTATTCCTTTTGATGTCTATATGGTGAGAGGTGGATTTTGGAGGGTTTGTTCCACGCAATTATTCATTACACCTTCGTATGATTTTAGAACTGCAAAGTTTTGGTTTCAAGTTCTTTTCAGCATGTTGTTCAGATTCTATGTTGGCTTGCTGCTCTTGTATGCGTCATGTGTACTAAGTTGGCAAAGACATCTTGCTTTGTCCATTTTCTTAAACTTTTTGATCTGACTATTGCTAAAACCAAAGTTTATCCCTCATCCTGGTGATATTTTTTGGGGATTTTGAAAAGCTTCGATGGATTTATGGTAGTGGATTAATTGGTTGAGGCCCATAGGACTTTAGACATTCGATGCATTACACTTATCATCTCAGGTGTAGAATAGTATATCTGAAGGGGTAGCTTTTGTAATAGGTGGGAAGATAGTGATGGATTTCATAGGACAAAGCTGTGGAATAGCTTTGCAAGAGAAAGACGTATATCCTTTAACTTTGTTGCTTTACATATTGGAGAAGGTAGCTGGATTCTTGTGTGGTGCATGGTGTGTGCAAAAGCATGAGCAACTCTTCTTTTTTCTGAGAAAAAAGGTGGTAGCAATTGAGGGATAGAAAGAAGGGGCCATGGTAACTGTGCTTAGGCCCCAAGTTTTATAAGGTTAGTGAAAGATTGGGATTGGACTTTGCAGCAGTTTTATTGATGTCCTATATTTTTTTTGAGTGTGTTGAGGGGTGACGATATACTAATTATTGGATATTTGTAGGACATTCGGAGCCTGCTCTTTTCTAGAAGGTTGAGGGAATGTGAGAGTATCTGGAAGGTTAAAGTAGCTCTCCGAAGCTATATCTTTCTTTTGATAGATCAACTTTATAGATTGTTTAGATATTTTCAATTTGTATATTTTGTAGGTTTTAAAGTAGTACATTTGAGTGCTCTTTACAGAACTATCTTGATGATAGTAAACCATTGGTCTGGTTCTTTTATGCTATTTACGTCCAAACAGAGTAATGCTATACGAACTTACAAATCTTAACTAATACTTCATATAACTTATGCAAGAGTTTCTTTATCATGTTTGATCAATCTTTTAGTGTTTCCAGGACCATACATCACACCACCAATCATTTTCTGTGCCAGTTTGTATGAAGTTTGTGTAAGATTTATTTGTTTCTTTGTAGACCATCTTGGTTCCAGATAATGGTTTGGTGTCATATGGCTTAACAAAATAGCTTCACAATTATTTCTTTAGGCTTGCAGAATACCATTCAGCTTCCACTGCCTAGTCCATGGATGATTTGCAGTCATTATGGTGTTCTTTAGGAATATGCTTTCTAATAAAGTGATGGTGTGATTTATTATCATAGAAGAAGAATACATAAAATTTAAAATCTAACTTTTTAACAATTTATAATTTATGTGATTGCATTAATGTCTTGATGAGTATAGAAGTTGGAGCAGGACATGTGGAATTATTGAGTTTAATACTCAGCATTTGCTTAATTTGTTAACATTTTTTTTTTGTGATTGCATTAATGGCTTGATTTATGTATGATAATAGAGTTTTATGGTTTTACTTTATCCTAATTTTATGGACCTTTTGTTTGCAGGTGCTGGGGGTTATACTTACCTGTTTGAACCACTTTGGTGGATTGGCATGATAACAAGTAAGTGCCCTTATTTTCTGTGGCTGTTAATTTGTTGAAATTAAAGAAATTGCTTTTATACCATTGCCTATACATTGTGTGGTATAAAATAAATAGTCTATATATATTTTGATAATTTAAATAAATAGTCCATATTCTTTTACAGCATAATAAATAGTCTATATAAATGCAATAAGTTCTTTTGATTAGCTAAAAACTCTCCATATGTGCCAAAAGTGCAGTCTTTCACAGATCCTTCAAAGAGTTGTGTTAACCTTTCATTTCATATGTCTTGCACTATTTCTTTTGTTGTTTGTCCATTTAGATGGTTTGGATCTCCATGTTTTTGTTTTATGATGTTTACCTTTTCTCTTTATATGTAAGTTACTCCTGTTGGTTTAACGTTATGAAGTGCATTGGAAGTTTGAGTGCAGATCACATTGTATGCATTCTAAGATGGATAATTGTCATTGTGGCAGTGATTGCTGGGGAAATTGCTAATTTTGCAGCCTATGCATTTGCACCAGCTATTCTAGTCACTCCTCTTGGTGCACTCAGTATCATTATCAGGCAAGAGAAAATTTACTTATGTCTTTCATATCAGATTATTTTATGATGCTAACTTCCATTTGTCTTGCAGTGCTGCTCTTGCACATGCTATTTTACAGGAAAAGTTGCACACTTTTGGGATTCTTGGTTGTGCTCTTTGTGTTGTGGGTTCAACGACAATTGTTTTGCATGCACCTCAAGAACGTGAGATTGAGTCCATGAAGGAAGTGTGGGACCTTGCAACAGAGCCAGGTATATATTTCTCCAAGGAATAAAAAAAAAGTAGCGAAATGGCTTCCAAGTCCTTGATGCTATACGAAAAACATACATAATATTATCATGGTCTTATATTTTTTTTCTCAAGTGTCTCATAATGCTGTAATTCACTGTGATATCCACTGCAGCTTTTCTCTTGTATGCTGCTATTGTCATAACAGCTGCTGTTGTGATTATCATCTGTGTTATACCCCATTATGGGCAGACTCATGTTATGGTCTATATTTCAATTTGTTCGCTCTTGGGCTCACTATCGGTATGTCAGTTATCCTCTTCTTGTATCTGAACTTTTTATGAACTTTGCTATATATACCTATTCGTTTATTATTCACTGTGTGCACATCTTTACTAGTGTAAATCCACTATTGTTAAAATTATGTTTTCTGAATGCTCATAACAGGTTATGAGTGTCAAAGCACTTGGAATCGCTTTGAAGCTGACTTTCTCGGGAATGAATCAGTTACTATACCCCCAAACATGGGCTTTTACCTTGATTGTACTTGCCTGTGTAATCACTCAAATCAATTACTTAAACAAGGTAATGCATTTCTTAGGAGCTCCCATATAATTTTTAAAAATAAACATATGCTACCTTGAAATACTGATTGCGTGAAAATTAATGTAGAAACTAGATCTTTTATTATGATGATGATGTAAATTTCTGAAGGGAATATTTCAAGTTTTCCAGCATAGGACTTGCTTCAGTGGGAGGATAACTGGGCAATGGCTTGTGGTTATGAATGGCTTTTGGTAGATAAATTTATTTGTTACTCTTTGAATTGCAGGCTCTTGATACATTCAATGCAGCTGTTGTATCTCCCATATACTATGTGATGTTTACTTCATTAACAATTTTGGCTAGCGTAATCATGTTTAAGGTAATCTACTTTTTAACCAGTGGCATGTGTTGACTTATAGGCATGCATGGATGTGTCTGTGTGATAGATGGAATTTAGGAGAACTAATCCTTGGATTTCATGTTAGCTTCACTTTAAGTGATGATGACTGTAGAAACTGGAGCATTTTTTTTAAATGAAAATGAAACATTGCTACAAATAGGTTGTGCTGATGTATTCAGAATACAAACAAAACAATTTGTTTTCCATCTATTTTGAGTTGATTTATGGTGACTGGCTGCAGTATAATTATGAAATTTCTTATGCTATCCCAGCAGAGGACTTTTAAATTACTGTTATTACATAAATTATGAGTTTCTTTTTCTTTTTTTTGTTCCTTTTCTTTTTGAAACCCTCCTGTCTTTTATGGAAAAGAGATGTAGAGCTGAAAGAAAACTAGATGGTTATTTTCTGAAGATTTTATGTTATTCTCTCCAGCTAAGGAGTTTAAAAACTGTTGTTACTCAATTATGAGTTCTTTTTTCATTGTTTTCTTTTAGGAACTCTCCTCCTCTCGATCTCTTAGACAGAAAATAATAATCTATGGAAAAGAGATGTAGTGGTGAAATAAAACTAGATAGATGTTCTCTGAAGATTTTAGTTCTTACATGCAGTCTTCAGTCCCTATAAGTATTGCTATAGTAACTAAAGTATTAAACTTTTAAGGGTTTTTATGATGTTTGTTGCCCTGTATGCTGATTATATACCTTTTTAAATTCAGGATTGGGATGGAAAGAACGCATCTCAAATTGTCACTGAAATATGTGGATTTGTAACGATCCTTTCTGGGACTTTTCTTCTTCATGAAACGAAGGACATGGTTGAAGGTGGGTTTCCAGTATTTCCTCTATTGTTTAATCATCCTCTCTAGTTCAAGATTATAGCTTCACATAAACTGCACTTCATTTATAGGGTCATCACAATCTTCATCATTGCGCCTTCCTAAGCATGAAGAAGAAGATGAAGGACTTGATCCCGAAGGAATCCCTCTACGACATGTAGACACTCTGAGACCAAAATAGTTGTATTCTTTGATTCTTTTTGTTACTGTCATTCAAGACCTTGGGTGCTGTTTTGGGGCAGAAAGGGAATTCCAGCCACAGACCTGTGTATTATCAACACACTGGGCGGGTTCTTTATTTTCTCTGAGTAAACAATGGGCGACGATGGCAAGACTTCTTTCTCAGATAAAAAAAAAAGGAGATGGTCTCTTTCAGCTGCCGCCATGTATAGACATTTAACTCCCCCCCTTTCCTTCTTCCCCCTCCTTGGGGGGTTTGTAATTTTGAGCATTTTGTTCTTCATATTGAATATTAGCTTCAAGTTATGAAGAAATGCAGTTTACTTCTTCCCCTCCTGATCCTTGCAATGACTGTTCCATTACATTGTTTTTGTATGTGATTTATGCTAGATAGCGACCTTCAAGTTGACCTCAAGTGTGGGTAACGAGCATCTCAACAAAGAATTGAAGGTTATGCTTAGTATATGCAGGATACAGAGTGTTTGTACTAGGAAGTTCTATGTTTCACATAAATTATTGTCCAAGTTGCTTTATATTAACTCATGATTTAACTTTCAATTGCTATCATGCAACCACTAAAGGAGTGGACTTGGACTTGCTCATTTTAGACCTCCAGGATTCTTATTTTTGTATAGCTTGCTGTGTCAGGTGAGCTCTATATATGGCAAAAAGACAGTATTTGGCTGGCTTAGTGGAGCCGTGACATTTGAAATGCAAATTTCCCAAACAGAGAATGTTGCCATGCAATCTCTTTCAAAGCTCTCGAGTCAGCACCACAAACGTTGCCAAATGGGCTTTGAAGAAGCCAACTCCTGCTACCAAGCCGGCGGTGGATGAGATCTCCTTGGCATGCTTTTGCTGCCTTTTATTTTCTATTCCTTGGAAAACATTAGAGTAAACCAACTATGATCTTGTCGACATAAAATTAATAGATACTGATGGCTCTTTAAAGCTGTATAAAACTCTTGAAAGAAATAAAAAATCATTTCAGGATAATGTTTATTAGGCATGAGCTGCCTGGCGAGATTTCCATTGGAATCCTATTTTTATCAATCTATGCTTATCACTTGTAAGGATTATGAATAGTTTAGAAAAATGATAAATAAATTTATACTGATGCTTTAAACATAGGTGATGGGCCAAAGTTAGAAAATTAAAAATACAAATTCTTGGGGGACCAATGAGGTCGCCCCCTTTTGGGTGACCAGCTTGGTCGCCCAAGCAAGGGCGACCAGCGTGGATGGCCAGCCAACCATCTGATCCAGTGACCCAACCTCGCGGGTTGCTAGCGACCTGACCTCGCGAGTTGCCAGACCTACAACCAGCCCTCTAATTTTTCTTTCTTCAGCTACATGGCACACACCTCTGTATTTAATTCTATGAATTATTATTTGACAATTTTATGTGTATCACACACTTTTTTTTTTTGTCTTGCCACACAAGATTTGCAGGACAAATGCTGTATTCATCACCGATAGTTACATTTATACTGTGTCTACTACTAGCCTACATGAAGGCTAATAAAAATATACACCAACTTTTCCTCTAATCATAATCGTACACTAGGCTCAAAACCCAAGCTCGCATTAATTGATGGACCACCTGGATTGGCCAATGATATAATTTTCTCATTCATGAGAGCTCAATTTTGTCCGTTTGAAAGTAAACTGTATTTTTAAAAGATTTTAATTTTTTTTTTTTTTTGTAAAAGATTAATTTTTTTTATATGTTTTGAATCGTTTTGACGCGCTGCCTTAAAAATAATTTTTAAAAATAAAAAATATATCATTTTAATACATTTCGGATGAAAAATTATTTAAAAAACAACAACAACCACACTCCCAACACCCTCAATGGAACTTAAACTTAAACCTAGATTTGCACATAACACACTTTTTTTTTCAATGAGATTTATTTGTTTAGGAACTACTAGCTCATATACCTAATTTTATGGGAGACTAAGGAAAGCTCAATATTTTCTATGTGAATATTTTTCATGACCTCATCAATAGGTCTTGATGATAAATACATAAAATAAATTTATTTTTAAAAAGTTTTGGATTGAATTTTTATATAAAAGAAATACGTCACTATATAATGATATTTCTCAAATTTAACAATACTTTAAAA